>CM075010.1:7808839-7827204 GCA_037576675.1 Pangasius sanitwongsei | reverse complement strand
GGGATGGCACTTAAGTTCATATGTGAGTCAAGGCAGGTGACCGAATACTTTTGGTAATATAGTGTATATATATATTCGACTATGATTAATTTAGTAAATCTCGTAATTCTTCCTGTTTTTACAACAGGTACATTTCACTGTTCACTGACTTTGGGACCTATTTTCATTGATGGAGCAAAAATAACAAACAAACTATTTGCCCATATTGTGTCTGAAATGTCAATTACTGGATATTAATTTCTTGCTTATAGAACTGTTGTGTAAAAGCAATATCACACTCGTAATCATGCTGTTGTACCAGCACCGCCATATTTACCTGCGGCACTCAGCCTGGGGCCAAAGCACAGCCGTGCTGATATTCATTACAACAGCACTCTTTCTTGTGTGATATTGCATGAATGTCACACATTACAATAATGAAGACTTCTTTGTAGGAAGTGTATCCTAACTCATTCCACTGAGTACATTTAAACAATTGGTCCATCCTTAATAACAGTGATTTATTTCCAGGTCATGGTCTCAAAGACATGGGACAGGGAGTCAAGGAGGCGTCAGTTAGAGTATTGAGAAGAATCCATTTTCTTAAAGCTATAGTGCAAAGGCTATTATTAAAGTGGGAGGGGCACAGAGGAAACCTGGGGGCATCAATAAATAATGATCAGTCATTGTCTCAGTATATGGTAATACAGGAATTTCTATTAACATTATTTTAAAGGCCATTGTTGACAAAAAAAAAAAAAAAAGACTCATCTGACAGACGAGAGGCTACACACATCACATATGAGAAGCTCCTGGCATGACATTTATAAAGACCAGAACAAAAAGTGTTTAACCCTTGTATGGATTTCGAGTCTGTGAGACCCATTTTCAATGTTTAGTCAAAGAAAAATACTACAATCAATTATTATTTCAACCTGACACTCATTGGCCTTAGTTTATTTGCTCTGAAAAACTACTCGCAGAGTAAAGAAAGTTTAGAAATTGTGGAAAAAAACAGGTAACCATGGTATAACTGACAAAGACATGACAAAAAATGGACTCCTGACCTTTACTCTCTCTGTATCCTCCTTATATATTCTTCATTTGTTTTTGTCTGTCTTTTTCCCCAAACTCTTTTCTTGTGTGTGAAATTACACACATACATTTTGAAATTGTTACATTTCAATCATGAAAACCTCTCTATTCCTAGATTCGCATATTCTGCTCGACACACACACACACACACACACACACACATGCATACATAGAAATAATCAAAATTTCAAGCACAGAGAACTGGTCTACTCCACACGTTCCCACATCCTAATCTCCCTGGCCATGTACACACAAAGTAAAAAGTCTGTATGTTATTTTTTTACTTTATGTGACTATATACAGTACATTATAACAGCTTCACACTCACACTATTAGCAGTAGCTACTACTACTGGTCCACGAGCATTTGTTTGCATGAGGGGAGAGGGCAAGCCCAGGAGAGCACACTGATGTCCAACACTGTATTTTTTTGCTGTAAATGGAGCTCCAAAATCAGCTAAAGTGCCTGAATTCTGTAGCCTCTTTCTTGGCCTGTGTAGCTATCAAAGTCACAGGGCTGGTGTCATTTGAAAGCTACCAAAGAGCTCTTTTTAATGGTGGCACATGTCAGTCATTGTGATCTGGAGCTATTGGGCCATCAGTCACTTCAAAAGTGCAGATGATTCCATTTTGGTAATGGTACAGTCTCACCACGAAAGAACTCAATCACATGACCAGCGTGCTTAAATCTTTTTTGTGAGTCTTACTCTTCTTCTTTGCACTTTTTGGCAGCTTGCAAAAACATAAGGTGCATACTGCCACCTAGTGTGCTGGGTTACACAAGTTATGATTGACAACTAAAAAAAAAAAATCAAGCTATCAAATGCAATCTTCAGGCGAGGGCACCTGGGGTGGCCCATCAGCATTTAAGAGGGGGCTAGTGCAGCATGTGAAGCGATCAGGAGTGATAGTTTTGTTGTCTACAGTGTATTTAGCTAGCTAGATGTTCTTTGGCTAGTTAATTTCTGGTGACCTATGATGTGATAGACATGAGCTCACACAGAGGGGAAACCAAGATGTGTTGGTTTTTCACATGTGATTTTTACCTTTAGAATCCCTAATAATGAATAGAACTGAATCAGGTAGTGAAATGTGTCAGCCAGAAGGTGGGAATGACATTGATTCTCCCATATAACAGACTACACAAACTAATAAACGGAAATGAGGGAAAGGTAAACACAACTAGGAAAACAAGTCAACGACAAGATGGGGGCGGAGTCAGGACTAAAATTGAAACTAAACATGAACACATAAAAGCACTTCTTGTATTTTTAGCAAAATGTCACCAACATACAACTACAGTTTTGCATATAACATCTAAATCAGTTATGACTGAGTGTGACTTTATTCTCTATTATATTTCCAACTTTATTATGCAGTGATATCCATTTTGTTGGAATATAGAATTCTCTCTCTGTCACTTAAAATGAACACAAGAAGTGTTTGTTTATTTTTAATTAACCTTTTGGCAAAGGTCTATAATTAAAAGTAGAAAAATACATAATGTTCTGTTGGACCTTAAGTGCTTAGTGTTGCTTAGAAACTGCACACTGTAGGTTAGGGTTAGTTTCCACCAACAGGGTGCTCTTATGCACTTGCACATGTTGTAAGTTGACATGCACACTCACTCTCTGTCCTTTACATCACCTTCATTGTATAACATCCTCAATAAGAGCTTTCAACTTGCACACTGAGCATGGTATGAAAATAGCAGTCGCCTCACAAAAACAAGTCATCTCACTCTCTCACCAAAAGTTAAGCACATGCTTAACTACAAATTCAATACAATTTTATTTTTTATTATGTATAGCCCTTTTTAACAACAAATTAACAAATAATAAATTGCTCAGATGCCATAGTGTATATTTATTCATATCAGGTTATTTGCAGTTAACGAATGTCTTAAGGTGGATTATTTTGCACTTTTGTGGAACAATGATAAGAAAAAGTCAGTCGTGGCCTAATGGTTAGAGAGTCTGACTTGTAACCCGAAGGTGAACCTGAAGGTCGCAGGTTGGAGTATCAGGTCCGGCACGGATTGTAGGTGGGGGAGTGAATGACTAGTGCTCTCTTCCACCCTCAATACCACGACTGAGGTGAGACCCTTGAGCAAGGCACCGTACCCCCAACTGCTCCCCGGGCGCCGCAGCCAAAAAAAAAGGCTGCCCATTGCTCCGGGTGTGTGTTCACTACTGTGTGTGTGCACTTGGATGGGTTAAATACAGAGCACAAATTCCGAGTATGGGTCACCATACTTGGCCACAAGTCACTTCAACTAAAAATACACACAGTGGTATGAAGAAGTGAGGCTGGAGCTGATTTCCCATTATCATATACTCTATAATTCTTGTTCCTCCTATAACAATTCATGCTCCTCCTTTGGAGGAGAAGCAAAAAGTAGATTAAGTAGACTAAGAACACACTGTTCAATCAAAGTACATTTTAAACAGAAAGGCAGATGACAGAAACATAAGTTTAATGTTTTATTTATTTATTTTTGAATGAATGAATGAATGGATTACAACTTTTTTTATTAAGCATGTTTGAATACAGTAGAGCATTACAGACTTGAAACATGTTTGTCCCACATTATTCTTACTAGGCCAGCAATAAGACCTCATGATATAACGCATTCCTCAACCTTAATAGTTTCGTTGCCATGCTATTGAGGGTACTATCAATATATTGGACAAAATATTTTTACAACCGATGTGTTTTAATATGTTTTTAATTACATAATTTGTTGGGTTTTTTTTCATTTGTATTGTCATGGCCTTGTTTTTGAATGGAAAAAAAAATCATAAATGTGATAAAAAGCTGCATTATATCTGGCAGCAGCACTCTCTTTTTACAGCTTGCCAGCAGACAAGAGTTAAAAAGTCAAAAAGTTTCTCTTTTCCCCTTGTGGCACCTCAAATATCAGATCTCAGCTCAGTGTGATACTTGCGATGCACAGCAATTCCCACTGCGCAGGCTGGCAGGCTTCAGACCTCTGTACTGAGACCAATTTGCTTGATTACAATAATCATCTCACAATTTGGAAAATGAATACAATAAAGTACATCTTCTGCAACTGCAAGTCAATTTTCGACTTCAATATGTATCAATTATAGGAGCTAGACAAAATAACAGAAATCCACAATAATTATTAGGTCCTATATAAACATTGATTTGAATGTCAGAAATGTGTAATGTTGAATCGTCAGAAATTACCTCTTTTCCACTGAAGACATTTACGCATGACCAGAGAGGCTGGAGTCACAGGATTGTCTTGTTTAAGTAGGCTGAGCCGATTTACTGCATTCTCCACAGATATGGGCAACACTGAGAGGACTTGGGCTGTTAAAAATGGTGTTTTGCTGGAATGTGAGATGGCCTGGGGAGGGATTGGATCTGCCATGAAATGGCTGAATAATGGAGTGAGAGATGAGTGAAACTCACACAGATGGCTCCTCGAAGAAGTGCTCGAGTGGTGCTTCCTCCTCGAGCCGGCCTACATTTAACATCACATCATAACCACACACATGACCAGAAAGAGTACACCAACTCTATAACAAAGACTCAACCATTAGATACAGTAAATCAAGGCTTTGAGTTACTTTTTGTGTAAATACTGGGAAAAAATGTCTGGCTGATTTACTATTCCCTCTCTCTTATGCTTGCACTTTATCCTCCATATGCTTTTGTTTATGTTTTGCCATGCGCCTTTGTTTTGGTTCTAGTCATGTCTCCACCCCTGCCCTGTCATTGTTTTGTTATCTTATTGTGTTCACCTGTTTTGTTTCAGCCACTGATTAGTTTGTCTACTTATACAGTGTTGTGCCTATTTCCCATGTCTATTCTTTGTTTCCCCTGCCTTGCTTCATAGTTTCATAGATTCCTGGCTTTGACCCTCAGTATTATGCCGAGTTTATGCACTTTTGTCCTGCCTATTGTCACTGTATGTTACAACTAACAGGGTCAACAGAGGCTTGCATCTACAAAATGTAATGTAAAGTAAAATAACACTACCATTTTCTGGATTTTGCCATTTTGAGTTCAGTGTGATTCACCAAGGACGAATATGGTTGCATTTGTTAATCAGTGCATTTGAAGAGTAGATAATAGTCTATAGAATCCTTTTTTTTCCTCATTTTGTTGAAAAACATTCTTGGTTTTATTTTGTATTCAAGTGGGGTAATGGGCTTCCATATTAGAAAAGCTGACCCTTTATATGTTTTATTTGTTGAGATTTTATTATATTGTGTGGCAGCTTGGGAAAATAATTCACATGGTGACATTTTGACATTTTGTACAATATGACATCCTGATAAGTACACATTTTTCTAACCTAAATTTTGTTTGTTTTGTTTTGTTTTGCACATATATCTCATCCATAAATAAAGTTACTGTCTGGTTACTCCCAAAACTGAAAAGGGAGAAAATTGCATTTAAAGATTTTTTAGCATTTAATGAGTCAATTTTAATTTGACTAAAAGAAAGAAATACCCAAATTGTTTAAAAGTAAGTACAATGCATTAATGTAAGTTTAATTAAACGTAGTATGTAAAAATAAAATTATAGATTATTTTAAACTATTTTAACTCTATAGTGTCTCTATATTATTCTCAGTTGGAATGATCTTAACTGGATATAATTTTATCCTGTGCTGGCAAGCTATATCAAGAAATATATATATATATATATATATATATATATATATATATATAAATAGATATTATAAATATCAGGCTATATCAAGCATCAATATCAATATCATTTATTTAAGAAGCTTTTTACCACAAGCATTATTTTCTAAGGCATTCATTCAAGCTTTTGTACTACCTTATTTAAAATTTACACAAGCACATATGAAAACCTTAACTCCTTGTTTCATGCCATATATGGGCAGGCATTAGACCTCTTCTTTATTCTTTAAACTTTTGTCTGCAGTGTTCTAAGCTTCCTCCATCTCTTCATGCCCTCTTTAAGTAAATGAACATTCTCCTTATAATGCTGTTTGTGCTGCATTATTAATATCCAGCCAAATGTGGTTTGGTCTATTGAGTGCTTTATTGAGTGTGGAAGAGATAGGGTTGAGTGTACGAAGCAAACGGAAATTAGATTATTTGTACTTTTAGTGATGTAGAAAACTCGCCTCTGTGAAAATGCTAAATAAAGCCTCTAGCTAATGAATTCACACAGCCATAAATTAACCCGTTCTGGATTTTACCGAAATTAGACAAGGACACTAAAGAGCACAGAGATGTTGTAATGGAAAGCTCAAAATGTCTTAGGACATGAGGGGGTTTTAAATGTCTTTTTTTGTATTAATTATTTGTCAGCAAGGTGTTGGTATTGATAGTATTTGCTGAAGTGCTGTACGAAAAGGTTTCTTTCGAGTGATGCCATAGAAGAACCATTTTTGGTTTCTTAGAAAAAACCCTTTGATTGATGGACCTTTATTGGTTTTTCCTGGTGCGACACTATAAATTTCACCATTATGTGGAAGGATCTTTTTGGTGTAAAATGATTAATTATTGTGGCAACTAAAAATGGTTAAAGGTCATGAGCCAAAAGGTTCTTTAAGGAAAACTGTTCATGGTTATTTACAAAATAAAAAAAAAAATGTTTTCTCTATTACATTTCTATTACAAGCAGGGGTTCTCAAATACCTTATCCCATTAACTGTAAAAATGCATTAAAGAATTGATAAGCACATTTTTTAATTCTTCTTCTTCTTTCGGCTTTTCCCTTCAGGGGTCGCCACAGCGAATCATCACTCTCCACCACATTTCCACCAAGCACATTTTTTAATAGTGTACAATAATATTTTGGCAATTTATTTTCTGAACTTTCCACTCATAGAACTAATTTTTATTAAAATTGCCGTTAAATTACATTTAACGTTATTTAATTATTTATAGGCAAAATAACTCTGATAATAGTGGATTGTGTTCTCCATTTCTAACAAAATTAGAAAATCACTGACTCCTTAGCTATGCTTCACACACCCCACTTTGAGAAGCATGTCACTATTGAACAGTATCAAGAGCAGAATTTTCATACTGTATCAGAATCAGGATTTTCATACTGTCTAAGCACAAGCTCACTCAATGATGAGCTAAAAGATGCAGCAAGAAGAGTTAATCTCTTACTTCTTTACATGACGGCTCTCTGCAGTCTCTGTCTGAGTCTGGGTTGCTCATTTTCTGTCTTTCCCTTCTCTCTTCTCTCTTTCTCAGAGCAGACATTGGCACAGTCTATCAGTGCACAGTGGGGGGAGCAGCAGCAGCCTGCCACAGCAGGACCTAATAGCTATAGGAGTGTAACAACAGATCTGTGCATCATGTGTCTTTATCTCTCATCCAACTACAAACACACACCCAGTGTCTATGCTAACAGTAGCCTAGAGATATATACCTATAGATGTTGCCAGCATATTAAACATTTGTATTTTGTTATTTGTCATCCACTGCTTTTCTAATGCATACAGTGTACTGTATGTATCAGGATTAGCAAGGAATCTTAATAATTATTTAATATCATAGCAATTATGTATGATATTAACGTTTATAAACGTTTATATAATGTTTATAGAATCACTATACATGAAGGAAGACTCTAGAGCAATTAAAAATAATGTGCTGTAATTAAAGTTGGCAAAAGTTGCAAAGATGCATCATTTAGATTTGTAGGAAAGTTTTCTGTATTCAGACTCAGGCTAAGCGGGCACTTAATTTCCAGGCAGCCCATTGCACCCCAAGCATATGCATGCAAAAACAAATAAACAGACAAAGATCAAGAATAGGCTAATGTTGGGCAAGATTCAAAGAAACATAAGAATAACTGAATATATTGAGAATAATAGTCCTAGTCATGATAATCATGCCAAATTGTGTGATTTGTTTCTATTTTCCAAGCTAGAATTCACTCAATATTTGGTTGAAAGCCTATAACAACAATTTGATACCGTAGTAGTGCAGCAGATCGTTTGTAGGTTATTCATACAGCAGTGCAGCAGGTCTTAATAAATATTAACTCAAAAGATGAACTAGAAGTGCTCATCACAGGCATCTGTAGTAAACATGCAGCATTTGCATGCGAGCAGATATCGATTTGTCAGCTCAGTTCACAAACCTCTACTACAGTTACTTTTTAAACTCCACATAAAAAGCCTGAAGCTTAAGGTGAAGAATGGGAAGGCTACTGTTGAGAGTTGAATCAGGATGATTCATACAGTTATTCATATTATAATATTGTATTTACATATGCAGCATTGTCCTTGAATGGTGCTATTCATATTCTCGTCTTCATTCATCTTGTTTTATCCTGGTCAGGGTTTTGGTGGATCTAGAGCCTGTCCTGGGAGCACTTGGCATCAGGTGGGTATACACCCTGAATGAGAATTCAGTTCATTACAGGGCACCCTGCACACACACACATACACACACACACACACACACACACACACACCCAGTTATTCAAAACTAGCCATATGGGCAATTTAGAATCAGTGATCCACCCACTGGCTTGTTTGTGGAGGTGGGATGAAATCAGAGAACCCAGAGGAAACCCACATGGACATTAGATTTTTTTTTATGTTTTAGCAAAAACATGAATTTCCTTACTATGTCATGTGAAAACATGCGTAAGTTCTTAAGTTAAGGTTACAAAAAAACAAACAAACAAACAAACAAAAACACCTCTGTTTTAGGGCAAAATCTGCCCCTTTTGTGCAACTGTCTAAACAACACTTAAGTCACATAGAAAGTTATGATGTTCAAATACACATGTGCACAAATGTGTAATTATCTCTTTACATTGCACACTTATGTCAGCTCTGAATCTGGACCAATATCATGAACCTTTGTTACAGGGTTCATGCTGGAAGAAGTATAAAAAGCAATGCAATGAGAAATTCTAAGCTGATTTTCAATCATCCAGATGTTTTTAGTAGTTTTGGTTATGCATATCTTACAGAAAAAGTGAACATGAAGAAATACAGATATCTGAATACCCATGAACATGTAGTATAGCTTTTGAAGCAGCATAACCAAAACTAAATTAGCTATCAGACCATGCAGTGAGTTTCTGTCTGAAAATGCTGTCTAGAATATATAATACAGCTTAGAGGTTTGTGTTGTATTTGAGATGTGCTATTCTCTTGCTTTTACTCTTGGAGGAAGGTCAAGGGTCCTGAATAGCAATTGAATATGTAAATTCATGATAATGGCGTCCTTTAAGAAGCTTCTTGTTTTCTGCAATAGATGCAGTAGTATGTCTCTGACCTGACCCCCACCCACCAAACTAAATTATTATTGAATAAGAGCTGCAAACCTTTTAGAATAGGGGAAAAAATGGAGAAAATTACTGTCATTGTAACGGTGAAGGAAAAAGCCCTCTCTTTCAGCCTTACCTATTGTAGAGTGATCACATATATCACATATTCTTTCATTCTTTTTGTATCTGCACACTGGAAGTACTGAATATTTGGCATGGTTTAAGCTTTAAAATGTATGAAAGCGAGCCTTCTTTCTTCTTCTGCCTCTTCCACTTCCTTTGACAGGATATACCTGTACATGGAGTTTTCAGAAGTGAATACTGAGTGAATGTGAAGCTGAATCATCAGACAACATCTGGTCTCTATGCAGCTCTTCAGAAACACAGCAGGGCTGACAGAAAGACCCATAATGCACCCTCTGATCAGCAACATCAGAGCAACAGCAAGCCCCTACCACTACCATGTAGGTGACACATCAGACACATCAGTGCACTAGTTACCAGAACACAATGCAGGTGTTGGGAACATTGGGCAGGTTCAGACATCATCTACACTTCAAAACGTTCGCTCACCTCAGACAGGATGTTTTCAGACTGTGGTCAGGTCATGTTCAAAAATAGAGGCTTGATTATAGCTCTGCATAGATGATCTGTAAACAAAGGCTAACTCACATTTTCTTCACAGTTAATGGTAAGAGAATTGTGTGTACTAGTAGCTGCCTTAAAATCAGATAGGGATATAAATTTCTTTTCCATAAGCTTTGTGTTACAACATGCATATCAATGACATTTACTGATGTCACTGAATTCCTTGTGAAAACACATATTTCTCTTTCTCTTCCATTTTTTGACTGAATGGTCACCAGAATTTCAGTGCATCCTTAATAAATATAGTAAACTGATGTTATAGTTAACTATAATATTGTCTACTGTTAGTTAAGTCAACCATGTTGCTAGATTTTATGTCAGTTAATGAACTCAAAACATCTTTTACCTCTACAGAAAGCAATGGCACTACATCTTTCAAGCAAGAAAAATAAGTCAAGAGAAGAGCACTGGCCAAAAGATTACTAAAGAGAGATGGAGGTAAGGGGACAGGACATCCAGGAGGGTCTCTTAGTAGTGGAGTGTTTAACATACCCACGCAACTGTCAGTCATTTCAGATTCCAGATTTTGACTGATACATCTGCCATTTCTATTGGAGGGGGAAAAAAAGAAGGCTATTTTTTGGCAAGTGATAACTTGTACTAGCATATTCCAATGTTAAAATGTGAAGGTCGGCAGGTCTGCATTTATAACTGATTAACAAATCATCTATTAATAGCTTATAAACATGTTATAAACTGTGATTATTATAAACATATTTAGGTGGCTTGGACTGGTATTAAAAATCATTTTGATTTGGCCTGCTGTTATTACACTTTAACAAAGTGTAATAGGTGCTATTATTATTATTATTATTATTATTATTATTATTATTATTATTATTATTATTATATCCTTTTCAGGTACAAAACCAGAAATATTGCTGTGGTCACAGTTCCATCTCTACTGTAACAGTGATGTGGGTGGTGAATAGAAGCCTTTATATAATTGGTTTCTAACCTTGAGGCTAGAGTTTACACACACACACACACACACACACACACACAATTGAATCTGATAAGCAACCTTTGTTATTGTGTTCACTGAGAAATGACCTGATCAACCCAAAAAGAAAAAAAATCCCCTATGTGTCTGAAATGTTTAGAAAAGGACATTCTGTGGGCTGAGGAAAGTAGAAAAGTTGCAGAAAACACTAAAAAGGTCTTGTTCATAATGCTGGAATCAATACTACCAGCCTGCTAATCATGATGTAGATTGCTAACCTACATATAGAATACTTAATTGCACTGACAGGTTGTGTTTGTATCAGGTGAATCTCACTAGGAGCTTGTTTTTCCTGGTTAATCAACAGGTTGTGCTTGAGCATGTGTTTTGAAGGTGCATGACAATCGATTTAAAAGCTGGAGGAAAATCGTTTGTAGTTCATGTCAGACAAAGGTAAGAAATGGATAAGAGAGGGCAAGAGCATGGCAGGATTTAGTGTCAAGTGTGTATGTCTGAAATATGGGGTAGCAGGCAAGGAATAAATATGAATACAGTATATTACACATATTGGCTTTGGAGCATATGTAATGGCCCTTGTGTTAATGTACTAAACTTGGAGAATATTTATTGGTTATTTGTTGCATATATTGGGCTATGTTGTTAATGGTCTACTAGCATAAATTCTTTTGGACATATTGGGTTGCTGGCATTTACACATTTAAAGTATGAGTGTCATTGCGCATGGGAAGTATAGTCAAGTACATTCTGAGATTCTGCTATCTTAGGGTGCTGATAAAGCATTTAGTAAGACCCAGACTTCCTTTAGCTTCCCAAGCAGTGGTTTTCAGATGGTGACAACAATTACTAGTGGCATCAAGAAATAATATGCACTATCAAAGTGCTAGATTACAAACACAGCACTCAGCAGCCCAAATCATTTTCACATTTTGATGAAATATATCATTTTCACATTTTGATGAAATATATCTATGGTCTTTTAAAGTTGATGTGTCAAGCTATTTTATAGGCAGAAAAAAAAAGAATTTTGGCTAAAACCTGATTTTCCATCTTTAATGGTTGTATGCCTGAATGTATGCCAGCTACAGTGACTGGTTTTCCCAGACCACCAACATTTATGTTGGTTCCATGATATAAACATCTTTTTTGTCTTTTTTTATACTATATTTGCTGGACTCTTAGCACAAGTTTCATTGACATAAATGTGTATTTGTTTGGTGAGATTCACATTGTTTGGTTTTACATTTACAATTGGTAGATTTTTTTAAGGAAAGGTTTTTAAGAAACATAAATTGGTTACATATCTGAGAATGTGTATGGGTGTAAAAGCATTGATTTGGTGGTATATATAGTCCAAATGTAAAGCAACCAATGTGAATGCCATCAAACTAGTGCAGATTTATGTTAACCAATGCATTTATTTGACGAGTGTAATAACCTTTATTCAAATAGTAAACCAACCACTGGATATGTCATTTAAGCAATATGTCACGAGTAAGAGTGCTGTTATACTGAATATTGGCACGGCTGTGATTTGGCATTGGGCACAAGCCCTCTGGGCAAGTGCCATAGGTATCAGTCTGCTCATATTCAGCCGCTCTGGTATTCAGTATAACCTCATGATTGCGAATGCGATATTGCTTTTAACAGTTCTATAAACAAGAAATTAATATTGAGTGAGTTACATTTCGGACACAATATGGCCAAATGTTCTGTTTATTTTTGTTTCACTAGCAGAAATAGATCCTGAAGAAGCCACACTCACTTTATAGCATGTCGGCTAACTGGCTAGCTAGCTCACATTGATTTGTAAATTCTGGTCAAATTGGTGTTCCTGGCGGGCTTTCATATTTTAAGCCAAAAGTAATATTCCTGAAAAAAAAAATCATTTGCCATGTCTGCTGATGATGTCACTAACTCTACTGTAGTAGCAGTTTTGAACTAGGAAGTGGAATTTGATGTGGTGAACACAGATGAGTGGAGTGATACACACAGTGAAATGTCCCTCTGCGGTTATACTAAATATAAGCACCCTTGTAATGCTACTCAACCAATCAAATTAGTGGACCAGAACTAACTGTTTATAATAAACTATATAGTGAGCCATATGGTTCAATACATACATAATTACCCTCACATAAGCTACAAAATGGATATATGTATGCTCAAATATACACACCATTAAATCTGAATTGGTCTGGGAAACCGCATACCTGAGAATGTATATTGCTGTATAAGCATTGATTTGGTTGGATAGGTGATCCAAATATAAACCAACAAATGTGAATGTATTTACCAAAAAGCCAGATATGCTATTAAACCAGCAATGCCACAAACAAGACAAGATGAGGTATGTCAATGAATAAGCAACAGATATACTTTTATGTTAATGCATACTCTAAAGTAGGCTATATGTCAATAAACCATATAGTGACCCTTACATATGCTACAAAACTGATTCATGTCGTCCTTTTTTTTTTTTTTTTGAGAACTACTTAAACTACTGAAGCATATAAACATAAAACCAGGCCAAGTCATTAGCTCAGGGCTTTTATTGCCTGTTATTAACAAGCTAATAAAATAAAATAAAATAGGAGCACCTGAAAGCACCGTCGCCACTGGCTTGCTCATTAGGGATAAATTCACAGTGATAAATTCAAATATTTATAATATGTTTTTTGTTAATCCATTTATTTCTGTAAAGCTGCTATGTGACAATGTCCATTGTTAAAAGCGCTATACAAATAAATAAACTGAACTGAAAGCCCCAAATAAAAATAATGTCTAGTCTTAAAATATTGATCTGCTGTTCAAACAGTTTGAACAAGTCAGAGTGCTGACTGGCGCAAGATAGCAAAATAAACAATGAGTTTTTATTCTCTGTCTAATTATCTTTAACATTAGTATTATTTGTAGATTGTTAGATTTAACAATTTGTTGTGGGTTTATTTAATCTTTAGTAATCAAAAAGTGCCATTTTTGACCATTTTCATTGAATTCAAAACACTTCCCTTGACAGAAGGAAAGGACACAGCATCACTGCATCTTTCAAGTACCAAGAGCACGGACAAAACATTACTAGTGTGAAACGGCGGGAAGGGGGCGGGGCTTCTATAGAGTGACAATTTATATCAAAGAGTTCAAATCACCTGTGCAAATGTCAGTAGGCTCATCTGCCATTTTTATTATTAAAAAGACTGCTTTTTTGGAATATTTTGGAGGGCCAGTGTACTCCGATGTTAAAATTAGGCACGCCTATTCAAACAATATATTCAAACAACACCCGTGCTTCAGGGTGTTTCCTCCTGGTACTCTGGTTTCCTCCCCTAGTCCAACGACTTGCGTTGTAGGCTGATTGGCAGTTCCAAATTGTCCATAGTGAGTAAATGGGTGTTTGATTGTGTGCACACTTGTGCCCTGCGATGGGTTGGCACCCCATCCAGGGTGTCCCCCGCCTTGTGCCCCGAGTCAGGCTCCAGACTCCCCCGCGACCCTGTGTAGGATAAGCAGTACAGAGAACGGATGGATGGATGGATGGATTTTCCATCTCACCACACCCCCGCTGCAATCCCCCACAGTTTGAATACCTCAGCACTAAACAATAGTTGTTTTATTTCTTTCCCGGCATAAAACCATACTCTCCTAATGTAATAGCAGTGTACTGTGCTGGTGCTTATGCAACGGTGATTACAGTATTCATTCAGCACATCCGAGGTCATGGAATTGAACTCTTCATTACACGCCATTGAACTGAATTACTGAAACAGCGTTGCATGCCATAAATAATGAATATATTGTTTAGACTGCACTGGTTTGAATAGGGGAAAAATCTATATAAAAGCTTTTCTGTAAATCATGGTGAATGTTGACAGATTGTGCCACTTTCTCTCCGCATCTTGCTGTCTTTTTCTCTCTCTCTGATTCTTTCCTGCTTTAATACGACACATAAATCAGCAATGATTGAACAGCACGCTCTATGCAAAAGTCAATAAGAGCAACAATCAACACTCAACCCTGTAATTACCGCATACAGGTACAAACACAAACAGAGGTTTCATTTCTCAGTGCACTGGGAGTGGATTTTCACAAAAATCCTCTAATTAGTGTTATGGTATTTCAGTACTTTACATTTTTCTTATGCATATCTGTGAAGTGTGTTCGGAACGTACAGGATTTCTCTGTTTACTGCACATTCAAATGAGTTTGATTACAGCAATCCAACATCAATACGCTTTTTAAACACCTGCATTCATAGAGTTATGGAGTACTAAATACAAAAGTGTTAAAATCTAAGCTCTTGTTATATAGTATTGTGTGCTTGCAATTGTGTAGGTGAATGGGATTTTAAAATAAATACCAGGGATCTGCCAACTTGCCAAATGAAAATTAGCCTTCAGCCTTCCTGTATTTGCTGAGGTGCAAATAGATATGGGGTTCTTGCAGCTCCTGTTCTGTGGATCTTGATTCTGTTTTAGTGCATGCTTCTGCTTTAGCCAACTACTAGCTACCCATTTTAGCACAACCACAACATCTGTGAAAGCTTTATTAAGCTTAATACACTTTGGGCCATATTCAGAGTTGGTGTCTTAAGTCCAAAGATATGTACCAGTTAAGCAGCTGCTTAAGTCAGTTTTCTGTGAACCCCATTTCAGATTACATGAATCATTTCTGTGTAGTTAATACCATTGAGGTTGCAGAATATATGCAGAATAACATAGCTCACTAGCATTTTACAGGTCTATATGAAAAATTGACAACCGAGAATGTCCACTAGTGGAACACTCCACGTACTGTATGCCTTTCATTTGGAGCAGTTTCACGTTTTTTCTTTTTCTTTCTTTTTTTTTTTGACCCACCAGCACACCCTTTTCAGAGGACAAAAAGGACTAGCAATATAAAAAGTTACATTTTTATGGATTTTTAAAACCACTCCTAAGTGAGGGAGAGAAAAAAGTTAAAATGATTTTAAAAATAAATAAAAGAAAATCAGAAGAAAAAAAAATGAAAAAGGAGAAAAAAAAGAGAAAAATAGCTTTATGAATATATTAATGTGCCCATCGACAAATCAAAAACAAAACACAATTAGAAGTAAAATAGTAGGGGTGTAAACTTACTTTATGAATTTTATTCTTAAGGCAACTATTTTATATTTAGTGATACCACTGGATCTACTATGATATATTGTGATACATTTCAGTATCCTCCGACCGATATTACTGTCTACCATTAATTCCCGAATGATAATGTTCACCTTGCTACACATTTACACATTAGTTTAAAAATATTAATTATTTTTATACACCAGTTGTCTATACTTTTTTAATAATTGATTTAATAATCAAGTATCAAAATATTTAATAATCAAAATCGTCTGATTGCTACACCCCTATAAATTAAGAAAGAATACATGGTAGGAAAAAAAAGAGAAAAACAAATACTAGGAACGATACAATGCTAACATTACAATGGGGAGGAAAATTCTAAAGTAATTTCACTTTCTACCATCTTCCTTCCTTTCAGAATATCCTCAAGTACTGCTGTTTTCCTCCTCCAGACCCTGGTGTATAAAAATCTCACATTTTAACAGTTCTGTGCGATTCAAGACTGTAATGTAGTCATGCTTGGCAGCTCGTGGTAGGTGGCAGGTGAATAGGGCTGTTAGTGTGTATAGTTTTTCATTGTCAGACGCAAGCGGGGGGCAAGACTGAAGTTTTAATTAGTCTTATTAAAGGTGCATTCATTATTTGCAACCCATTAAAAGGAAAAGTAAAAAAAAAAAGCTGCATGCTAACAACAACATTCATTCATCAGTCATTTTCATTCCAGTTTTCCTGGCAGTGGTCTTGATGAAATGCATAAGAGTTCATTATTAAAATTAGTAAGATGTTGATATTGAGATTTCTGGATTTCACAATATCTGGATGTTCTTTCTTTTTAAATTGCTTATATTTAATGCAAGATAAAATGTACAGTAGGATCCAAAGGTCTGAGACCACATTGAAAATCTGGATGTTTTTTTGTTGTTCTTTTTTTGTTTGCCTGTTTTCATTTAAAACTGCAAATAAACAGAAAACTTTATAATTTAGAAAAATGTGAGAATGAAATATTCAATATACTGTACTGAATATCAATTATTCAAAATTCCTCACTATTTCTAGGTCGTCATGCCAGCTTGAGTGCAAAATGCTACTACTATTAATAATAATATGTTTAATGTTAAGCCTTTCCAGAGCTCAAGGATGCTTTACATAGTGATACAATAATACATAAACAATGAACAGTCATGGACAAATACATAGAAATGCAAAACACAGTTCAACTAGTACAGTCGTTGAGGGAGAGTTCATAGCAACACATTAAGACAAATAACACTGAGAAAACAAATCAATTTTAAGTTGTGATTTAAACTCAGAGACAGGAGCGATACTGCGAATAGTCAGAAGGAGTGAATTCCAGATCTTGAGTGCTACTACACTGAATGACCTGCCACCCATAGTAGAGAGGCATGATCTAGGGACAGAGTCTGGACCCAGAAGACCTGAGCAAGCAGACTGGGTTGTAGGGGAGAAGCAGTTCATTGAGCTAGCGAGGTTCCAAACCATGAAGCGATTTAAATGTAAGCAGGATTATTTTATATTTAATGTGAAATGAAACCGGCAACCAGTGAAGATCAAAGAGGACTGGAGTAATGTGAGCTGAGCGCTTGGTGTGTGTAAGAATTCTTGCTGCAGAGTTTTGCATATATTGTAACCTAGCAATAAAGCTAGCAGGTAAACCAATGAAGAGGGCATTGCAATAATCATGACGTGAGGATATAAATGCATCAACTAGTGTTTAGAGACTAATAAAGGGACGAAGGCGAGCAATGCGACGAAGGTGAAAAAATGCAATTTTAGAGAGGGAGTTAATATGAGCTTCAAAAGTGAGGAATCTTAGGCTCAAAGATGATGCCTAAATTTTTTTTTTACAGTATTAGATGGTTTAATGAGAGTGCCATCAATGTCACAGCTAAAGTCACAAAGAATATTCTTAGGAAGTGTTGGTGTTCCAATAATAATGATCTCAGTTTTATCCATATTCAGTTTTAGGAAGTTGGAGTTAAGCCATCTTTTTATTTCATTTACACATGCTGATAGTGGAACGGTCTGCAGAATGGGAGCATAGCTACAAGCTGTACAGATTTGAATGTCATCGGCATAACAGTGGTAACTGAAACCATGGCGGTGAATAAGTTGACCCAAAGGCAGTATATATATATATATATATATATATATATATATATATATATATATATATATATATATATATAGAGACAGGGCAATAAATATTGGGACAGCGACACAAATCTAACAATTTTGGCTCTATACACCAACACACTGGATATCAAATGAAAAGAACAAGATGTGGTGTATCTGGAGAGT
>CM075010.1:7766807-7808739 GCA_037576675.1 Pangasius sanitwongsei | reverse complement strand
ATATATATATATATATATATATATATATATATAATGAATAGTAAAGGTCCAAGAACCTGATTTCAAGGGAACAGTAGGTGACTGATAATCCTGCATTAAAATGTAAAACTATCTATTCGTGAGGTATGAAGAAAGCCAGGAAAGAGCAATACCCGTGACACCAACATCCGAGAGGCAGGAGAGAAGTAAGTCACGACAGACAGTATCAAAAGCAGAATTAAGATCAAGTAATAGAAGAATAGAAAGAAAACCAGAGTCACCAGAGAGTAGTAGGTCACTGACAACCCTTACGAGGGCAGTTTCAGTACTATGGAGTGGACGAAAGCCAGATTGAAAGGGATCAGAGTGATTATTTTGAGCAAGGAAGGATTGTAGCTGGGAGACAACAAGACTTTCCAGTATTTTGGAAATGAATGGTAAGTTAGAGATAAGTTAGAGGTCTAAGTTAGGTTTTTAAGGACAAAGAAATTCTGGAATTCATGTAAATATTTCTAAGTTCTACTTTTTACTCACGTTGTTGCTGATAATATCATTTGTACTGAAATTCTCTGTATTAAAAGAAATGCAACATAGAAGTGATTTAATTAGTGGTTTCAGATTTGTGGATAATAAGTATATACTTAAATAAGTCTTATTGTATCCTTTTCATTATTAAAACTCTCCACAGAACAAAAAAGTGTTGCACTGCGCAACATGAATCAATCACTTCTGTTAGTGTGTTTCCTTTTCTTTCATCATTTTCTGTGCAATAAAAAACCAATAGCTTTTGCAATCCTCACCGCAGCTCACAGAAAATGTGATTCCCTTGACCACCTTTAACACACAGTTATTAATTCATTTACCATTTCTATATCCTTATTTCTTCCTATCCCATTTTGACTGACATGCCCCTGAGGGCTCTCTCTGTTCCGCTCTGTTTGTCACACCATGCTTCCTGTAGATCTCAGACTCAGCTCTGCTTGTGTAACGCACCAATCGATGGAAAGTCACTCGAGCTGAGCGATCTGTCAGCGGGGAGTGTCAGCATTGCCGGTCTCACTCACTGCAGACCCCGATTGTATTTACCTGCATTGATGTATATTGTGTGTGATCTTTCTAATCGATTAGTGTGTCTGTCATGTAGAATAATGAATGGCTATAGGCAAAGACCACACTGTGCTCCAATTAGAACAGGCTTAGGCTTAAAAGAAAATGACAAAAAAGTGGCGTGTTTGTGTGTGTGTGTATTTGTGTGTTCAGGTTTTGTTTTTCAGGTTTGCTTGCTTGTTTTCCATGTGCCCTTCTATTTCTAGACTCTGGAAAATATTTAGATTGTTACAAGGTGGAAAACATCTTTGTGTTTGTGGTAAGTTAATTACATCAATGGTTTAGGATATTTGAAATGTAATTACACCTAGAGGGTGATACGGTGGTGCATCTGGTATCATTGCCTTTTCACAGCTCCAGAGTCCCTGGTTTGATCCTTAACTCTGGTTACTCTGTGGAATTTCACATCTTCTCTCTGTTTCCATGTAGGTTCGTATGCATTCTCTGGTTCCCTCCCAAGAATGTGCCAGTTTATGGAACAACTATGCTAAATTGTGTGAATGTGTGGCATACACTGGCATCCCATTTCACCTCGCACCCAGTGTTCCTGGGATAGATGCCGGCTCTACCATGACCCTGATCAAGATGAAGCAAGTTTCTGAAGGTGAGTGAATGAAGCTTGATTAAAGCTGTGATAAGATTTTTTACTTTGGTAAGATAAATTACTCTAAAACATCATGCTCCTACACAATACCAAGTGATGCTACAGCTAATGCATGGAACAAATGAAAATTTATATCCTCATTAAACACTTGCCCAATCGTGAAAAGATGAGTGCTTTAGGAGTGTCTGCCAACAATTTACTTGGTATGGGTCATATAACTTCATCTTTATTTTGTCTAAATCGGGAGCCCTTTAGCAGGAGAAAGAACACAAAATCAAGCAGAAAAGCAAAATCACCCAGGCTGATTAAAGGACTTTTTTAATGACAGCTACAAATACCGTATAAAACCACTTCCAATATCTGGAAACTTTTCTAGAAATAGATAAAGGAGCAAACTGTGTCACTTTAGTTCCTTAAACATCTAACATGTTAGATGCTGCCCAATTGTAAATGATCAAATAATGTTCTTCATGTTCAAACCCCTACCACATATAAAACACCTAAACCTAACACTCATAAAAATAACTTTAATGAAAACAAAAATGAGAAAGGTTTCCTTTGCTTTTCTGCACCCGTCAGCACAGACGTGTTCAAACAGTTTGAGCAGCAGCAGATGAACAGTGAAAATGCCGGCCGTGTGGAAGGATTTCACACTTTCTACAATTTGTAATCACTATTCATGCCAAATATCAAGAGGGGGTACAACGCCAAAGGACTTCTCCACTACGGGTTTGATACACCACTCGAAAACATGGCATCCCACTCAATATGCAGAAAAACAACAGAAGTAAAAACGAAAGTGCCTGCTAGCACACTAACACCATCTGTAGCCACAGTTTTTGAAGAGATTGAAAAATTTAAAAATGACAATGCTGAGGTGCAAAAATAACTAAAAAATGAAATGGAAAAATGGTGGAATTAATTTCCTTGGATGATGAGTTGATTTCTGTTTTCGAGTAAGTTAGATTTTATAGGCTATAGAGTAACATCTCTGCCACAGAAATGTACAATGTACTTGCAGCTAACACTCAGGAAAAAAAGTGAAATGTAGTGAAATGTGTCGTGAAATGTAGTTTTGGTTTTTGTCAGAAATTTTCATTTCAGTGGGAGGAAAATCTACCTAGTAGAAACATTCTCATCCCACGTTAATTTAATGGTTGCCTGTTAAGTCTTTTTACAGATATGATGTGTACAAACTTTATGACAGACCTCACCCTGAGACTTTAATCCCCATATGAATAGGACTAAATATGTTTTTTACAGTCTGAGCAACAAGTGAAAAAGAAAAAAGCAAAACAAAAAAGCCTCACAGCAACAAAAAGACTGACACAGGATGTAAGCCTTTTTATCTGGGTGACCCCAGCACCCAAATTGGAATCTCTTCCCATTACTGCCAGCCATAGTGGATTTGACAAAGGTGAGCAGTTTAGAAGAAGATTTATTGAGGGAAGTGACTCCACTTCTCAGACACACACACATTTCATTTAAAGCACTGCTGAGTAACCAGCAAACCGGACTGCAGCCAAAGAGGTTTACATTAATAATCCCTTTCTCTCTCCTTTTCTCTCTCCCCTGTCTTTCTCTCTTTCGACCCATCACTTCCTTCAACTTTGTCTCATTCACTTTTCCTCTTTCTCATCATCTCTTTCGCTCTCTAATTTTATAATCACCCCTGTGAATTGACTCTGTCTCCTGATAAATTACCAGCCTGCTTTTACCAAATATTACGCTGCTAAAATAAATATTTTGATTGTGACCAGAAGGCATTTTTTAAATTACAGTTTGAGTTTGAGCAGCTGATGTTTATTTTTTTTATTTTTTTTTTCCAACCGCGGCTGCCTCACATTATTAAAAATCCCAAAATAATGGAGAAGATGGTAAAATGTTCTAGGCAAGCTTTTTCAAGCCCCTTCCAGTGCAAGAAGAAATTTTCAGAAGAAAATTTCCAAAAAACAATAGCCAACAAAACTGAATGAATGAATCAGTGATTATTTTCCCACTGATGAGACAGAGACTGATGTGGAAGATGGTGATAATCTGATTTATCATCAATTAATTCTCTGTATTTAGCTGCATTGTTTGTCATTTGACATGTGATGTGAGGGGGGTCCGTGACACCCAATCAATTGCCCAAACGATCTCTAACTGAGCTCAAATGATCGGATACATTTCTAATGTCAGCTTTCCAGCAATTTCAGCAGTCATGAATACTCATGAGTTGATTTTCTGAAATTTGCAAGTATGGCAACAATAATAATGTCAATAGAACAGTGCATCTGATGGATGATACTTTTAAAGACCTGCTTGGTCAAAACACAGAGACAACTCTACAGATTGGATGTTTTTAGATCCAAATGTTTCTCAAGGTGTAAAATTCAAAAAACATCCTGCTAACCTAAAATAGTTAGCTGCGATTCAGGGGTGCAGTGTGATTGGTCAAGATTTCCAAAATGGTACAGAGTCTGCAAGGCCTAAGATTGGCAGGTCTTAACCTTTTTACATCAAGTTAGAGGTTTGCATCATGTGCAAGTGCAATAAACAACAATAATAAACCAGTTCCTGTTATTCATTTTGTCAGGATTGGGAATTGGGTGTTGATGGCTCAGTTATTAAAACTGTTTATCACAAGAAGTTATTTCAGAAAGAGCACATCCAGTGAGGCTTATCTGTCTGGGAGACTTAACACTGAACTAAAATAAAACTGCAGTCTTAACCTTTGCTCAGAACATAATAATGGACCAATAATACTGGTGCACCAGAGCAATAACAATGCACATCTACATCATGAACCTCTTTCTAGCAAAGTGTGAAAGTGTCAGGAATTTCGTAGTGAATTTTAGAGCAATTGAAGTCATTTAAATGTAATTTGAACAGCGCTTTTATCAATAGATATTGTCTCAAAGCAGCTATACAGATATCAGGAAGTTTATCTAGATCACTACTGAGTAAGCCAGAGGTGACAGTGGTGAGAAAAAACCTCCCTGAAATGACATGAGGATAAAACCTTGTGATAAACCAGACTTAAAAGGAGCTCCTCTTCTGTGGGGCTATAAGTTATTACAGAATACAGGCATACAGAGTAAAGTCAAACAATTCTAAGTGTGTTGAAATGATGCTCAGTGTAAGGACATTGTGAAAGCGTCCTGGGGTGAGCACAGGACAGTCCTTATGATTACAGCAGCAGTTCTGTTAAAATCTACAGAATTCGGGTAAGATTACCCATTGAAGCAAGAGTGAATTGTGGGCATAAACTGTTTTTCGGAATTGCAAATCTTTAGGGCGAGAGAGCGAGAGTAGCCACAGGAGTAGAAGTGTGTCAGGATCTGGCATCAAGCATCACATCAAGCAACAGGAGTGCACATACAGCTTGACATAGAGATAGAGTGCAGATATCATGTGTGTAAACAGAATGTGTATGGTGTGTGTATGTGTTGCATTTTAAAAGTTTAAAAAATATTACCTGAGTTGTATTACTTTGAGGTGGCAAACCGTCACGGTTGTAACTCTTCATGCCAGAAGGAAGCTGGAAGTATGCAACAGTTAATTTCTTTAACCAAAAAAGAGATTGCAGTCCTCCAAAAGGGAGCAGAGTGAGTGGAGATATTTACAGGTCCTGTCTCTGTTTGAATGCTGCTTTATTTCATGTAAATAAGCTCCAGCAATGGTTCGCTCCATCTGTGTGAGAGTAAGGAAGATGATGCACAGACTGAGACAGACTGTTTTATAAATCCAAATATAATTCATTTGTTTGCACTTCTAGCATTAAGACCCATGGATAAATCGAAAGAGCTTGTATGTGAATATTAGTCAGAACAGCTGATAGAACCTGAGAATCTTTGTACTTTATATACAATCTCTATTTTACTGTGTCACTCTGAATAAACACACACACACACACACACCAGTGTCCAATGTCTCTTGCTTACTTTTAGGATATATTGCAGAGAAAGTGCACTGGCACGATATCAACTCTTAGTTTCCTGTTTTATAACATTCAGGTGTCATAAATTGGCCTATTTGGAATGAAATATCTACCCATGGCTCATCATTTGTACATACTTGGTCTCAACTATTGCACAGCTCATCTCTAAAAATTGCTGACTAATTGTTTACTATGGCTTCGTGGAACAGGTCCATGTTGTGCATTTGGTAGTGAAGGGAGAAAAAATGGTAATCATATTTCATATTTATTAATCTGTTCGCTGACAGAGGCCCTTTAGGAGCTCAAAACCAAAGTCAAACAGGAAATACATTTGTAACAAATTAGACTGTAAACACCAAACATGCCTCTTCAGCAAATGTACGCTCAGCTCAGGGCAAGAAGCTACCGTACACACTGAAGCGCTGCTGGAGCAGAGCATATATTAAGGTCAGACATCCCCGGCTCTGGAATATTAAATGGACTTGGACGATAAATTTGTTTTACATTTCAGAGAGTGAGAGCTCAAATGATTAGATTAGAAATGATAGAGAAAGTCCTAACCTTTAGCTTTGTTGTTTCTCAGTACACTTAGTATTCAGTGAGGTCCAAACATCTGAGAGCACACTGAAAATCTGGGATTTTTTTTTTTTCATTTATAACTGTAAGGATAACAAAGAAAGGAAATGTTCAGTATATTGCATATTCAATATTGAAGATTCTCAACTATTCTAGTTCACTATATAATTAAAGCAAATTTCTTGATATAGACCATGTTAAATTCTTTCTACTAAAGATCAGATTTTCTGTGAGTCTTATCCTCTCCAATGAAACACGTATTCAGATGACACTGTGATGGATTTGATCTAACACGTATCATTGAGTTTTGCACAAACTAGTGGAGGCTGTGTCAGCTCGACTGCATGCTTTCATTATAGCAAAAGTACCAAATATTAAGTAATTCTGAAATTCATATAAATCTTGCCACGATTCTTCTCTTCACTCTGCCTTTTGGATCCCCCAGTAGCCTGTTATTGAATACACCTATGGATTATGGATTGTGTGACAGAAAGTAAAAAAAATGGTCATGTAGTGTATGTTAGAGTAATAGTGGGATAATATGACAGTTTGAATCTTCCTTTCTACATGCAATCTTTTGACTTCTTTCTTAGTTGTTTTGCTTCTGTTGAGTTTTTGGTGTTCATTTTAACCTCCTGGAATCATTTTTTTAAAACAATTATTATATGTATTTCTTAATGCATTCATTCATTCATCTTTAGTAACTGCTTTATCCTGGTAAGTGTCATGGTGGATCCAGAGCCAATCTGGGTAACACTGGGTGCAAAGCGGGAGAATTTACCCAGGATAACTCTAGTACATCGCAGAGCACCATACCTACACATGCGCGCACACACACACACTTTCACACACTCATTCACACTTCCCAGAGGAAACCCACACAAACACGGGTAGTACATGCACAGAAACTCCACACAGACAGTAACCCAGGCAGAATAGAACAAGGTATTTGCATTTATTTATTTATTTATTTATTTATTTATTTATTTACTTACTTACTTACTTACTTAGCATACATGCATTCTACAACGGCATTATATTTTCATTTTTGTTCCATTGAAAATCCATGGAGGATGCATTTGCCATCAACTGTTCCCAGTCAGCATCCAGAGAGACTCTTGTATAATTCAGAAGTATATACTCTTATAAAAAGAAAGAAAGAAAGAAAGAAAGAAAAAAAAAAGATATTCAAGGGGTCTTTAATTGGTTAAAATTTCAGAGCTTCCTGAAGGAAGTTGTGGTTGAAACCCTCTCTGACAGAGAAACACAGTGTTGTAAATTTCTAGACAGGACCATTTTAAGGGGGGGACAGATTTGAAGTCCCTTAGGGGTTCTATATTTAATCTTTTTTTATTCTAAGAGTATATTTTCCCTTGTGATAGACAGACAGACATATACACAGACAGATAGACAGATAGATTTGTTCATGTACCACTTGACTTGAGCTTTGTTTTGCATATCAGTCAGTGTGTAATCTCTCTCCTGCTTGCTCATCATTCATTACAGTCTCGCAGCATTAAAAAAACTGACTATCTGGGTGACATAGTATACTGATCATGAACACCATGAATTGGCTTTGAGTTAATTAAATGCATGAGTTCATTACTTCAAATGACACCAGAAGACAGGTGTAACTGCTAAATGACAGACATATTTAATATGAGGTTAAAAAGGAAGAAATACTGTAATGTTTTCATTTGTAGCATGAATACATAGTAAATGACCTTCATTTGCGAATGTTAACTATTACCTAATGTAATCTGGATGAGTGTGCATTGTGCCCTGCAAAGGACTGGCATCACATCCGGGTTATACATATTCCTGCTTCATGTCCAGTGCTCCTGCGTTAGTCTCCACCATGCCTCTGACCAGGTGACAGTGGTTATTGAAGATGAATGCATGAATTAATGCAATTTTTTTTCTAAAAATCTTGAATTACAAACAAAGTTTTTGTTAATGTTTCCATCCATCACCACTCACGACACTCCTGCCAGTTACACCAGCTTTGAAGCCTGCATTATTTTTTTTTTCTGTGTGTTTAGGAATACAGGCAGGTTTTCCCTTTATCCTATTACATTAGCATAAATAAATAGGTTAAACCTCACTTGCAGATCATTTTCAAAGTGAATATTAAAAATACAGATGCCTTTCCTTTTGTAAGTAAACAAGATGCCCTGTTTTCAGAAACCATACGGAGATAAGATTTCCCTGAGGAAGGCGTTTATCATATACCAGTTAAAGGTACTGAAATAATAGCAGGCATATACTGTAACTATACAGTTTAAAGATGTCATTGGGTTTTAATGAGGTTTATCATTTTTTTCCACACACATTCATCACATAAGATTGTAAAACTGATATAATGCATTGTGGGTGCAAATTTCTTCATCTCTTTTTTTCTTTTCCTTTTCCTATTAAAAATGTTCAAGATACATAAGGTACATTAGTTAATACTATACTAATACTGTCCTACATCTCCTGTAAATGAAAAACAAAACTCCACTGGTCTCTTTAACCAAACGTGCAGCATTTAAAGATGCAGTATGCAATTTTAAAAATTCTTGATCTGAAATAATCATACAGTTTTTAAAGATACTTCACAGATAAACCAGTGATTAGCAATATTGCCATGTGATGGATCTAGCTAATTTCTGCATTTCAGGCTTCTGCTTTTTTTTTTTTTTTTTTGCCCCAGCTGAACCAGAGCTGCTCATCCCAAACCATTTTCTCTAAGCGGATGCACACAAACCATGCATAGTTTCAACAGAGTGGTGTAATTAGGCAGTAGAAGGCTCTAAAAATGACAAACTGTTACTTTAATATGTTAGCAAATATTTCTTTGGAAATGAGGAAATAACTAGATGTGACAAAAACAGCCTTTTAGGATATGTTACAGTTCTAAGCCGGAGGCAGTTCAATATAAGCGCTGAGTTTCTTTATTACAGCTGTTCTAAAAGCCATAGTCATAATCCATAGTGGGGGACAAAAAGGCATAATCGAAAAGACAGGCAAAGACAAAGACCAGAAAATACTAAAATACACAGAGAACAAAGATAACTTGGTAATCTGGAAACTACACTAGGCAACCAGGAAAACTATGAGAAAGTGTTCCACAAATAAGATTTAATACAACGGGCCTGTGATGCCTGGATCTCAACACTGAAAATATTATGATTAAGCATTGCAAGATCTCAAAATATTTTACACGTGTGTCAGCAATGTAGAAATCAAACTAGGGGGTGTTTAATGCCCGCTGTGTAATCACCTGACACAACTGTCACTGATAAATCTAGACTGGGCTCGAAAGAAATTAGCCCCGGTCTCGCTTCTTCATACCATTCTGTGTATTTTTCTTACAATCATCTGTGATGCTGTTGCACTTGGTTCCGCAAATATGCAAAATAATCCGCCTTAAGATGTTTCCTAACAGCAAAGAATCTCATATGGATGCCAAAAATGAAACCTTATACTGATGTCTTTGAAAGAACTGTCTCTGCATGAACAAGCAGTGGTATTAAAAACCCCAAATCTAATATTTTTGCTCTTAATTTTTGGCCATGGTGCATATAGTGGTGTGCTTACTTGGTGCATTGGCCATTCAGCAAAATGCTGGTTCCACATTATCCAATATAAAAAAGCAGGCTGTGATCTCTGAACACAAAAAGTCCAACAGAGCACACATCATTTCCCATCACGTTTCATTCATCATCCAGGTATAAATAGTAAACTACAGTATCTTTGCTCAGCTTCTCAGTGTTATCACACTACTGTCACTGAAATCAATGAGATACGCTGTGCTTACAGATCAATAAGAGACATGATGTTGGATGCCAATAATGAACAGAGGATTTGGAAAAAGCAGAGCTGGTGCAGGAGTAGAGAAAGCCTTATGTCCTTAAGTGTTGTTGTTATATCTCCAAAATTAGATTCTCCACTCCTGAGGCCTGTTTGGCCTTGTCTTGTTGTCTGTCTCTGGGGATACCCAATCCCCCAACACTCACACACAAGACTAGCTCTGTTTTAGCATTTTTCTGTATTTTTCTGTACTCTCTCACTCTCTCATACTCACTCACACACAGCTGCTTTTGGGGGCTTCTGACCTTGCATTCCTAAAATATGTTCCAAAAAAAAAAAAAATCACTGCTCTAAGCCATTGTCTTATTTTATGATGATGGCAGGAACCCAAAAGACATTAAAATGCATTTTTCAAATGTAGGCCTGGTTCCAAACACCTGTCAGAGTAATTCAGTGTGAGGTGGAATGTGTAATAAGTAAGGAATAAAACATGACAGGGTGTGCTGTAATAGGAAAATAATCAACACCACCCCGTAACTGATTATTTTCCTATAACAACATGTATTTATTCCATTCATACCACAGTAACTTGGCAACAATTACTAAAAGAACACTACATCATACTTTTTATGTCTTTAATGTCTTCAAAGCCAGTTAGTTCCTGTTATTACTTATGTAAAAGCTGCTACAAACAGTTGTTCCCTCACCAGTCACTCTTTTCTCTCTCTTTTGAAGTTAATAAAACAAAAACTGTTATAAAGCTCTGACACTGGGGACTCCTTCCATAAATTTGAAATTAACGTCTCTTTCACCATATCAAGTATTAGACATTTTCTTTGTTAAATATCAATTTGTCCATGACAGCCTTTTTTGGGTCATCCCAAACTAAACTGACTTTAATGTAATGGGGAAAATGATTAATTAATCATGTATGAGTCTGTGAGAGAGAGAGAGAAATGTGAGAGAACTATTTTCACCAACATGTATATGTAAAATATCTTTTAAAATGTTCTAAATTTGTTCTTTGTTGTCTCTCATATTTTCCCTAAATCTCTCAAATACTTGCTTGTTTTAGAGACCTCCAACACTCTAACTTCATTCTATCTTTTTTTTTTTTTTTTTTTTTAACACAGATTATTATTTTACTGTTGCATATTATTGGCTCACTGGTTGCCCTGTCAAGTCATCACCCAAACAATGTAGACAAAACATTCCCCGCTTCCAGTTTCATCATTCGATATTCTAAAATATTATAGATAGGGTCTTTGTAGCAGCAGTACATTTTTTTATTTAAAAAATTAAAGAACTTAAAAAATCTTTACTTATTCCTTAGTTTAAAAAATGTTCTTGCTCTGTCTCTCTTTTGCCGCTATACTTATGTTACACTGTATATCATATGGCACAATGAAGCAATCTTAGTCTCAAAATGAATACTGTCAAAGTCAGCATTGAACCAGAGAAATTATAATTAGAGGTTGAACATGGAGGATATGCAAAAAAACAAAAAAAACAAAAAACAGACATAAATAAATAAATACCAAGCAAAAGGGTGTGTATTCTGTTGATTTTTGTATTATGGCAACTAAAAGTGTTTTTTTTTTTTTAAATAACCCAACACAGTGTTCAGCTAAATACACATCTGGTTAAATGGCACTATATAAAACTTGCTACAGTTACAGTGCCTTCTCCATGCTAATCTCTCAGATAACTAACTTTAACCTTTGGATTGATTTAGCATTCTCAGATCTTACACCTACTTAGGCTTACACCTACCAATCAGTGACAGTCATGTTGATGTGCTCAATAGATTATTTCTGTTTAAATAAAAAAAAAGGAAACTATGCTACTCTCAGCAGCAGATAATTGCTTCTTCAGAAGATTGAAAATGTTCCTCAATAATATGGTCCATGTAGTAACATATTTGTACAAGAGCAGTCTTGTACATACATTTTTTTTAGAAATATGTACATTTGTAATATGCTTCTTTAGCCTCCAGCTCCATCATAGAAGGATGAACAAAGTTCAAAGATCATCTCTCCTGAAAGCCTAATATGCAGCTGACATTACAATTTGGTTCCCAGTCAGCTTCAAGAGATTCCCCTGTGTCATTTAGCTTGGTCTTTTATCAAAAGAAACCTCAAAATTAGGTGATTCAGACCAACCCATGTTACATTATCAGAGCTACAGCTAAACATCCTCCAGCAGCACTTTCTGCACTTTCATACCAGCATAATATTTTATATGAGTTTCTTTTAGGTCCATGGATTTTTATACCTTAATTTTTTTTTTTTTAGACAAATGGGAATCATTCCCAACCACAATTTGCTGTTATTAAAGTGCTTAAATTCTGAAACAAATGACAGAATGAGAAATGGGGATCTTCAATAGGTCTGTGTTCTCCATAAAGCTGCTGAACTGTGTTGTTGGAGGTCACAGCAGCTTTGGCTGCACTATCACTGAGCTCAGTATTAATTCTTCGCTGAGTGGTGTGAATGGCCATCTTTAGCATTCATTTCTCTGGAGAACAGGGAACAGAAAAGTGTTTAAAAATGCATTGCCTTCCCCAGAGACTTGTGCTCTGTGCTCTGACTGAGCCTGGTTTTAAACCACGGTCAAGGAGAGGAGCAAAAATAGAAGCTTTAGAGAGCACACACATTAATGCAATGGGACAGAAGAGAGGGCCTGTCTCAATCTAGTGTCTTGGTGCATCCTAGCAATTACATAATGTTAATTTTAGTAATAAAACACACAAACACACAGCTAAGCTCCTGCGAAGCTTGCAGGAAAACCCACTTCTTATTGATTGCAATGAGCACAGCAAATGACCTCTGAAGTATTTTTAGATGGCTGCCATGTAACTGGGGAGGAAGAGGAGCTGATTTCTATGGATGAGAAATGAGCAGAACGTTAAAGGTTGAAGGCAGCTTGAGAGAGGTATCTAACAAAGGACTTAGTGGTGTGATTTGTAACTGATGAAATAACTCCTCTAGGCAGCAGTTAAAATAAATAAATAATTTCTAACTCACCACATAGCATTACTTTTATTATGAAGTATACGAGCCATAAGGTGTACTCCTTTCTGACAGTAGCAGCCTTACTGGGCAGCAGGTAACACTTTATAATAACTTTATAATAGCATGCTTTAAAGAACCTAGCATCATTAATAGAAAGGAACAAATTATTAGTTAATATGAATTTAAAAATTAACAAATGTTTATAAACGATAGCTCATGTCATTGTTTTTAAGTATATGCTCGAGGTGTAATACAGACATAATCTGTAACTATGGAATTAAATACTAAATTGTTAAATGAAGAATTTAAATATGAACCCTTTTACTCTTTTCTCTTATTTTCCATACTTCTTTATCTGTTTTATTTTTATTCCTGCTGTATACTACTACTGTTATATGAAAGGCAAGCTAGGAGGACATCGTTTCTTAACTGAACGTGTAGCTGCAGTGACTGTGATGTGACTCATAATTAATTGATTTTGAGTCATTAAATTAAATGACATCTCTGTCCCCCATTTACTTTTAAAATGATTGCTACACCCCTGACTTCATCATTAAAAGCCTCCCCCCTGCATGATGACAGAAGTGTCACTGGGTGAGGAAGAAATCACATGGGTCATTTTCCCCTATATATTTGCATTTAGGCTATCTCTTGTACTTATGACTAAAAGCTGCTGCTCCTCGTGCTCTTGCCAATATAAAAGCATCATCGTTTTAAAGCTGTCTAATCACACTGTGACTGCAGTGACCACATAAATCCATAACTGGTGTGGGTAATGTGGTATACAGAGGCTATGCCTTTCATAATGATTAACAGATGGTTTCATTGGAAGCATCGTTTTAATGGAACGTGCTGCACAGCCTACTTATATATAATGAATGACAGTACATTTATTTATCTATTCAGTTAGATATTAAAATATGATAATAGTCTTGATAAGCATAATTAATTTGTTTCATGTTTACTTCATAGGGCATGTATTCTATGCATTGTGTCTATGCATTTTACAAAATTATAGAACAAATTTGTGGTATATCCATAAGCAATTGCCTTCATGTTGTCCAGAGACAAATTATTTACGACTCTCATCACATAGGAAATATGGGTGTTATGAAGTTTAAAGAGTGCCAGTTATCACATATTTAGCCAGTTTGCTTCACATTTGATGAAGATGGTTAATGTTCAACTATTTGGAATATCAACTGGTTCTCTCTTGTTAATAGTGAGTTAGCAGCATATGTTCCTGGCTTTTCTAACATTATTGTGCTTACCCTACATCACCCTGTCAAATGTAGACTCATTCTGCACCACATGTTAATCTGTGCTTCCATGACAGACACTTGCTTAATTCTTTGACTCAGGCATGGGTGGCTTAAAAGGGAAAAGGTATATAGGAATTAAGAGTCTAAGGGTCTGGGCTTCACAATGGAAATTGGGCCTCAAGATAAATTCGATTTGGAGTAGAGACTTGTGGGCCACACGAAGGCAGGACTAGGAGCCAAAGGGAGTAGGAGCTATATGCCTTAAGATGTCAGAAGCAATATGGGAGCAGGAGCTTGTAAACCTCAGACTCCAGGTTGGGTAGGGTTTCTGAGCTTCAGGATAGCAGGAACAGAATCTGAAGAGAATAGGAGCCCTAGGCCACAAAAGGAGGAGCTTGTAGAGCTTGTAGACCCCACGATCCATGTCAGGACAGGAGTTTGTGGGCTTCAGGGTGGATATCGGGCCTCAGAATATATTCGTTTTGAAGCAGGGACCACTTGTGGATGGCAGGATGGTAGGAGTAGGATCTACAGTGTCTCAATATGAAAGGAGTGGGATCAGTATAGAAACAGGAGCTTGTAGTTCTCAGGATCCACGTGGGCACAAGGGCATGTGGACTTCAGGATGGAAATTGGGCTGCAGGATGGGTTTAATTAGGAGCAGTGATTTGTGGACCACAGGATGGCAGGAGTAAGATTTTATGGGATCAGAAGCTCTGGGCCTCAAAATAGCAGAAGCTTGAGGACCTCAGGGTCCTGGGGGGCAGGGGCTTGTGTGCTTCAGGATGGAAATTTGGCCTCATGGTAGATTCTACTGGGAACAGGGGCTTGTGGACCACAGGATAGCAGGAGTAGGATCTGAAGATAGCAGAAGTTCTAGGCCACAAAATTGCAACAGCAGAATCAAGATAGGAGCTTAAAGATAGGAATTGGCTTCAGGGTAAAAATTGGGCCTCAGGATGGAGTTGATTGGAAGCAGAGACTTGTGGCGTACAGGAAGGTATGAGTAGGCTCTAGGACCTTGTAGACTTCAGGATCCAGGTGGGTGCAGGGACTTGCATGGAACTTCAAAATGGGCATCCTGTGGTAGGATTATTAACAGGGGAAAGGTTTAGGACAGTGACGTGACATAACATTTTTCATATGCAACATGTTTATGAGTGACCTAATTAGCGGAACATAAAACTAAAAGAGGAGAGCCAGGGGCAGGCTATTTCATTGTCAACAGAGATGCTAATAGAAAATATGGTAATAGAAAACATAATTCATGAGCTATGTTTTAATAACAGCAGCTCATGGAAACATATTAACGTGTCTCATTACACTCCCTCTTCTCAGTGTGGAATAGTGCTGGATACTTGATTTAGATGAAAATCCTGTGCTGTCAGTCAAATAAAATGGTGAGCCAACTTTGTGCTTGTGAAGTAGAAGTGTGAGTGGCAGAAACGGGGAATGGTGCTGTGGGAATGGAAGGCTTTGGCTTTAGATTATGGCTTGCCATTGTTACATAAGCCCTGATTAACACATCTGTATATGTGTCTGTCCTGCCTCCAGTCTTCTTGCTGCACACAACAAAGTATGAAGTATTGCCTAAAGCTGTGTTCAGGTATTCATATTCTAGGAGACAATCAAACATGAGCCAGTGTACACACTCAAGCACAAGCACTCTGGAAAGATATACAGTATATTGAAATGCGAGATGCTAAATGTACAGAGAGGAGTACTTGATGGATTTTTTATTGGTCTTTGATATTTGCCTTTTTGCATTCTCTCTCTCTCTCTCTCTCTCTCTCTCACACACACACACACACTCTTTCTCTCTTCAGTCTGTATATGTGTGTGTTATGCTGGTCTACATGGAGCCAGAGTAGCAGCGGAACAAAAGGATTTCTGCAGAGACTGTGACTCTGAGGCAGCAGTGCTAATGCCGAGGCACATATTGGCCTTCTTAAGGGATTTTTCTCCCCTCTCCCCACGCTGCACACACTCTGCCTTGCTCGAGAAAGCCTGCTTAAAGTGTTTAATTATATTATGTAAGCTGACTGATCAAGGAAACATATTGAGAGGCTCCTCTTGAGCACATCACTTTGTGTGGGGGGATTTCAGGCTCTTATCCTCAAGCCTCAGCGCTCACTCTCTCGCTAGCTTGTCTTTATTTTTTTACTCTCTCTTTCTCTCTGATCACTCACTTGCATGTTCTCTCCCTCACTCTCTTATTTCTCCCACCTGCAGATCAATGAGTGTTAGTCCTCCATCATGGCCTTCGAACACACACAGCTACTTACAAGAATCCCTGATCTCTGTATATCTTAAAGCAACATTTCTTGTTAATTAAGATCACGAAAATGCTTTCCCCTCCATCATGAAATGCAGTACATTCCTTCAAATTATATTGCAAAATGTATGACGTATAATGAATATTTCATAACTGCTCTTTACATATAGTGCTTGTATTCACAGTAATATTGTATGAAGAGTCGCATTAAACGACTCGCATATGGTGATTTTCACTGCTAAGGCGAAACGTGTGTACATTTTCGGTTGGGCACATGAAAACCAAGAGAAGTCAAGGTATTATTCATTCCATGTCTCAGCAATCAGTGTTTTCCACCTCCAATATGAAGTGCATAGCATTGCTGCTTCCATAATGTGTGTGTATGTGAGGCAGAGAGAGAGAAAGAGAGAGAGAGTGAACACAAAGAAACAAAAAGAAAAGTGTACAATTCTCTGTGCATAGATTTTTTTCTTAATATGAAGCATCTCACTAGTCAAGGTGGAACACCCCCATGTGAGACTGATATATCTGGTTTGCTGACAGTTTATGTATTTTAAACAGTAAAACTGCCATGTTCTGATTCCGGATTTGAAATGCTGTCATCTTCTCAAACAACAAATGAAACATCAACAGATGGTGAGAGACAGCCATTTTTTGGGTCTGAATTGACACACTCATTCCTGTAAAAAGATTGCTAGAACACCCACATGATGAAAAAACCTTAAATGTACATCTTCTGATTAAATAGTTGAATTGAAACCATTTTAATTAAGATATTGTCACAACAGCAGTGCTGAATTCTTAAATATGATTAGTCAAAAGATGATTAATTTTCTACAACAGCAGCTGATAGCAGTGTCTGCTATAATTCAAATCACAGGTTTATATTAATGCACTCATTATAATGCATTATCGTTTCTATAGTAACAACTTTTTCACATGGACTTTGGTAAGTTTTCCACCTCAAGAGACTCTGTAAGACAGGGGACTTTGAGCTTAGAGCCTTCTGTAACTCTGCTTCATGTTGGGCCGCATCGCACCCCATTGTTTATTACTTCCCTAGAACAGTTGTTAATCCACTGCTTAAGGTGCCTTTAAAAGGAACTACAAACCAGAATACCCAACCTTGCCATCAAATGTTTTAAAAACTGGACATACGATTGCTTAAAAAGTTATCTCTAAAAGCCTGTGGATCAAGTTCTTATCACTGAAAAATTAATGTGATATTAATGTAGTCTGTGATGCATTAGATTTGTGAGACTTGTTTATGATGACATCACCATGAGATAAAAGAAAAGGTGTATCATTGAATCATCACACAGCCATCAGCCCCACTCTGACTGGAGCTGTTATAAATAATATGAGAAACGGCTGACACACAGGGAGGAACCAATGCAAAAAGGGGCCATGTATTCCCCAGTAAGCTAAGCCTTACAAGTCGACTGCACAATAATTGCATCTCTCGAGAATCCAGATGAAAAAAAAAGTTTCAAAAGCAAAGAACAAGCAGTTCGTGAGGGCACAAATTTCACGAGGAACAGATTTAATTCCTACTCAGAAAAAAGAACAACTCAAAGGAGAAGAAAGGATTATGCAGCTCCTTTGTCAACTACATATCATGCTGCAGATCCTGTGTTAAAATCAAATAGAATATGCTGTGTGTAGCAGGTGTTAAATAACGATTAATATTAGCTACTGTCTGAAGTATTATCCAATTTCTGTTAATTATACCACTGAATTCAGATACCAGGACTAGCGATTAAACATTGCTAGTTCAATTCAATCCATAAACCAAAGTATTTACTCTGTTACAAGCAGGAACTATGACTATATTATTCAAAGTTGGATTCTAATTGTGACTATGGTAATTAAAATGTTTGAGGATGTTAATTATGGGTAGTTTATGCACCAGTGTTAATAATAATTATGTCAGTGGCCTAATTTAAATTGTGGATAACATAGTGTGCTATATAGAGATAGTAATTATGGCATTCATGATCATGTTCTTACTAGGCACTATGCTTCTCATGTAAGAGAATGCACAAAGGAATTAGAAAATCCTTTGAAAAGTCAATATTCTTTGTGTTTGTAGTCACCTGTTGTTTCCTGTATGGCATGATGTGATTTGGTGGATGTTACGTTCAATTTGAGGTGCACGGCCTGTAATCTAAGTTTGAACAAAATTGCCCACAATAATGACAAGTTGATTTTATCAATGTGTTATCATATCATACACAGCAGAGAAGTCAGACTGTAAATACTTACATAAATTATGAAGACAGTACCTGAAAGAAAGTTGAAGTCTGTTTGAATCTACCGTGCCTGCCGAGGGCTTTTGTTGTTGCGTTTGCCTACACAGCTGAAACTTCATTGCTCAGGAATCTGACAGGGCTCCTGAAACTCGCATAGTATCAGTACAGCGCAAACACTTTGTAGTGAAGTTTTCCGCAAATATACTTCAAGCACACTTTTCAGACACTTTTTAACTCTGACTTTTTTGCTCCCCAGAAAAGCACATTATATATGTCGAGAAATTCCCACAATCTGCAGTGAAGACCTTAAAGGCATCTTAAAATGAATATATATCGTATATGTTCAAATAGATGTATTGCATTACATAAATAATAACGTAATATATTTCAATTATATTCATTATTAATTAGTATTTACATTTAATTTTTAGATCTATTGTATATTTACACTGAAAATTAAAGCTGTTTTTTGACATATTTCTGACAAAACTACAATAGAGAAGAGAACTCAAGAGCTTGAGACTGCTAACAATCTAAGAAACAGTCTGTTTCTTAGATTTTGATGCAGAAGTCACAGATAAAAAAAAAAAAAAAGAATGATTCTGAAAATATAATATTTGTAGTTATGGCATTAAAGTAGGTTTTTCTGGCACTCTTCAATGCACACATTTATTGATGCTTTTTCATATAGCATCAATAGGCACTGAGCTATAACTTGGAAAGAAACCTCCAGGGGACACAATGCCTTGGTCCTTTGTGATTTTACAGGAATATAGCAATAAAGAGCATGGGGTAAGCCAATTATGTACAAACATAGCCCTGTTTCTTTTGCACACGATTACCTGACTGAAGAGAAAATCTTAAATAATTAAAAACATTCTCAAGGTCAATGAAAATCGATTTCAGCCTCCAAAGCTGACCAGAATTTACTGGAAAGATAATCTACAAAGAGATCAGCGCTTCGATCAATAATAATAATACCTCCAACAATTTCAGGGCTCACATCCTTGATTTGCATTTTAATACAAAGACATTAATGATAATGCTTATGCAAGAGTGTATGTGGGTGTCTTTGTTCTGAATCGGAACAGGAAAATGTTCTTAGTATACTTGAGTTGATGGCAAATTCGTCTTTCGTACAGTAAGGGACCTTTCTTACGCCTCTGTCTTGAGAGTCTGCGAGTCTAGACCTGTTATTACCATAGAGCTGGCCAGGCTCATTTCGCCATTGCATATGCAGAGAGAGAGAGAGGATGAAATGTCATTATAATGTGTATGGGGCAGACCCAGGAACCACTAGAGAGATTATATCTCATAGTTGGTTTAGGAATGCCTGGGATTTGTACCATTTTATTGTACCATTTTGCTAAAATAAAAGGAACCCATTATTTCTCCTGTTGGTCAGTCATACTAAACAGGACCTGTTGTAAATCAAGAAAGAAAATGAAGTTTCTCTGTTTGTAAATTTTCAGTGCAAACTGAGAATTACATGGTGATCTCGATCTGTATGCAGTTCTGCATCACACAATTCCCAGAAGCCAGCACTCTTCAAACGACTTGTTGGGAGTGTGTCCAAATGAATTCAATCTTATTATGAAGATTGAGATCAGGAAAAAAAAATGCTTATTGTTGTCTTGACATTATCACATGTAAGAGTGCATTGTTTGCAAATGTAATCCAACAGCTACTCAATTAGTCTCTGGCTTGATACAGGGTGTTATCAGTCATTAACTGCAGACAAGCCTGTTTGTGTAGTCTTGTAAACCATTAAACCTTAGTTTGGTATATTGCCAGAAGAGCCAATGAACCTAACCCTTCTGCATTTCCATTTTTATCTCAACAGCATTGTCTTCAAGCTCTCTTGCAACATAAAAATTCACCTCTGTTTAAACATTATGCAATAACATCACTGCTGTGACTGGCCTCAGAGGAGCTGACTGCCAGTTATGGGGAATTTGTTTACTGTAGACTGGGGTTGTTTTATTGGTGGGAAGGCTTTTAATCTCTTTTCTGTCCTTGATTTTGCACATCCAGGTTCTACAAGGTTAAGGTCCTAGTAGCGTGAGTGGCAGTCATCTCTAAACACCTTTGCAGTCAGTCCTAAGGTGGGTCGGTTCCTCATGACACTGTGGCATATGTTATCCAGGTGATATTCACTACCCCCAGTGGTTAGGAGGGGTGAAATATATACAGCATGTAACTGTGGTTCTGTGAACACCAGGGTTCATTCAGAACCAGCACTGACCCAGTGGGAACTTGATGAAAAGTTTTGAAGGAAGCGATTGTCATTTTGTCAACTGTATTTATATAAAATAATATGTCATACATGGTTACTTTGTGACTCTTTGGATGGTCTCAGCATGCATGTGTATGGGCACAAAGTGATATTCACTAATCCTATTGGTTTTCTGGTGTTTGTTGAACCACAAAACTACATCTCAACCACGTTTACATTATTTTGTTGGCGTTTAGCATGTTGGACATTTTTAATCAAGATAATATGTTTCCTCTTGGTAAAATCATTTGTAGTTATATTTTCATCTCTGTAATATCACCAACCTCTGCCCAAATCACAGCTTTTTTTATTCCGAAACTCTTATCAATGACTTCAAACCTCTCATCTCGATTATAGCAATTCACCTGCTCTCAGCCTCCCTCTTAAAATACCAAATAACATAAACTTAATCTCATGGGATGAAAATGCCGCTGCTGACCTTTTAGCAAAACTGAAATTCTGTTCTCCAGTTGATGTTTTGTCAGGCTTAGTCTCAAAAGGAGCATATAAAGGAACCCTAAGGGGAAGCCTATGTTGGTATTGCCTATTGTTTTTGTTCCTCCCACCACCCCACTGGATAAATACCCAGACTGTTTGCCTTGTCACATTTTGCTATTATAGTCAAGCTTACGATGCTATGAATTGTATATTTTTGTGATAGAGTCTGGCTTTTTATTAAAAAATATAGCCAGGATTACACACAAGCATTCACTTGAGATTTGTTTTTTGAATTAGTTGTACTGTAAACAGCAATACTACAGGTTGCAAACAAGACCTATCGACTAATAACAAGCTTTGTTAATTAGACCTTACACCAATCAGACACCTGATCATTCCACAGCTCTTGGTGTCTGTCATTTAGCTTTTCATATACTCACCTGACACACTCGAAACTGTAGTAATCACACACATGTCATGAATACCTCTTTTAGCACACATTGCAGTTCTCAGTTTTCCATGTGCTTATGTTATTGATTTGGCTTTGTTTTGTCCCCCCAGTTAGTTCACTGTTTTTCATTAGTTCGGTCTATTATCTATGTTGCCCATGTCTTCTAATTACTTAAGCACACTGTGTATAAATGTCCAGTTTATGTCCTTGGTCCTTACATGTTCTTGTTTCTTGTTTCTTGGTTCATGTTTCTTGTTTCATGCTTTTTGCATGAAACAAATCTATGTATAGTTAACTCATCTGTTTTTTTTCCAGTTTATATTACACTGATGTTTACTTTTATTTAAACCTTTGCGCACTTGTCTCCAGGTTCCGCTTAAGACATCTGCTTGCTTGAGACAACACACCCAATCTGTGCTGAATGACATAAAACAAGGCATTTTAATGTACAATATGGTCTTTTTTATTGACTGTTAAACCTAGGTATTAAAGTAGGCATAGATGCTTAACTGGACTTCAGGTAGTGGCAAAATCTCAATCCTTTTCTGCATACCTACAACTATATATAATACCAGTGAAACCAAAATGACCCTGAGATCACTCAGTTCCAGTCAGAGAGATGTTTGGAAAGTGATTAAAACTTTAAATGTCTACTTTGGATATGAGGCCAAAAGAAAGGTCCCTCTTTCCCAAAGCCTCTCTCATGTATGTAATAAAAGAACCTAGGCTAAATGAAAGCAGAGAAATTCTCTCCAAGGCTAAACAGGAGGGCTTTTTTCCTTATCTGCTTTCTCCTTCATTAAAGCTGTCTCTCCTTGGAACTACAGAGGTGGTTCTGATCTTTCCACTTTCTCCCGCACAATATTAATGTCCTCAGGTGTGCCATTCACTGTAATGGAAACCACACAGTCATTAATATCCAATTAGCCAGCTAATGATACAGTGTTAAGAGCCAGCAGGCCAAGCAATCTGTCTCCTTCACGCTTTCCTCTGTTCTCAGAGCTGTGAATAGCGTCATGGTTAACAGGGCAAAATGCTGGAATAACACAGGGAATCATGTGTTCAAATTAACATATCCCTAATGCTCGTTGCTCATCTATTTGTGTATTGCTGAAGCAAACCAGGGAATACACCCGGGAATATATTACATGGTTAGGGTCCTAGGAGCCATGCAGATATAACAGAATATGCTGGTGGTTTGTTGTACCTAAAGGGGCACATACTTTATATAAGGGCAGCTTATTAAAGGAACAGACTTAGTCCCATGTACTTGTGAAACTCAAAGCATAGTTTTTCCAAAATATTTTCCAAGCAGAAAAAAATTTGACTTCCTGAAAAAAAAAAAATAGGACAAGAAAAAAACAAGAACAATAAGAACAATAAGAACAATAAACATATGCATAAAATATCAACTTAAGTCATAAGTCAAGTATCAATATAATATCAACATAATCAAGATTTTGTTTGGAATTTAAATTATAAATTCCATGTATCCAAATATTCAGTTCTAGAAAACTTATAACATATATTCAGTGGCATGTAAATTACTTTTTTAGCAATAACAATAAAATTCCAAGACCTTATTTCAAGGTATTGCAGATATCCTGGTGAGTTGGTCAACATTGTGTTATGAGTAAAGCAGAGGGCTCATACTGGGGAGGGACACATGGGAATGCTATCCCCCATATGAAAAAAATCCCCACTTCTATAGAAATTAAGGTTATCTGATTGGAATGCTTGTAGTCTAATCAAATTACATCAAAATTCAATGATATCTGTAGAATTATCTGTAATTCTACGACAGTGCTCGTAGAATTTTTTTTTCTTAACCTGTAACACTAAAGGCCATGTGCCATGGTCTCAACAATCTGAAAAATCAGAAGTCAAAACTCTAAGGAAAGGACCTATAGATACAGTACACCTAACCCCCCCCCCCCCCCAACACCCCAACCCTCCAACCCCCAATTATTCATCATTTTGTCTAGTTGTCCCATATCCTGTGAGAGATACCAACACACCCAAAGCATTATTTCAAACCGCTGCTCATGCTAAGTAACAGGGTATCTGAACACACTTGGAGGAAAGCAAGTGCTAACTACCAATTCCATTAGATCACAGACACCCACCATTGGTTAAACTCACTCTGATTAACAGGAGATTAATAATTGCGCCAACCACAAAGCAGATCCTATTATGCTCTCTTGGACTCCTGTAGCACCGGTTATAGTATGCATTATTTATTTACTTATTTATTTACCATTAGCAACACCACCCAATGATTCAGGCAGACAGAAAATAACCATCAAAGTGGGATCTTACAATAAAAAAAAAAAATCTGTCAGCTTTGAAGATTTCTGTACTTTCTCAAAGGCGCTATAAGCCTATACACACATATGCATACACACACACACACACACACATACACACCTTTTTATCTGTTTGATTTATAAACCATAAACCACTGCACAGTTTTGAAAATCTAATGCAAAATAAATCCATCTAGGCTATAAGCCTATGTGCACATTAGTTTATTTCTCAACTCAGCCAGCAAATACAAGGAATGTAGAGAGTGAGTGGGAGAGAGCTCTAGTTTGGCCACTCCGTTAGCTTCAGACAAGCACGTCTCCTGTTCTTTTTACTGCCTCAATGTGCCAAATCTCTGCCAATTGTATTTGCAATAAAAATTATACAGCAACATAATTACAGTGGATATGAAAGGCCTTAGGACAGGACCGCTCTGCTTCTCTTCTGCTTGTAGGGCTGCTGTGCCACTTCACATTCGGTCTCATCTAACAGATATGACGGAGGATGTGTTAGAGACCTTTCATCAAACTGCGACCACAAACAGTCCATATTTGTTTCAGAAATCTCCTGGTTAGGCTACTGGCAGGTAACTTTCTATGCTTTATATGCTTTGTAATTTCTAGAAGAGTCTAGAATATTTCAATGTTTTAAACATTAGCCCAAAGGCCATTGCATCAGAAAGTTAACAACTCTTGCATCAGTATTTTCTGCAGCATATTAGAGCATTTCTCTCCAGTGTCTAGAAAACCTAGACATATAATTAGACCGTATACATAAGTGAAACAGACATCTTCAGGACTGGAACCGAAATACAGCAGTGTCAACCTGATCTCATCACAAGAAGGCATATGCTAAATTGAATAAAACATTCGAAAGACATATGTTTTTTCCTTTCAACCAACTTTATCCTCACTCAAACTGGCCTTATTTATTTAAAAAATTTGGCATGTAGATGGATTTTGATGTAATTTTATACAAATAATGTAATAAAGTAATTATTTAAAATATTCATCTGTAAACCAGCTTCATCCGGGTTAGGATTGCTGCCAATCTGGAGCCAATCCCAGGAAAACTGGGTGTAAGGTGGGAATACACCTTGGATGTGATGCCAGTCCATCAGTGGGCCCTGTGTACACACGCATTCACACCTAAGGGCAATTTAACAAAGTCAATCCAGCTTCATGCATGTTTCTTGGGAGGTGGGAGGAACCCAGAGGGAACCCACATAGGGTGAAATTCCAGACAGACAGTAACTCCAGCTCAGGACTGAACTCTGGATCTGTGAGGCAGCATTACTAACCGCTTCACCACCATGCCACCATAATAAGAAAAAATTTACTCCTTCCATGACTAAAAAGCTATATAAATTAGCATAAATTAAATTAGAACATTTTACTAAACATTGATAATCGGCTGAACTCAGGTCACTAAGTGTAAACCTTTGAACTCACCATTGAGCCTCTACATTTTGCCAATCAATTACCGCAAACACATAGTGGGAGAAAAGCATTCGTTCTACTGTCCAGAGGTCGCAGGTTTGGATTTCAAAGAGGCCAAAGCTGTTACTGTCCAGGAGTCCAAGAGAGCAAAACTGGCTGAGCTCTCAGGGTGTGAGGGGTGGCATACTCTCTCCCCTATCAATCACAGTGACACTAGCCAATTGGCATCTGTGTGCTCATGCATGCAGAAGGGGGCGTATAGGTGCAATTGGCTGGCATCACATGTCTCCGAGGAAGCACCTGATAGCCTTCACCCTCCCAGATTGGTAAGTGTCGTATGATGGGGAGACATACATAAGTAGTGAGTGAGAATTGGCCCAGTTAGGGATAAAATCAGGGAAAATTAAAATACATTTTAGAAAATAAAAAATAAATAAATAAATAAATAAATAAGATAGAGTATACATTCAGAAAATAATCAGAAACCATCTCTGAGTTCCCTTAGGTTCTTGGTCACCTCCTTGAATAAATTTCTTCTCCTTTTTTTGGTGAGTAGGGCCGGATGGTCAGCTCTAGAAAGACTCTCAATAGTTCACAAGGCATGTTTTTGGGACCTTCAGGTTTTTTTTTCTTCTTTTTTTTTTGTGAGTGTGAGAATCCATATGCAGAAAGTTTCAATAACAATCAATAAAAACAAAAAAAATCCACAATTCAAATATCAGTCAATAAACAGTCTGTGGTCAAAATATCAGCAATCACTGTAGTCATGGGTCAAGTTTCAAGTTTATTGTCAGTTTATTGAAATTCTTGTGATACAGTTGCACACTCCTATGAAACCAGCAGTCATACACAGCAAACACATCACTACATGTTGTTGTTCTTCTTCTTCTTTCGGCTTCTTTCTTCTTCTTTCGGCTGCTCCCATTGTGCATATTTGATTTGGCACAGTTTTTATGCCGGACGGCCTTCCTGACACAACCCTCCCCAGTTTCATCTGGCCATACATCAATTTTGTATACCCACAATGTAATGAGGAAAAAGTGTAAGCGACTTTCAAAATTCACTTCAATTACCAATTTGTCTACATGTACAGACATATTACTCATCCTTCTAAAAAACACAGACAGATTTCAGGTTAATAGTCTATCTGATTATTATCTGAAGTGTGCAGCATGCCTTTAATGTGGGTGCTAACCGAAATCTTACTTTTTTTAAAGCAAAGAACATTGTTTAAGATTGTTCACAAGCTTTGAATGAAACAGAAAAAGTGATACTTTGGACCCAGATGGTGATAATGGAATAATTTACACTCTGAGATTATTCAGCTACCTATCTGGAGAAGCCAAAATCCATCTGAAGTGGAGGTGATCACTGACCTAATGAAATGAAAAAAAAAAAAAAAAAAAAAGATTTCCCTTTGTTTCTGTTTGACAGTGGGTGCATATGTTCTGTTGGCGTAACACTTTCATAATTGTAGCAACTGAAAGCGGATCCTCAGCTGTGAATAGGTTGTTGATTAGCACACTGTTTACTGCCAAGAGAAACATCACTATGACGTTTTGCTTGCGGGATGATAGCTGGGTGGCAGGCTTGACGTTCATCAGATCCTCTCAATAATGGCAGCATTTTCCAAGAAGGTTAATCCTGAAAAGATCCTGAAAATGTGACATGACATCTAAATGCAATTATGGAAAATTTAAGACAGAAAATTTACAACATTATTGTTTAAAAGCATCTAGACAGTATAGAAGTATAGAGACCAGATGTAATTCAAGGGACTGTGGCAATAGCAGTATTTTTAATTAATTTTTTTAAACAAAGTTCCATTGTCATTCATTCATTCATTCATTCATTCATTATGAAGTGGCAGATATGCAAACAAGATATATGTCCTGAGTTGTCAGGTACACATATTCTACTACATGATAATACAGGTCTCAGAAAAGTAAGTGACAATTGGACTCGTTCAGTAGAATCGAGAGACGTGGACTCACACAGTGTCTGCTGCCTAAAAACATTCATGTAAACATCAGAGAATTTCCCAGGAGGAGCAAGGGGCATGAACAGACCAGAAGAAGGCACTTATTTTACACAGAAGATGCTGCCACAATCTATTGAGCACACTGAATATAGCTTCCAGGGCAGAGTTTAATTGCCAGCACCTCAATTAAACTGCAATGACCCGAGAACATTAGGAGCAATTAGAATTCTTTCAGCCACATTATTTGCATAATGTTTATCTGGATCTTATTCTCACAAAGTATTCATTAGAATGCATGATATCAGTGACAATATTGAAAACTGCCAAATGTCAATCCCATACCAAGCTTTAAAATTAACTGAATATAACACATTTGACAACAGACACTGTCACAAAGCAGCTTTAAAGAAATATGGATGTAGATTTAGCTCCCTAATGAGCAAGCCTGAGACTACAGTGGCAAAAAAAAAAAAAAAACATCCCTGAGATGACCTGAGAAAGAATCCTTGAGAGGAACCAAACTCAGAAGTGAACCCATCCTCTTCTGGGTGTCACCGGATAATGGGATTATAACTCACTACAACGCAAGGGTGAGGCTTGAGCATAAATTGGTTTTGGGAAGTGTTTTGGGGCAACAGCATCAATTTACCATAACTCTAATATAATATATTATATTTTGTGTACTGGATAAGATGTAAAACTGACTATCAAGACAACTTAAAGGTGATGATTTGACAAAGTGTACTATGCCATGTGAGGAAAATTGAACATTTTATTTTAGAAATAATATGGCAGTATGATAACTGATTAGACAGACATACAGTTATGTGTCTCTAACGTGCTAAGCTAAGTCATTTTTATCCCATTCTAACCCATGTCAGCCTGGAAAGGGTCACAAACCTGTTTTTATGATTGCTGATGCCTGTCAGAATAAACATTTTTAAATATTCTTCATAGATTTATATCAGTTGTCAGGAAGGGCTTATATACACTATATGACCAAAGATTTGTTGACACCTGACCATCAAGCTCATACGAGGGTGTTTCCACAAAATTGGAAACACACAGTTGTGTAGAATGTCTTTATATACTGTAACATTATGATTTCCCTTAATTGGAATTAAAGGGTCCAAACCTGTTCCAGCATGACAATGCTCCTGTGCACAAAGCAAGGTCCATGAAGACATGGTTTACCTCGGTTGGAGTGGAAGAAATCGAGTGGCCTGCACAGATCACTGACCTCAACCCTACTGAACACCTTTGGGTTGAACTGGAACACTAACTTCACAGTGTTCACTTCGTCTTCTTGGTGGCCCCCAACCACCATCCAAAGTCGAGTGGAAAACCTTCTCAGAGGAGTGGGGGCTGTTATAGTGTCAAATGCCCATGGTATTGGAATGGGATGATCAGTGGTCAGGTGTCCACATAATTTTGGGTATGTAGTGTAGGACTAATGAAGCCTTATGAACACTACCCTTAAGTAAGGTGTTACAATAAAGACTTATTAGCAGTTATATCTGCGTTTGGAATTAGCTTTATGTCAGAAAGTGTTATGTAGGTGGCATATTCCCTTATGAACCCTCTCCTTAAATAGCATTACAATAATGTATTATGATTTTGCAATAGTGATGGTTGTTAGTTAACACTTTTTAAATTTTAAATATAAATTTATAACATTTAAGTAAAGTGTTATAAAGATTTACACAAACCAACTCATTAAATGTTATGAATGGGTATGTTTAGGTTGTGCTAGCTGTGAAGGTTTGCTTTTATAGCTTTTCTTATTAATTCATTTGTGAAATCCAAATAAATTGTAAATCTTTTTGTGAGAATTGAGGAATACGTGTGAGACAATAAACAAGACACAAGAGTTCAACCTTTCCATGTTCCCAAAGCGATGAGGAACCATATGTAGGTCAGCTGGAACAGAGCTATAGCATTAGCCACAAAAGAGAAATACATTCACGATGAACATGGCATGCATCAATGCCAAGCCAGGATATTTAATTAGCATCACAGATTGCATATGTTGAACATGCACTGAGGGCCAGTTAGAGACAGAGACAGAAAGAGAGCAAGGGAGTGACTGAGACTGATGAAGCAAGTGGAAGATGGAGAGAGAGGAGTAGGGGGCTGTACAGCAACTCGGCCATTGCCACTGTGTGGATTAGAGAGAAGAGAGGAACATGTAGGACAGGCCAAGAATGTTGAACAGATGGTCTAAAGTAAGAATGAGGGAAGGGTGATTCCACAATTGGTGTGCCATTTAGCTCTTGTGATTCTTAAATTTTTCTACATTATATTTTTTTACTTTTAACAATTAAAAATGTTAACTCACCTCAGCCAACAATCTCATTATTTACAAGGTTGCTTTGATAACCATGGCTGCATTGTGCTCTTAAATGAGTAACAGGGTTGATTTATTTAGCAAATACACAAAATGTGGTTAACTAGCATCCATGCTAATGGCATAAGGAAATTAAGAACATTCTAATGATTAACATATAATTTAGTTTTTTACATTAATAATTCATTTTATGATTTGGGAACCAGGGTTGTATTATCATACTTTTCTTCTTTCCTTGATCCTCAGGAAACTCAGATGATGCCAATTCCTGTTGAACATGTGACTTCTGGATTATTCCACATATTTCATAGTGCTGAATGTTTTAGAGTGAATGAACTAAAATGTACCTTTTTTTCTAACCTATAATGGTTGACATAGAAAAAGCATGAGATTAATAAATGGATAAATGGATTCAATGTATTTTAATGATTATATAAGTGTAGTGGGAGGGGGTTGGAACAGGCAAATATGCTGTTTTATAAGTGCTGTAGATAGAAAATAAGTTTTATTCATATATTTTTTAAAAGTTATTTATAAGAAACTTGCACATAGGTTGTTGTAAAGAACACTTTACCTGTGTTTAAAATGAATTTTATCTTTACTTTACATTTACTATATGTAACACAAATGGCACCACAATCATGGAAACATGGTATGGTGGGGAAACACTGTGTTGTTTTTTTTTTTTTTTTCCTCACATCAGAGAATAACACTATTATTTGATTTTGGTGTTAAAATCCTGAACGTGTTAAAATCCGCACTTAAAAAAGCCAAGATTTTTATTTTTTTTTTGGCAGAAATAGTGTGTGTTTTGGCATCTGAGCTCTAAAAATGTAGCCATTGGATCACTGTTGTTTAATCAGAAGTGAAAAAGTGAACACTGCCCCTGAATGTCATTCATCTCATCATATTGAGCTTTGTATTATTACACTAATATTACAATACTCGTTATGTATTGCATTTACTGGCATCACCATTGCACTGTGAGTCGAAGCCAAATGCAATGAATTTTATTGCCAGTGCATTTAAAATTATTTGTCGCCAGGTGATGTCATGATTTACATATCAAAACATGTTTCATGAAGATGGAAGATTTTCTGGACATTTTCAAATAGAATAGAATAGAATCAGAACAGAAAATAATAGATAGTAGATAGTAACTTAAAAGAAACTAACTTATTCTTATAGAATGAGTTATGGTCATTGCAACATAAATGATTTACATTAAAAATAAATACTAAAATTTCTATCAATAACACAGGAAAAAAGAAACAGTGGTAGTGAGGAGTCAGGAAATAGACATGAAGAAACGGTTACGGTTGGAATAATTTGGTTTTATTGTTTATAAGTATAGCCAAAAAGAGAGTTTAAAATGAAAAACAAAGTGTGTACGTGGGACAAACTGGTCGGTGATTGGTCATTGGGGAAAATGGTGATCAGTGATTGGTCATTGGGAAAAATGGTGATCAGTGATTGGTCATTGGGGAAAATGGTGATCAGTGATTGGTCATTGGGGAAAATGGTGATCAGTGATTGGTCACTGGGAAAAATGGTGATCAGTGATTGGTCATTGGGAACGTCAGGTGGAACTCAATGCAACTGAGCTAGGCTTTGCCCATTGGTGGTGAGTTGAGCAGTTTTTGAAATAAAGTTGCTAAAGTGGCCTGAAAAGTTGACAAATCTGCTGATAAACTTGCTAAAAAACCGCATGAAGTGATATCCAATAATTAATTATTCTGTAAATCAGAGTTTTAAATCTGAGAACAAATAAATCAAAACACCCTCAAGAGATTGTTGTCCTGAGAAATCTAGTTCACCGCTGCCCTAAATCCACACTTTCCCCAGGTCTCTACAGACATCCTGTACAGTCACTGCATTATCAAGGCCTGACACACTCACACTCTCTGCACTCACAGAAATCATAGCTTAAGTGCCCCAAAATTTATCTGATACATTAAGACAAATGCAGCTCTAAGGCAACCCTGGCCCTGGGGTGTAAAATGGAATACAACATGGAATCAAGCAGATAAAAGGCTGGAGCAGAGAGCATAGTTACAGTCATATTTCACCTTACAATATTTGTATTTATCAAATAAAGCCTGTATTTTAAGAAAAGAAATATGTGAGCACTATATAACAAATGTAAACAGAAATGAGTCACATCTGCTTAGAAGTGAGTTTTCCTGCCCAGTGTTTTTCATTCAGCATTTGTTTATTTCTGTTGTTCCTGAATGGTAATATAAAAGTTTTTTTTTTTTTTTTGGAAAATAGATGGGGTTGTTTTGCCTTTATGTTCTGTAAATGAATTCAAGTACACAGGTATTTATGGATAAATTTATTCTTTGAGACATTTGGCCAATGTGTCAATTATGTTGCTCTAGGCTTGATGGGATAGCAAGGCAAGTTGTAGCCCAATTTTATTGTTCTGAAACAATGGAACATTAACAATATTCATTTGAAACATAATTTTCTGCCATGCAGAAAATAGCAGCTATTTCATTTTCGTTCTCTCTGCATAATATTAATTTATTTTCCTGGGCTAATGTGATTGGCAGTTGTTGCAACAGTGCCGGGGAGGAAATAGCTGGAAATTTTCGGGACATTACAGTCTAAGGAAAGGAAATAACACACACACACACATACAGTGACAATGTTCTTTTTGTTAAATATTCTAGGCACTTCGGTGGACAGGTTTTTAACTTAATCCATGTAATCTGCTAATAATATCCTATAATCCTTATGGTTCTTATCAAAGTATGGCAGAGCACAGAGAGAAAAACTAATGAAGTAAAATAAGTAAAAAAATAACAGTGTTCTTTTCTTCTTCTTTACTTTTAATTCTATGGGTGATTAGTGGAACAGGCTGATATAGTGTACACATATGTTGCCTATAAGTCTTCTTATTATTTTGTCAAAATTTGGCAGTATATAATATATTAGTATTTCTAACCTTGTTTACATCCACTTACTGCAGTGCTCCAATAAAAAAAATGGTATTTTTGGTCCATAGCTTGTGAATGAAGAGACATGGCATATAAATATATAGCTGTGTTTATTTATTTACAGGATATCATTTATTAATTTTTCTTCGCTGCATGGCTAGCAGGACAGAGGAGGCCATTTCAGTGCACTGCTGTTCGAAAGTTAAAGCAAGGTTTGATTGTTTTATTTACACTGCTGTGAAAATACAAATGAATGTAATGAATTGATACACAGAGAAAGCATTTATGGAGAAATGAAGCCAATAGAGACCAGCAGAGAAACTGACGTGCACACTTCACCTCAACTACATGTTTTGAGAAGCTGTGGTGCTTTAAATGAGTATTGTTAGAGTTGAAACAAGCCCAAAACATTACTTTACCCAAAACATAACCAGTGCAAAAGCATAATGGAACAGTTTCTGAATCAGTTGGCAGAAGGTGTCCAATGTTTTAGCTTCAAAACATTACAACGGTTAAGTGACAATGAATTTTTGGAATGAAAGCATTCAGCATGGTGACAAGCCAGGTAATGTTCCAGGGTCCTGATGATTGATTCTGATGAGGTCTGGTTACTGACAATGTTAAATGTTCGCCTTGCATCCACATGGGTTATTTCCAGGTACTCTTGTTTTCTCTCTTTTCCAAAATCATGTGAGTAGGTGGATTGGCTACTCTAAATTGTCTAGTAGGTCGACTGGTTATTCTTCATGAGCCAGAAGGCGAATTGTTTATGCTGTATTGGCCAGTAGCCAGACTGGTTACTCTAAATGGCCCGATGGGCAGACTGTTTACTTTAAATTGTCCAGTAGGTGGATTGGTTACTCGTCATAGGCCAGTATGTGGATTGCCCACTGTACGTGATCCAGTAGGCTGATTGTCTATGCTATATTGGCCAATAGGTGGAAAGGTTACTCTAAATTAGCCAGTAGGTGCTTTGGTTGAATTCAGTTGGGCAGGAGGCAGATTAGTTATTTTCAATTGGACAGTTGGCAGACTGGTTACTGCAAATTCCAGTAGGTGGATTGATTAGCCTTAGTGTGAATTGAAAAATGAAAGTCAATTTGACACAAAATTTCAGTGTAATATTACCATAAATTATTTTAATACAGCATAATCATCCACATTCCTCTTTATTGTACTGAGTAATTCATTCATTCATTCATTCATTCATTCATTCAATCATTCAATCATCTGGAATCTATCCTGGGAATACTGAACATGAGATGGAATACACCCTGGATGGGTACCATGCTCATACACAAACACGCACTCATTTATACCACTTTAGAGACACCCATTCATCTACTGGTATGCTTTTGGGAGTTGGAAGAAAACCAGAGAAAAGGAGGAAACGGATACAGATACAGGGAGAACATGAACAAAAACTCCACACAGGCTGCAGTGTTACCCACTGCACCTCAGTGCCGCTGATATTGTTCATTATCATTTTATGCAGTGTACACATTCACATTACATCTGCACATTAGCCAGAAGATGTTTGCAGAAACTCAGACCCATAAGTATAAATCCACCCTCAGTCACTCACATTGTACCACTGTGTAGACAGGTATTCATTTCATCATACGAAGCTTCAGCTTTTATACGTTCAATTGTTCAAACTTCAAATGTTTCCTGTACCTGAAGCAAAAGAGCATATGGAAGGCATGACTCCTGCTTTCCTGACTGTATTCATTACATTATTTTTGTAAAAAAATATATATATCTGCTTTCTATTTCTCGTGCTCTGTTGACCTCATGCTCTTTATCTGTCTGTCCTTTTTTCTCTCTCTCTCTCTCCCTCTCTCTCTCTCTCTCTCTCCTGCAATGCACAGTTGCCTTGGAAACTAAATTCCCTGACTGTTAAATGTCTAAAGCTGCCTCTGTTCCAATATGACTTTGCATTTTTATGTTTTTTTTATTTTTTAAAAATATTTATTTATTTATTTATTTATTTTGTGGTGTACCGAAACAAATGCTGTACCCACAGTACTATAATATGCATTTTGTGAGTGTAGACCATGCGCTCAACTAAATTACATGAACAGCGATTGTGGAACTGTTAAAAGTGGGGAGAATGTGTTAGACAAATCCAGAAACCCTCTCTAAAGACTCATGGGTAGGAGTTGTTGAATAGCAAAGGACACAGGGAGGTTCTGGGTGTGGAAAGTTCATCACTAGTAGATAAAGAGAGAGATGTGAATTTATAAGAAGTTAACTAGAAAGAAGGTGGTTCTTAGTGTGTGCGCTTTCTCCCAAAATTCATTTTATTCATTTATTTCATAACTCCATAGTAGCATCATTCTTGATTTTAAATAAGTGTATATAGAACAACTCAGTTCTCTCAGTATACTCACGATGTTTATGCAGTTTATGTTATGCGAAAGTTTATTTCATTGTCTGCTAATTTCCATGACAGCACGACTTTAATATTCTCCCATACTGAAATGCTAAACAGTCATATTTTACTTTTATGTCTTTTGTAACAATGCATTTACACAGGTAAAAGCAATCTAATTGAGAATATGATTAGTCTTGGTTGCTCTGCATGTCAGACACTTTAACACTTTACTGTGGAAATGAAGGATACGGATCACATGAGGGCAGTCTGAATATTTGTTAAACAAATCATTACCATGCTTATTCTAGCACACAGGTTCCCAGCCTTTTATAACTCCAATATACATGATTGACGTCAATAGCTCTTATGACCCAGTGTGTCTCTCTATGTTAAATATGAAATTATAGGAAGGCAATAATAAACCTTCAATCTGAGAAAACTGACAAGTGCATGCGTCAACATGCTTCACAAACACCTCACCTCAATTAGAGAGGATCATGGCCAAATATATTTATAGGCTGTAGTACATTTAAACACAACTACAGTACTGTATCCCTGAGAAACATTTGAGTAAAAAATAAAACTAAACCAATAGACATAATCATAAAACAAAGAATTACATATTGGGAATGAATCAAACCAGAAAAAAAGGCCCACAATCCTATGTTTTCAGGAATTGTCCATTTTATCCATTAACTAGCCAAAAGTACAGTACTGACAGTACAGCAGTTATAAATGTAAAACATTACATCAGACAAATTACTAGCCACATAAAAATAAGCATATCTGTAGGAAGAGATGAGTCTTAATGAAGGATTTAAACATTTGAATAGTTGAATCAAATCTTACATTAGTAAGTAAATTATTCCAAGGCATTAACAGAACATGTGACTCAATCAGTGGCCTAGCCAGGCATTAAGTTCAGGCAAAGATAAGGAAATATACTAAATAAAATCACAGCATGAGCTGCTGATTATGTTGAGAGGTGCATTGTACTCGTACATTTTGGGTGGATGCCAGACAGTAGCAGAAGTAATAATATTCACATTTTTAAAAATGTATTTAATCATTTAAGGCACAGTATACTGCCAACCGATCTTGCAATATTAACAACATTACCATAAAATACCTTTATGACGGTCCCACTGAAAATGATTTAAGATAAGACACTAGTAATAGGGGAAATGACATTTAATCTTATAAAGCCATAATCACTTTCTATGAAGATCACATGTATAATAAACTATGAACATATTCATATCATGTTATAATGTGTTCATAAGGCAATATACATATTGTTATAATTATTTCTGAAAAAGTATTACACTTCATAACTATCCTTATTAGGCAACTAATAAGGATAGCTATGAAGTGCGATACTTTTTACTCTGTTATATCAAGTCATTACACATATGGCCTTCAGAGAAGGTGTTAGCACCAGAATGACCCTTTTTTTCTCCTTTTGCAGTAAACCTAAACCAGCTTTCATATAGAAACAGGAAAAATGCACAATTCTGATTGATTCATCCTGTTTCACACCATAGCAGCTGGTAGACAATACATTTTATTAATTTACTTATGCATTTGCATTTAGTAGCTGTTCATGCGAACTCTCACTACACAGTCCAAAGAGGTGTTGATGCAAGTGAAGGAGGCCATCATTAGGCTAAAAAAAAAAACAAAACAGACCCATCAGAGAGATACCAGAAACTTTAGGAGTGGCCAAATCAACAATTTGGTACATTCTTAAAAAGAATGAATGCATTGGCAATCTCAGCAACACCAAAAGGCGTGGAAGGCCACGGAAGACAACTAAAGTGGATGATCACAGAAATCTTTCCTTGGTGAACATCTAGCCAAGTCAAGAACACTCTGGAGAAAGTAGGCGTATCATTGTCTAAGTCTACAATCGAGAGATGCCTTCATGAACACAGGTAAATACAGATGGTTTACCTTAAGATGCAAACCACTGGTAACACTCAAGAACGAAAAGGCCAGATTAGACTTTACTAAAAAAAAACTCTAAAAAAAAAGCTTGACCAGTTCTGATGCAATATTAATTTGTACCAGAATGATGGGAAGAGAAGAGTATGGAGAAGGAAAGGAATTGCTCATGATCCAAAGCGTACCACATTATCTGTCAAGCATGTGAAGTGTTTTGGCATGGGCATGTATAGCTGAGAATGGAACTGGGTCACTGGTGTTGTTTGATGATGTGACTGCTGATAGAAGGAGCAAGATGAATTCTGATATGTATAGAGCTATACTTTCTGCTCACATTCAGTCAAATGCTGCAAAACTGATAGGACAGCACTTCACAGTACAGAAGGATAATGACCCAAAAACATACCATGAAAGCAACCCAAGAGCTTGGAAATGTAATGTTCTTAAATGGCTGAGTCAGTCACCTGACCTCAACCCAACTGAGCATGCTTTACACTTACTGAAGACAAAACTGAAAGCAGAAAGACCCACAAACAAGCAGCAACTGAAGGAAGCTGCAGTAAAGGCCTGGCAAAGCATCTCAAGGGAGAAAACTCAGCAAGTGGTGATGTCCATGGGTTCCAGACTTCAGGCAATCATTGACTGCAAAGGATTTGCATTCAAGTATTAAAAACAATCCTAATATTTATGATTATGTTAGTTTGCCAATTACTTTTGAGCCTGTGAAAATGGAGGGACTATGTAAAAAATGGATGTAATTCCTAAGCCGTTAATGCAATATTTTTGTTAAACCCCTTGAATTAAAGCCGATAGTCTACACTTCAATCTTGATTGCTTCATTTCAAATCCATTGTGTACAGAATGTGCTCATGTGCTCAGGAGTACAGAGGCAAAATTATGAAACTTGTGTCATTGTCCAAATACTTAAGGACCTGAGTGTATATCCAAATGATATTAAATTTGACCATTTAGTGACAGTTTTATACAGAAGGCCTCAGTACAGGCCTGCAGGTTAAAACCCACTTCTATAGCACACTTACAGCATCATGGCAGTTGAGAGACTGCATGGTAATGTGTATGAAGTGTTCAGCCTCATTCTTCCAGGGCACATTTTATGAATGTGGCAGTGACCTTGTTTGCTAATTGGGAAGACTCTTTTTTTAATTATCCACTTTTATTTCAGTCACCCTTGAGTATAATGTGTGGTTTATACTCATCTTCTTGGTGATGATTTATTTAATCTCCACATTCTCAGCATGTGAGAAGGAGATTAAGCTCAAGTTCACTTTACTCAACATTCCTCTTGTGATTTATTGACATAATCTACTTCTTTGGCCGTTGTTTAGACAGTTTCACACAAATAACTACACCCAGAAACGGACTAAATATTTCAACTTGTCTAAACCTATAAAACAGAGAATATTAAGAACATCCATTAACAGTCATCCAAATTTGTGCCAACATCTTCCTACTTAGCAAACAAGCTGCATGTGAACTCATTGAGATGTAACTTGTGCACATTCTGCTGACATTGGCTAGATGTGTGTTGTGCTATCTGGGCTGTTATCCTCACATGTCCTGGGGCACAGGAGACAAGCACATGAGTCTGACCATGTGTTTCACTAAAGTCCAGTTTGTTTCAGTATCTTGCTCCACAGAGAGCTAATGCTCAAACAGTCATTGAGTCATTGGGGAAAACTTGAGCAGATTGGTTAGCCCAGTCCAGGCTGTCTCAGGTCTGTGGACGTATGCTGCTTTTGGTCTAACTTTGTTTTGGAAAATACTGGGGACGAGAATAATGACGGTGAGGAAAAGAGCATTTTAGTCATCCATATCCAATGGGTCTGACAGAATAAGAAAACAGCATGAAAAATCCACACCACTTTTTTTATGTTTTTATTTTATTTTCTTTTTTCTAAGTTAGAAGAACCTTTTTTTTTTGTCACATATACATTACAGCACAGTAAAATTCTTTTCTTCCAGCTGGAGTCAGAATGCAGGCTCAGCAGAGAGGGTTAAGGGCACAACAGTGGCAGTTTGAACCCCTGACCTTCTGATCAGTAACCCAGGGTTTATCATCTACTTTGTGATCATTATGACTATGAAGAACTCAAGTGGTTTGCAGAACTCGAGCTCTGACCTCAACCCCACCGAACACCTTTGGGATGAATTGGAACGCTGACCTCCTCGCCCGACATCTGTGCCTGACCTCACTAATACTCCTGTGGCCGAATGAGCACAAATTCCCACAGCCATGCTCCAAAATGTAAAGGAATGCCTTCCCAGAAGAGTGGAGGTTATTATAAAAGCAAAGAGGGCACTAAATCTGGAATGGGATGTTCAAAAAGCACATATGGGTGTGATTGGTCAGATACATACTTTTAGCCATATAGTGTATGTTAGAAGCTTTGTAATAAAAGAAGTAAAAATGCTCCAAAATAGGATAGGGTTCTAAGGTTTAACATTACTTATGGTTTATTATTGCAGAATGTTAGTCTTTGATAGTGAGTGTAAAACACTTTTCATTCTCCTATATGATTTCTTATTAGTACCTTTAAAACTTAGAGCAACCATTTTATACTGTATATGCTATTGACTCCACTATGAGATGATAAAACTTACTTAACTTGCCAAATGATTTTCATACTTATAAGATCTCTAACAGCTGCTCCAAGGACGAAGTCTTACACATGTTGTTGATGCCAAAGTGACGCATTCAACAGGAAATTCTTTCCATCCTGAAGAGTGATTGGAGGGAGATGAAGCCCCATCAGTCTGTGTTTTGCCCCTGTCCATGGCTGGGGAGCCACGATTGCACTGGACCTCTTTGATCACCCCGAAATTGCTCCTGGAATAGTGTGTGTCAGCTTGTGGCGTTTTGTCATATTCTCCCCTGACACTTTCATTAAATCTATGGAGGGATTGTTGACATTTCCATCATGGGCGGTGACACCTGCAGAAAACAAACTCGTTTGCGTTGACGGATGGGCGTGTAATTGAGATCATTATGACTTTCACAGGGAGAAGATACATGACGATCTCCACTCGGCATGTCGTTGACTACTGGTCTGATGAAAATGTGACTAAATTGACTTGTCTCTCATTTCAATTCATGCAACAGTTTAAAGATAACATTTTTTTTTTTATTTCTCATTTCTCTCTCCCTCTCTCTAACACATTTCTACCTCCCCTCTCTGCTCATATAACCTCCGACAATTTAATATTTTCCAGAAATGCATTAAGGAAACAACACTGAGGTTTAATCTAAATAAATTGCTCCCAGTTGGAAGGCAGTAATAATGGTAGGCAATAATCTAGCAGTCTGTGAGGAGAAATTGAAGGATGTAAATAACCTCTCTGCTTGGTGCTCTCTTCTTTGGTGTCATGGGGAAACATTCTCAACTTAAGCGCCACCAAAAATTATACCTGAAGAGGCCATGCAACCACATTACTTCTGTAAGGGAGGGTTATTCACTGTCACAACATGCTTATAGTACCAGTAATAATGGGTTCCCAGTCCCGCTGAGCCTGCTAACATGACAAGCACGGCAAATGGCATCTTGTTACCCCCTAACACGCTCAAACACCACAATATCTACACATAATCACCAACAGAGCATCTCAATAAAGTGACAGAGAGCTATTTCCAGTAGATCAGGGCTGAAATATGATTTGAAAGGCAGCAGGTGACACAGTTTAATTGCTCTGTATAATTTGAGCTCATTTTTGGAAGATTCTTTGTTCAGGTTAGTTGGTTTCATAGATAACACTTCAAAAGAAACAAAGAGGTGCTAATCTGAAAAGGTGTTCTCATTTTTAAGGAAAACATTTCCCTTCTTATCGGTAAATTTGAAAATAGGAAAGACTTGTGCTCAATGTTTTAATGACTTCTTGTGAATATATATTTTATTCATCTGGGACTTGTTAAATTGACACCTGGTTATTTGGTTACTGTGAATAAAATATCTTGATAGTTTAAATGAGGGGTTCTTGAACTTTTTTTTTTTGCAGCCAGGGTCCCCTTTAAGTGTAAAATAAATTCCATGGAGCCCCTTGGGACAGATTTACTTTATAAACATATTTATAAACTTTATAAACTATTTAAATATTAGGCTTTTTATTTTGTGTACATACTGTACATTCTATGGCCAAAGGTATGTGGACACCTGACCATCATACCCATATGTGGGAAGGCATTCCACTAGATTTTGGAGTGAGGCTATAAGGATTTGTGTTCATTCAGCCACAAGAGCATTAGTGAGGTCAGACACTGATGTCAGGTTAGGAGGCCTGGCACGTAGTTGGCATTTCAGTTCATTCCAAAGGTGTTCATTGGGGTTGAGGTCAGGGTTCTCTGCGGGCCATTCGAGTTCTTCCACACCAAACTTGACAAACCATGTCTTCATGGACCTCACTTTGTGCACAGGGGCATTGTCATGCTGGAACAGGTTTGGGCCTCTTAGTTCCAGTGAAGAGAATTTGTATTGCTACGACAGCATACAAAGACTATTGTGTCCTTCCAACTTCCAGTTTGAGGAAGGCCCACATATGGATTTTCATGGTCAGGTTTTCACAAACTTTCAGCCATACTGCATAGTGTAGTGTTTGTTTGTTTTGTATATATATATATATTTGTATAATGATAATC
>CM075010.1:7751289-7766707 GCA_037576675.1 Pangasius sanitwongsei | reverse complement strand
TATATATATATATATATATATATATATATATTTGTATAATGATAATCTGGCTATTTTTTGAAACCATTATTACCATAGACATTATTTAGATATGGATTAAACTCAATTCAAGGACCCATTCAAATATGCTAGTAACTATGAGAACTCAATAATAAATATAACAAATTTGATGAACTTGGGTTGTAATTTACACTACTGTAATAAAATTCATATTGAAGATCCCTTGGTTATACTTCAGAGACCCCAAACCTCAGTTTGTGAACCATGGGTTTATATTATTATTGAAGATTTAGATTATTTCTCTAAAGATCTGAGTTACAGTGAGATCTGAGTCACAAGTGAAAATCCTTCTATTTTTCATTCTTTTAATTTAAAACAATTTTCATTACGAATTATATTTTTGACAACAATGTGAATGAAAAGTAGAGTCTTTGAAATATTTACATGAATTTCCACGTTTCTCAGCATTTGCTCTGCCCCCTTTTTACTTTAGTGTCAGTGTGCACTTGAGCTGGCAAGGACATCACAAATTTGTGCAAAACCTTCTGATCTATTTTGGTTCAAACACATCAGAGTGTCATCTGAAAACATGCATGCATGGTATTTTGCTTGTTGAACGATAACGATCCGGAGAGGGGTGTAAAAGAATTTCCAAAACATTAGATGTACCATGGACCGCCGTAAAGGCCATCATCAACAAATAGTGAAAATAGAGCACTACACTGACATCACCAAGAACAGAACATTTCTTTAAAATTTATAAAAGGACAAGACAAAAACTTACCAGGGAGGCTGTCAAAAGACCTACGGCATCATTAAGGAAGCTGCAGGAACATCTGGCAAGTACTGATTACTCTCTGCATGTGACAACTATCTCTCATATTCTTCACATGCCTGGGCTATGGGGTAAGGTGGCTATATGGAAGCCCTTTCTCACAAAAAACATCCAAGCCCAACTAAATCACCCCAAACCACGTGATAAAATGTGTTACGGTCTGATGAGACCAATTCCAAAAGGTATAATAATTCCATAATTCCAAAAGGTATGTTTGGTGCAAAAACAAAAAAAAGAACATCACCAAAAGAACACCATACCCACGGTGAAGCATGGTGGTGGCAGCATCGTGCGTTAGAGCTGCTCTTCTTCAACCAGATCTGGGGCTTTTATCAAGGTGGAGGGAATCGTGAATAGTTATAAATACCAGTGGATTTTAGTGCAAAACCTTCAAGTGTCTGCTAGTAAGCTGAAGAGGAAAAGAAAATTCACCTTTCAGCATGACAGTGACCCAAAGCATACATCCAAATCAACAGAGGAATGGCTTAACCAAAAGGAGATCAATGTTTTTGAATGACCTAGCCAGAGCCCAGACCTGAATCCAACTAAAACTCTGTGGGGTGACCTGAAGCTGGCTGTGCACAGGAGTTGCTCTCACAATCTGATGGATCTGGAATGTTTTTTCAAGAAAGAGTGGGGAAATATTGCCAAGCCAAGATGTGCCACGATGATAGACTCTTCTCCAAAAAGATTGAGTGGTGTAATAAAATAAAAAGGTGCTTCAACAAAGTATTAGTTTGGGGATGTGCACACTTATGCAACCAGTTTATTGTAAGTTTCATATTTTTCCTTTTTTCACATTGAAAGTGTAATTTCACATTGGGGGTGGAAAAAGTTCTGACATGATTTATCTTGGTTTCATTATTTACATCACAAAACCTTACCATTTTAACAGGTGTGTGTAGACTTTTTATATCCATTGTATATACAATTTGCTGATTAACTCCCATGCATTTAAAAATTGCAATTATTATTACAAATGAATTCCCAAGCCACTCCATTCTTCAAATTCAAATGCATAATTATATTTACTTCATACAAAACAAAGGGTGGTCATATACAATTTAGTCTGTGTATTTTTTTTTTTTTTAATTATTTTTTATATATCTATTTTTGTTGTTGCATTGCATGATATTTGATTTGTCTAGGCTTCATAGACACCCACAGATAAATGGATCACAGTGGAAACATATTCGCTTGATAGCCAGGGTGTTTGCTGTCTTTCTTTCTCTGTGTCTCTCTCTCATAGGTCATTAGAATATCAGTAGCACATGCAGCTGCCTCTGACAGCTTTACAAATTAGGTCCAAAAGGCTTTCAGCTAAAATGTGGAGTCATGTGCTGCAAATGTGGACATGAAAAGACCCTTCGAATGCCAAACCACTTCCTGCTCCTATTATTTCTCTCTTGTGCTTGTACAAGAGCTCTTCTTGTTTAAAAAGTCTTAAAGAACTAGCTTCCCTCATGTACGTCCAGAAAAAAAAATAAAAAAAACTCTCTTTCATGTACACACTCTGTAATTTACATACCCATGTTATTTTGCTACATGAGGCAGGCCAGCATTTGTGTGGTTATGTATACACGGATGTTCTCTTCTCTATGGCCATAGGAAAAGACAGAATGAGATTCTCCTAGGGAGAGTGTGTTGGTTTAGCGGGCTGTTTTTCCTCCAGCCTGCTGAGTCCCCCGCTGGGACGACTACAGAAATTCTGCTCAGGTAGAAACATCCACGCAGCGCACTTGTCGCCCTCCGCCTCCTCCTGCCTGCTATTGACTTCACCCTGAGGAGTGAGGAGTGCCAGGCAGGGCTCGGGCACCAGACGCTCCACCAGGAAAGAAACAAATCAGCTGAAGGATACAGTATGGTACTGTGTTGCCAAGCAACTGCGTTAGAACTACATTCATTACTGGGAACATGAACACATTAACACTAGAGGGTTGCTCTGTCTGGATTTTTTTTTTTTCTTTCAGTATCTTTCATCCTATCTCTTCTTCTCTTTCAGTCTCTTTATGTCTCTTTTTTCCTGTCATTTTCTAAGTCTTTTTTAGCTCTTTTCTTTTTTTATTCGTCCCTCACATAATTATCAACATAATCTCACAATTGCAAATTCATACAATTCAAGAATTCGTATAATGCAACTTGGTTGAAAGTTTGAATTGGGTCACTGTCAAATTAAGTTTAAGGCCAGAACAACATAAAAATAAACAAAAGTGCTGCTTAAAATTCTTATGAATTTTGCATCAGAGTAGGTTATTTAAGGTATGCCATAAGCAGGTTTAAAACTGAATTGCTTTATGTGACCAGAAAGTAGAGCTGTAGTACTGTATAATTTGATAAAAATGTAAACCATAGCATTGGAATAACAACAACAACAACAACAACAACAATAATAATAGTAATAATAATAATAATAATAAAAGTACAAGTTAACACTGCTTTAAGGAGAAGTGCTTTCATTATATAAAACTGTAGATTCAGTCAAGGTATTTATTAACTGCTGTAGATATAACTTTTATCATTAAAACAAAATGTGCTCATCAGTTTAAATGGTTCACTTTGACATGTATCTTTGTCATTAAAAAAAAAAATCTAAATATATATTTGATATATTTTTATATACCACAGCCCTGTTGAATTCTCGGATCTGATTGGTAAGAAGGTGTGGACAGTAATTCTGGCTTGTATTGGAGGATGCGACACATGTGGCTAATAATAAACAGATTTAAAAATGTGTTGTTTTTAACAAGGAAATATGTCATAAAATAATCACTGACATGGTGAAGCTTACTGTAAGGAGATATTTATTTAACGTTTATAGAAGGAGTCATTGTCAGCGCTTTTTAAAGGTCACTAAGTTTTCCAGCTTGAGAGAGTCTTCAGAACAGAGCAGTGTGGCTTTCTGGTTTCTCTAAAACAGGACAAGCTGTGTTTTTTGTCTTATTAACTTCAGGAGAGAGGGGGGAAAAAAAAGGCCGGTGAGGGAAAGATGTTTATAGCTAACAGGGGCTGATCTTAATAAAAGATTGTTTTGTGTTGACAAATTTCTTGTCGTATAAGAGGAGTAAAACACTTCAGAACATGCTGTTAGTGGAAAATAATCAACTTCGGGGTGACTCTACATCACACCACTCTGTCATTGGTTAGTTTCCTATAATCATATGCCGCATCATATTTTATATCTTACATACATTCTTTTAATTCCAAATCTGAAAACCAACCAATTGTAGTTAGGCGGGAACTGATATATCAAAATCTGTTTTAATCATATTTTCATTATATCCATGTTGGAAACTTCATATAGTAATGTAAATGTAATGGTTCTGATCCCACACTTTTGTTACTAATGAAAGAAGTAGAGCCCCTTCACCTCCTAAATCCCACCTCCTAAAACCCTATGACCTATTGTCATGACCAAGCTAAACTATGTGTTTCACATTTATCTAAAAGGCAAGATGTTACAATCCATGTTTCTTTCTTCCACATGAACACTTCTGAAAAGTTGACGGAACATGTTGTTCAGAGAGAGAGAGAGAGAGAGAGAGAGGGGGGGAGGGAGGGAGGAAAGGGGCTTTTGGTGTACAGACACTGATACTGCTCTTTACTGTTTACATGCTCGATTTAGCCAATAGCAAATTTTATCTGCCTTTTTAAGGCTGATAGGCTTCTGCACCATGCAAGCTGTGCTTCACTGGTGTCTTCCTTAAAAAGAAAATAGAGCCACAATGACCGTTTTACAGTATATTTTGTACTATTCATTGCTTGCTTTATTTTCCCAATTAAATCCAAGTGATAGGATCTTTCTATTAAACCCCTGAGTGTTTTATAAGTGCTTCTTTTAATCATAAAGTCTGCCCTATACTCATCCCAGCATGCTTAATCACAATATTTTCACACTGAACACCCATTCAGCACACTGAATACTGTTTCCCTTGACTCTTTTACACCTGTTTACAGTATAATTTATATTCCTGCTATCTGGTGCCCCCCAGAAGAGGATGGGTAAGTCTGGTTTGAGTCCGGTTCCTCTCAAGGTTTCTCCCTCATGCTGCCTCATGATGTTTTTCCTTGCCAGTCTGACCTCTGGCATGCTCATTATGGATCTAAATCTACATCTGAGTTTCTGTAAAGCTTCTTTAGAACAATATCTACTGTAAAAAAGTGCACTGAATTTAATCTAACTGAACTGATAACATGATATAAAGCATTATGACAAGTAAATGACAGTTTCCTAGTTCAGTTCCTAGGTGTACTTTACCGCCATGATGTCAGACTCTAATAAGTCATGTGTGGCTGAAAAGAGAATTCACTCTGAACAGACAGCCAATGGTCGATTTATTTCTCAGTATTTCACAAAGGAGTGAGATAATAGTAATATTTCATAACCATTGTTAACATCCCTCATCCCTGACCACTTTTAACACAGCCATAAAAGTAAAAAGGAAAGAGTCAGCATCTCTTACATGATTAAAATCATGATCTTTTTTTGTAGTATCACACGTTTAACATCTTTTTATCAAATAATGTAGCTTGCTAGATAAAATCTCAGAAGACACAAAAGATCCCTGTCCTTTATTAAGAATGATTTTTTTTTACTGTAAATCTTCCTTCTGTATCACGTAGCTGTAGCCTTTACTCAAGACCATACTGCATGCATAGAGTATGAACCCTAAGCACTGCTTAATCATGTGTATTCATGATCCGTTTGATCATTCTGGCTTCAGATCAGATTCAGCTTTACAATGGACAAAGGGTGATAAAGAAGGCTAATCAGTAGTAAAAGCAGCTTGTTAAGGAAGAACAAGAGAATAAAGATCATAACTGCAGTCTCCAATCCATTTAACATATTGAATACCACATTATTATACCATAATATCTAAAAAGGGTCATATTGAGAAATTTGGACATTGTGCACATTGGACTTCAGACCTCAATATTATTAATGTTAGCAGTATCATCAATCTATCTAACTGCTGCTCAGACAGTTACTTACATTGTGATTTTCTGATATTCAGGCATTGAACTTGAACTAGAACTTGAACTAGAATGCCACTTAAGGTGCATATTAAAAGTACACAATTTTCAACCTCTGTGCCCTCGAGCTACAAAGTGGGAAAACCTCATGAATGCCTCCAGGTTCATCTTGTGTTAGCAAACAAGCTAGCCAGCTAACTGTGATGTGATGTATATTTACCTACTTAAAACAGCAATCTGTATAGTCAGTGTTACAGATTTTGCAAGATATGTCCGTATGTTGATTGATGTAAAGTAAATAATTGTATATATAGTACAACTCATTTAAAGGTAAGAAGTGCTACTTTGTTTACTGTTAAGCAGCCATGTTGATTTAAAGTCACTTGCTGAACTCAGGCTTGAGGAGACCATCCCATGTTTAAGAGAAAGAATTCCAAGTTGAAGGAGTTTTCTGTGTTGTTTTTTTTCCTAGTCGAGTTTTAAAAGAAATGATCTTTTATATACCTGTCCAATTTTTTGCTGCATTTTTTTTCACCCCTATAAATACTTTTCACCCCTTTTTGTAGTTCATCCTATGTAAATGTAATTTTTTGTGTGTGTTTTTTTATCTGCTTCTCCATTTTTATTAGGAACTGCCATATTTTACTGTGGTGTCAGACTCAGTTAACGTACTGTAGGTGTAATGTTTTTATTATGACTATCAACCTCAATCTCTCTATACTAGGCTACTATGAGACAAGATTTAAATCTAGATTACATTTAAATCCTGCCAATGTCTCATCTGCATATAATCATAATACTCTTGACATTATGTTTAATTGCATAATACATTACAGTGGCACAGAAGTTCAAAACACATTATTTGTTTTTTTTGTTAAACAAACAAAATAAAACGCAACAGCAAATCCGAAAGCACAATAGCATTAACTGAAAGCAGAAAAGATGGATCCTTATTGAACATCACATGTTGCTGATTGGACATGGGTTATTACAATCAAAAAATGAAGTTACTTATGTTACTATAGTGAAGAATATGTTTTGAATGACCATATTCAATGTCATATTACCTGTAATGGTGTGTAAAGTTGAGAGTTTTCCTAAAATAACATCGTAAATGCGTGAAGATTAAATTAGGCTCATATTTCTGTAAAGGTCCTCCATCTCTCAGACCAACACACCCTGTAGCCAATCAGCAACGAGCATGTGATGTTCAAAAACGACTTACCCTTTCTGTTTTGTTTTCTGTTAATGTTGATGTGTTTTTGCTGTTTTTTGGTTGTTGTTTTTTTTTTCTTTCTATTTATCTATTTGCCATCAGTGTATTCTGATTTGTCTTTGCATTGTTGTTTGGTTTGTTTTCCACAAAAAAGCCACCATAAAAAAACAGATAAAAGTCTATTTTTATGCTTTTATTGCAATTGGTGGGTTAAATTAAAAAAAAAAAAAAAACATTTTTCAATAGGTTTACTCAAGAAAATCCTGCCAACATTGGAGGCGTGAACTATTTCAGTAATTTCAGTAATCTGAATGTGCCACACAGAAAATGAAGTTAATTGTGGATGGATATTTTGACATATCTTTTGAAACTGGCTGACCTAAGTTGCCAAATCTGAATGCTGTCTGAAATAATAGTTATTAAAAGTTTCTGTTAATATGGCAGTACATATCACAGTTCTATAGTCTGTTAGTGAATTGGAACTGCATGAAATGTGCAGGGTTATACATGCCAAATGTGCAGAAAAGCTCAAGAGGTCCCTCATCTTCCATGCAGACTTTTAAAAATCCAGAACATACAAATATATCTGGAAGCCTTTATATTACCATGAAAATGTAAGCACATTAACTATGACTTTTAACGTACTTCTGAAGGATCAAGGAAATCAATTTTTTTCACCTCCTTCCTCCAAGTGTTTTTTCAGGCACATTGCTTAAACATAAAGGCATTACTTTTATTGGTAAGCTGTGATTAGAGGGAAGGAGAGAGAGAAAAAAACAACAACAACTGCACAGCAATCCAAGTATATTTCTCCCTTTGTTTTTTATCTTAAATCTGTTGGCAGGCATAATTAGGAAGTAAGCTGCCCTTGACAGTTCATTTTTGCGCAGTTGTTATATTGTCGTTTAATCATTTTCAAGTGAAGATAGTGGACACTAATCACAGGAAATTATATAGGAGCAATGACCCAAGCTGTAATACCACATCATTGAAGGAAACCTGAGTCATTGCCACAATCTAGGGTTTATTGTGTGAATCTCCAGTGCTTCAAGCTGGGGAATTCAATGGCTGACATTTTCAAGTAATTTCCATGTAATTTTGATAAGTAAATAGCATAAGCAGCTTTTCAAAGCAACACGTCAGATAAGAAAATAAATGCACTGCAGACAAGAGTCCACTAGACACTGCTTAGAGTTAGACACAATGTGATAAGCTTTGAAATAGCTGCTTGAAGTCATTTAATTTAAGTGCAGGCATTTATATTTGAATCAAGCTTAAGAATGTTTACTAATACTTTATTAGTAATGTATGTAATCACTTTTAATATAAACTATAATTACTTATTACTAACAGACATTATTAGTAATAAGTAATGACAGTTTATATTGAATTTGATCTGAGGTAAAATATATATTTAGGATAGTCACACATACATGCAATGAGTGGCGTTTCATACTTAATTGCATAGGGATGCTGTATTGCATTGTAGTGAATTTTCTTTTTTTTTTTTTTTTTCAAAAAACTGGTTTCAAAATTATTTGTTCCCTTGCAATTAAGATTTTGTGAAGCTTTCCATAGATACAATAAGAGCAATGAGCCTCTTTCTGTAATGTGTAATAAGTTTGCCAATGCTTAACCTCCTGGCAGAGGTAACCAATTTTTTTTCCTAAAAGCACCTTGGCAGAATTCGAAATGCCATCAGTCTTCACTAGAGCCTGCAGAACACTGATTACCAAACAACCCCAAAGCTTCAATGATCCACATCTATATTATACAGAGGTTATCAAGTATTTTTTATTTTCTTTCTTTTGTATGCCATTCCCATTATCAATCCAAAGTTATATCTGTAATATCTAAACAAACAAGAAGACTATTACTGTAAGACTATTAGTTTATTAGATAGAACATACTTGAACACTAACTTCCAATAAAGATACCGAAGCCCTGACGTTTAATCGTGCTTACAATCCTTATTTATTACTGTGAACACAAGACTTAACCCTCCCTCATCTTAAACAGCAGATGAAATACTGTGCTCAGGCATTCAAATAATGAAATTACTACGAACTTTCTTTGGAAAAAAAAGCAAAAAATAAATAAAATATTAAAGCTGCAAGCAGCACTTTGGAGGGGGCCAAGCACCCAGACTTGGTGAGCCGTACATTCACAGATGTGCTACAATTGTTTCATAAGCAATCACAGGAAAGCAGAGCCATTACAATAGGCAAAGGGATTCAACAATGATTTGTGGTTTCATGCATTTGCCAGTCCTTTATGGGAGAACAGTTTTGAATATCAGAGTCCCTTTGATTAGACAGGCCTCAAGATGATGTGAGCCAAATTTGGTGAAGATTGGACAAAATTTGGAGGAGGAGTAGCAAAATGGCACTTAGATGTAAGCATTTTTGACAGCCTCAGGATATGGTCCTGAAGATGCCGACCAAGATTTACCAAGATACAGCCTAACGTCCTGTTGGCAGCTTCGCCATCAGATCTGTTGGCACATTACAGGCAAACCATTTGAAATTTCAACATTCTTTTGATAATTTTTGTCCAGGTTGGTCTGAAGATATTGTATGCCAAATTTGGTGTTGGTTGGAAATAATTTGTAGGAGGAGTAGCGAAAAAACAGTTTTTGATAAAATCCAAGATGGCCAACTCGAAGTACACTGAATTTCAGATGTTGGTGTGCGTTCACTTCAGCATACCCCAGAGAATTATGGGAAAAACAGAACTGTGAAATTAGCACAAATTCTTCAAATTCTATAATTGATCATAAGGTGGCACAGTAACGAAACTTCTTGGGTACATTCGGGGCATGGTCCTGAAGATAATTATCAAGTTTCGTGATGATATGTTGACACATTGCTGAGATACACCCTCACATCCTGTGTTTGCATTTGTCAGCGCATTACAGGAGAATGGTTTCGAATATCAGAATTCCTTTGATAACTTCTGTCCAGACAGGTGTCAAGATGACTGATTAAATGATTAAAAACAGTTTTAAAAAAATCCAAGATGGCTGAAAATCTAATTAGGCTTAAATTGACGAAGTAGGATGCGTTGAATTCATCTCAACCCAGGGAATCCAGTGATGCCTGGCATTTAAATTTGGGACACAGTTCAAAAGTTATAACCATAAATGTACTTCAAAATTAGGCCCAATTTTGACCCTATGGTGGCACTAGAGCTTTGGTAGCACTTGGACCACATTTGGTCAGAATCAGTGTGCCAAACTTTTTACCAAACGGTTCTATGGGCTGCCACCCTAGCCAGAAGAAGAACATCCTAGGCAGAAGAAGAAGAAGAGGGAGAAGAAAAGGTAGAATAACCTTTCACACCTTCAGTGTTTGGCCCCCTAATAATGTCCACATTATCTCAATCTGCCATAACCTTTACTGTTCCATAATTCATACAAAATGGCTCATGATTTTTTTTTTTTTCCAGATTTGGAACAAAAGAATTTGGAATGTGGAATTTTCAGTAAAGTTTAGTAAAACGTCTTTAAAAATCTGAATAAAATATCGCACTTTTTTATCTTATTTTAGTAGGCATTTTCATAAAAGCTGATCATAGCAATGGTGGTACTTTTATGAAGCCATTTGGCAATTCAGAGAGAATCCAGGAAATGACAGATGACTCAGACATTTAGAATAAAGATTTTAGTGGCTGTTGATTTGGATGTAAAGTAGCTGAGCTATCTACGTTACTTATTTGTTTATATCATGAGCATGTACAAACAAAATTAGCTGTGAGAACAAATGTGATTGGCCTGACTTTCAGTAAGAGTGGGTGGGAGTGGGATTTAAAATACAATCCCACACACACATCTAGTTTATATGATAAAAAAGGGAGAATTGTTTTGCGTGAAAGGTCAGTCCTAACGTTTGACACTTGTTTATTCGTCAGTTTGATTACTCAATTATTGAAGCAGCATCCCACACGCTTTATAACCCAATCCTGGCAGTGAAAGGGCCGCAGGATGATTAGTACATCTGCTGTGTTCTCTGTGGAAATTCATCACTGCACAGGAAGTCTTTAGGCTTGTCATTTAGATAAAGGGGAAATATGGGCCAAGAAATATGAAGGAAAATGATTATGCACACCCAAATGTCTCATATTCGCCAGACAAAATTATTAAAAATCTCAGTCACTCCGGAGTAGTGATTGACTGAACGATGTCATATCACCTCCAGAGAGCTGCAAAAGAAGCCTTATTAAGAAACAATTTCCTTGTCACTGTCAATTAACATTACCTGACCTCCTTTAACTGCACTTTACAATCCATTTACAGTACTTTCTCTCTCTCTTTTACTTTCTTTTTCTCTCTTTCTCTGAAAGGTCAGTGACTAAGGCTTTGAGCATGACATCACTAATATATATATACAGTATATATATATTCTTCTGTCTCTACCACACCTTTATTGTCTACCTGTCACATGATCTATAAAAAAAAAAAATAAAAAAAAATTGTATCATCACTTATCTCTCAGAGCAGTGGCACTTTGATTGGCAGTTCATGGCTGCATGTAAGAGGGTGAGAGAGGGTGACAGAGGGGAGGAGAGAGGTGGAGAGAGACAAGGGTGTGGGCTGACTCACAGGAAAGATCTCATGTGGCCTGTCAGAGTTGTCTCACTGAGAAGTGAGATGGCAGCCCTCAGACACAGACACAGAGAGTGCCTCCTCAACCAGAATACTGATCATATACACAGATACACACATCACACAACCTACCTACCGACACACACCACATACACAAACACACTCCGGCATTGTGTCAAAAAAAATCTGCCAGGTTGCTAAATTGACAGAATGATGCAAGTTTCAGCCTGTAGCATTGTAATAATATTACTAAGCTAGATTTCATTCTTTGGCTGATACTAGATTTTCTTTGCTATCACAACCTGTCATATGCTGTGTAGTAATGCTGTATATCATACCCATTTTGTAAGGATAATATCTTATAGAATGCTACACATTACATACCCATGTACTTCTTCTTCATCAGCCCTTTACTGTTTTTGTTAGGGAGAATGATGATTATTTTGCAATAGTAAGCTAATAATATTGCAAAGTGCAAATGTTACATATTGCACTACTGGATTAAAGGGATATCTTCATAATATACTGGTGTGCATGCATTAACAAAACATTGTCTTCTACTTTTTTTTTTTTTTGACAGGCTAGTGTTTAAATAAAGATTCCTTCTGATTATCATCAAAGAGAGACTGAGGAGATGATAAAAAGAGGAGGTGAAAGAAGTCATGATGAAGCTATGAAGAAGTGCAGGATCAAAGTCTGGATGTGCTAATGTGATAAAAGCAGCTTTTAACACACGCTCTAAAGATGAAATGCATTATCTTTCTCTCACACAGAATAGAAAGTTATATTCTATAAATGCTGTTTTGCTGAACTTGTATGTCCCTGTTGAAATCACCACATTGTTTCTTTGAAATGTGTGTGACAGTTTGGGGAAAAAAGCCATCAGGATTCTGGAAAACAGACAAAAAAGACGAAAACAATCTGGTTTTGAACAAGTTTGAGTTCTTCTGCCAATAATATACTTTGACAGATCAACTTTAAGAAAACACAAACACTGTACGGTATATTTCACAAAAACAACATGGAAATGTTTTCATTTAGGTTATTTTCAAACCTTGCCTTGATGTCGGCCTGAAAAAAAAGATAAGGCTCCAGTTTAACAAACACAGCAGTACAAACAGCCTGCCTAAAGATATCTAAAATCTTGCTATTTGAATATACAAATCTTGATATAAATCTTGATTTGATCAGGATTTTGGATGGTTACACAGTGTAGCCAAACTGAATTAATTCAATTAAATCAGATACTCGGTGTCTAAATGTTTCCCCTGCTTGTCACATCATCATCAAAACAGTGAAGAGCACTTACACACTCTGTAAGGCAGAGCAAAGATTTAAAATGTTTAAATGACTTAAATAAAAGGAAGATGACAAGAAATTTAGACAACAGTACAGAAGTGTGTGAATAAATCAGCAATTATTTCCCCACCACAGACAGAGATCAATCGAGTGAAGAAATGGAGACGAGGCTCTGGTTAATTAAATGCAGTGAGTGAATTTACCTCAGGTGATGAGACCGAGACTGATGTAGATGATGCTGATAATCATCAAAGTGACAACTCATTTATCATTGTAAACTTTACAATTAATTCAAATTTGGCAGTAATGTTGTTTTTCCATAGGTAGATTAGGTTATACATATAGACTGAGACAGGGCATCTTTCAGTGGAACTGGAATGAAATCTTTAATTGTTTTTTTTTTTGTTTTTTTTTTTGCTTTTCAGTGTTTTAGAACTGTATAAAGTAGAAAATGTCAAAGTTTTACCATGTCAAGGGTTTTCACAGGCCGCCACCCATGTGTTAAAATGACACCAAGTATGACGTATCAGAAAATAATAATTTAATAATGACAAAATAAGGGCAGGGTATGACACTGATCCATGTAGATAACAGTGTTTCGAAATTGGTTAAAAAGCCATTATGGTTGTTAGCATAATTTTATATTCCTTACTAAACTGTTACACTTTAGTTAAGATAGTAGTAGTTATAACAGTAATTATTGAGGAACCACTATGGTAACATTTGATTACTTACTGCTAAGTTAGTATTAATTAAGGAACCATATCATTACCATTGACATCACTGTAGATTGGAACAGGGCTCCAAAAAAATACATTTGTACAGGTATAATAATACATAACCTAATAATACAGCACAACTGCACTCCTACTCAAAGGGAAAATCTATTTGTGACTTCTTAATGCATCCTACTCAGATATCTACTTAAACAAGCACTCAGACACTTAAAATAAATATAATACGTATAATATTGGTGGCTTTTAGATGAGTGTAGAAGCAGAAGTTTGTCATTGTCTGTGTTTGGTTGCAATGACACTAAATCAGCCACCAGTGAAACATCACATTATGCATTCCAAAACCTTCAATTTCAACTCATGACCAAAGAATTCTATGTGCAAGTTTTGTCTGGAACAGCAAAATTGCATCGACAATTCTACAGTGTAAAGCCATCTCAGGAGATATGCAATGGATTTAAACTAACATTGGTTTAAACTAACATCAGTATGCCTAACTGTTCAGACTCCTTGTTAGTCATCTCTCACAAGTTAGGTAAACATTGACCTCAGGAAGTATTTTGATGCACTGGTGGAACCTTAAAGAAACCTGCAGGAATTTATTATTTTGCTGTATGAGGGGGAATTCGAATGTGGTGTGCGCGCTCGGTGTGTGAACCTAAACGATTTTACATTGAAGTGTTTAGGAGTCTACAGGAAAGCATCAGGGAAAAACTTCAAGAGAAAAGATTCACCCAGAACTGGATCTTGCACCACAACAATGCACCTGTACACACTGCATGTTCATATAGACTTTAAGAAGGCCTTTGACAAAAGAACAGCATATTGAAATCATTCTCATGGCTGGATCGCGAAGCTGTCGCAAGGTTGAGATGGACTTTAACAGGAAACATGGCAAGCACATCACACACGACACTGCTGCCAAACTTATTAACTATAAAATGTTTTTCTCATGCCAGAAAATGTTTCTTTGTTCCAGCTATTGTCCAACACTAAATTATTTGACCTAATATTTTATTCTGGTATAGAAAAAATAAAAATACATAAAAGAGGATTTAGGCTACTTTGATCTACAGCCTATGATCACTGTGTTCTATTTGATTGCAGCGGGAGCAGGGGACAAAATAATTTTACTCAGCTTATACAAACGTGACAGAGTAGAGAGGTTTATAATGGAAATAGGTCAACTTTCTTTCATCAACATCGCATAAAAATGTTGCAGATTATTTCTTATGCATAAAATTTGGACAGTCTAATATGTACAATAAACTGGGATTCATCACATATGGGATTAATATGAAGTTATCATGCATTTGAGATGAGCAAAGCAGCTTAATAAATACCAGCTGTTCATGGCCACTGCGTGTGCAGGTCACTGCTCGTGTAAATACAGACATGCACACAATTATCCATTATTAGGTATCATGTAGGCATTCTTCAAATGATATGGCACAATACGCTATGATATCGTCCTACAAGAAAGTGAGATATGCTGCATTCATTAAAACAATGATTCTTTTAGCTTTTTATGGGATTTCAATTCAATTTTATTTGTATAGCACTTTTAACAATGGACATTGTCACAAAGCAGGTTTACAGAAATAAATGGATTCACAAAAAATATTGTACATTTTTGAATTTATCACTGTGAATTTATCCCTAATACGCAAGCCAGTGGCGACAGTGGCAAGGAAAAACTCCCTGAGATGATATGAGGAAAAAACCTTGAGAGGAACCAGGCTCAAAAGGGAACCCATCCT
>CM075010.1:7706485-7746496 GCA_037576675.1 Pangasius sanitwongsei | reverse complement strand
TCTATCACACAGAACTCCCGACACCTTTCTCCACCCATTCCAACCTGCCTGCACTCGCTTCTTTACCTCTTTCCCACCCTCTCCATTACTCTGGACTGTTGACCCCAAGTACTTAAACTCCTATACCTTCTTCACCTCTTCACCCTGTAATCTTAATTAATTAAATGTGCTATCTGAATATAATAAGAATATAATGTTGATGAGACCAAGGGTCACAATACAGCATCAGCTTGGGCAGAGCCATCACTGTGGGCTTTTATATGGTGACACTTCAGCAATGAGATGCTCTCCGTATTCCCACAGACATCTGATTGAGTATTCTGCTGGTGGGAACAGTGGAGGCAGCCTCTGCCCTACTCCCAGTCTGGGATGAACTGTCAACTCTGCTTAGTGACAGAGGCATAACTTCCTAGGATGTGTTGAAAAGAGGAAGAGAGGAAGAGATAGAGATGGGTGAATGAAAGACAGAAAAGGGTGAATAGAGAGGGTAGGGATTGGCAGGAGAGGGTTAAAGGGATAGAGAACAGGCAGGTGAGAGGACACTGACAGACTAAGCAAACAAACATTGCAGATAAGGAATCATTTCTCTATTTTTCCTGTCTCTTTCCCAGCCACTCCTCTGGACAGCCTGAGGCCTTCTTGTCTGCTCTGTCCCTGCAGGCTTACTGACAGACTTCATCTCTTACACAGCACTCATGTTCAGGCTGCAAAACACATGGAGCGGTGACATCAATAGCTCTGATCTGATAGCACGCTACAGGCTATACACCGCAACCGGAAGATTTTACACTATGTCTTTTTCAACCTCTGAGCAGGTGATTAATCAGACACAAATGCATCAAAGTATGGAGTATAGTGTTATATTACAAAGAGGACTTTGAACTTGAATATGAAAGGAGTAGGTGTTATCAGTAGATTAATAAATGGATATTAATTGGATAGTATGGATATTAAGTATTATAGCACAGCTGTTGAATTCTCTATTATGATTGGTCAGAAAGTGTTGGTTAATTTTGTATAACAGCAGCTCTGACAGTCATGTCTTCTGTAATTCAAATAACAATTTCATGTTATTCAAATAACAGTTTCGTATTAAGGTTTGAATACGATTCTATAATATTGCTATAATAACAACTCATTCAGAGGGACTTGTGTGGTGGATGCTCTACATAATCTAATAATAAAAGGTTAATAATAATCATAGTCAGTAAGTTTCCCACCATGATAAAGTCTGAAAGTTTTCATGACAGAGAAGTTTGCAAGCCAAACAAAAAAGAGGGTGGTAAGGAATCATTATTGCTGCTATAATGTAAGTGATAAGAATAACTAACCTGCGGATGTTACACAACTCTAAACATAACTATAAATGCTTACAAAGTATGATATGTATGACATGACATGTAAGAGTCTCAAAACATATTATTCAGTAATTATTTGGAATTATTCAGGAACTGTAATAAAACTAGTAGGAAAGGTTTGCAGTTGCAAAAGTCAGAAATATAAGTCTGGATCCATCAAAAACTCTTAAGAGAGTTTAAAAGACTAAGTATAAGATTGAGGGCATATCAATATGATGAGGAACTCTGAACTAATGGTATGGCTTTATTATATTCTGTAATATACCATGATGGATAATGATATAAAAAAAAGTTATTTCAAACATGTGCACATCCCTTAAGGTGAAAGTTTTTTTTTCTTTTTTTTCCTTTTTTTTTTTTTCATCAAATGCTCGGAGAACCAGGTTGTATTGTGCAATGCAATTCTTACATCATTTCTTGGGGCCATAACAAAGAGTTTAGATTATAAAGATGGAATAAAATGCAGACAAAAATATCTGTATAATGGAAGTTATATTTTGATATGTAAGAAAGAGAACAAGATTTTAAAAAATGACATTGACTATGCATGTTGAGTTGAATATACATTATAAACTGTGAACATAAAGTGTAGTGGGTGTGCAGGAGTACTGATAACAGGTAATGCAGTGCAAGTCAGCCATTAAGGTACAATATAACTCAGAATCTAGAGAGGTTGTTGGCAGTTATGATTAATGGGTGGATGATTAAAGAATTCAGGTACATTGTATCAAGCTGTGGTGCATTAAATAAGGAATAAAACACGATAGGGTGTGTTGTTATAGGAAAGTGCTTGACAAAGGAGTAGTGTGGTTTGGCCAAACGAGAAGCAGTGTTACTCTTACCAACTTAAAGTCCCAAAGTAGATAGATAGATAGATAGATAGATAGATAGATAGATAGATAGTATATCTATCTACTTCGGGACTTTAAGTTGATAAGAGTAACTCTGCTTCTCGTTTGGCCAAACCACACTACTCCTTTGTCGAGCAGTCTATCTATCTATCTATCTATCTATCTATCTATCTATCTATCTATCTATCTATCTATCTATCTATCTATCTATCTATCGATGTAAAAACTGTTAAAGTTTTGTCCCACTGTGTGTATGACCACACAGATTGCTTTGATTCAAAATAATCAGCTATTATTTATTAATCAGGTTGTGCATAACCTGGACAGTTCAGATGAAAATAATAAGTTCTCTAATAAGTTTGGAAACATGCCATTTTAAATAAATATTCTAATCAAGTTATTTATATTCTGTTTTGAAGTAAACATTTCATCAATTATTCCTCCAAAGCTATATTTTGGCACCAGTCTTGAACATCAACCGTGTCTGCTTTTAAACCATCAATTTAATTTGTCCTAAGAAGAGCATCAGAGATTTTTTATCATTACATCACCCCAGGAGCAGCACTCTGACTGGGAAAGAGGCAAAGCCAAATGAGAACTGGTGCAATTAAGCCCATTGGTTGTTAGTGACTGGGTAAGACAAAAGTGACATCTCAAGCAGAGCTTGGCAGGGAGTTGTGCAAGACACATGAAACTGAGAGAAATACTTCAAGTTTCTTGGCAGGCATGGTTCAGAGGTTTCAGTGTGCTGCACATATAGATTAAGATTGTCTGGGTGATATATACAGTATATTGGGCCATATTCATAGTCATTGACTTAACTCAATAATTTAAGTCCAAAGGTTATGTCAGTATTTATGTGGGGACAGTTAAGCAAATATTCAGAGATGCCTTACGCACCTGCTTAAGTAAATTTTTCTGGGTGTGTCATTCAGATTATGCAAATCTACTGTTCTTCTTGCGTATAAAGTTATCAGATTTTTAGAAACAAGAGACAATTTTAAAAATTAAAAATACAAAAAAGACTAATATGATGATACATTAAAGAAAATCTGGTTCAAGTAGTAAATATCACAATAATCACTGGCAAATGTACCTTTTTTTAAAAATATGGCTTCCACCCACATTATTCAGTAGCTTATCTTATTATTTTGCATTTTATGAATAGCTCTCAAGTCTGTAGTCACATGTGAATATTGTTGTGCAAAATTTTGACATTAAATCCTCACTCAGGGCACTTAACTAAACTCTGAATACAGCCCTTTGTGTTTAGGTGTATTGATGAATGGCACAGTGAGATACACTGGAATGCAGTGACTGAGTAACAAGAAAACAATTAAAAAAAAACAGGTTCAGTGTTATTGGTTTGTTTATTTATAGACGTTTTGCATTGTGTGAGAAATCATGCATCATGTGGAAGGATCAGTGCTATCTCCTTTGCATCTCTTTTTAAATCTAGGGGTCCCACTGTGAGATTCTGGTAGACAGATATCTGACACCATAACAAGCCACTGCTTGTGTAGGAATAAAACACAGACCATGTCAATAACTTCCATTTCAACACTTTACCCCAAAGACTACTGCAATGTGCTTTATGGTGGAACAGGAGAAAAAGAGAAACAAGACAAATAAAACAGACAAGCTTTAAAACAGCACTCTAATATCCGTTGTTTGTCTTTTCTCTTCCTTTAAATCAAATTAATCCGAGCAAATCCTTTCTGACTGACACACCAACATTTGGTCTTATTTTAAAACAATATCCCACTGAGCCACAAATGCAATTTACAGCTGATTGAGAGCACTCAAGGGCTGGATGTGGGAAAACATAGCTGGAGGGCCCAGCAGGGACCCGGAGTGTGTGTCTATACATTTATCAGCTGAAGCTTGTTTATGGCTCCTAAAGGAAGCACAGGAGGGGAGTGCCCAAGTAAATGGAAGGGACTTGTGAGATCAGAAAATATGTCAATATATATATATATATATATATATATATATATATATATATATATATATATATATATATAGATGTATATATATATATATAATCGATATGGAGAAGAAAGAAAGAATATTAAATGACAATGTAAAAACCCACAGTATTCATTTGCATGTTTATTAACTGGCTAATGGATGAGGTACACTGTACTCATTGCTTTCTAAAGAATCTCAAATCTACACATCCATCCAAATTAAGCATTTAGTAATCCTACTCTCAATAACTGGGGTTCCTAATGAAGAGAGAGGCTGCTGCACCAAGTCCTGGCCTCAACAACTCCTTTAATGTTGAGCCAGTAGCTGTGGCTACAGCAGTGTAGAACACCACACACCTTTGTCTATTTAGGTGATATTTTCCTTATGTATTCCACAACAGTGAGTGCATGGCATTTGAGCATATACACATTTCTTGGCAAAATGTATCCAAAGTAACTTGAAAGTTAGACTGATTTCAGTTCAAGGGTATAGTGCTTAAAAGCTGACAGTGTTTACACCAATTATACACTAATTAACCAGAAACACCTGCAAAATAGTTGTAGTAAGAACTACTACAGTCCCTTGCATAAGAGTAGTGAGGCCTAAAAGTCATGGTGGAGACTCAGCAGGCATGTGGAAGGTGATTCTCTGGTGTAGCAAGACCAAAATTAAACTTTTTTAGGCCTTGCTACATTTGGAAACCCAAAGCTTCTCATCACCCTGAGAACACTGTCCTCACAATGATGCATGGTGGTGGTAGGTGGTAGTTGAACATTTCTCATAGAGCCTCTAGAGCCTAGGCAGAGTTGCAGAGAGTTGTGCCATATTCTTTCCATTTTTAATAATGGATGTATTAAAGGTTTGGGGGGGGGGGGGGGGGGGTTTGAGTACTGCAACTGTGTTAGTGCTGAAAAGTGGTACTCAAACCATAACAAAGCAGTCAAATCACAAATTATACAAGCTTGCCACAAGCACTCCATAAAGTCACCTTCAAAAATGAATGAAACCCAAATTTGCAAACTCATGTTCAAAATTTATTCTAGTGAAAATGCAATCAATCTCATGCCCCAAGGAACACTTTGACCCAAGAATTTTATTTATTTATTTATTTTTTAATTTTAGTACAGAGGCATTATGTATAGGATAGGATAGTAAGAGTATTTTTCTTATTCAGGGTAAGCAGATGTAGCCATAGATGACATCCAGAGCAGAATAAAAGAAGTAAAGCCCTGGCAATTATAGATGTGGATAGATAGATGTGGTACCTCAGTGGTTTAGACGTTGGAATCTTGGGAAAATAGGAGGTCAAAGGCAGACAGAGGCAACTGCAGGTTTTCTGGTATTTATTAAAACCAGTGATAAATAAAAACGAGTTAGGCAGTACTCAGAAATTTGAGGGAGGGACATGGTCAGATCATCAGCAAACAGGCATAACCTAGACAAGACTAAAATATGAAGCAGACTACGGACAAAAACTAATCGAAACAGCCAGATAACAAAGACTCAGACTCATCAGAGGGTCAATGCTGCTCACAAAGTAACATTGAGAGTCTGGGTTACTTAAAGGGCATAGTGTGATTGCAAACAGTTGAGTTCCTTTAGTAATCAGGTGACTCTGAGTGGTCTCTGGACCTCTCTCCAGACCTGCCTGATCCATCCTGATGCCCTACTTCTGCTTGACGATGTCCCCGCACGGACAGTGTAAAGTTACATGAGATTACTGTGGATGGTACCACTTAGAAACCATGCCCCCCACACCTCTAGCTTGCTAATTAGGAATAAATTCATAAATTTAAAATGTATATACTGAATTTATATATTTCTGTAAAGCTGCTTCGTGACAATGTCCATTTATTTATTTATTTTTCTTTTTATACAGTGCTATACCAATAAAATTGAATTGAATTGAATTGGATAGGTGCTTGACTGGGATGCAGGGTTATAATTGCAGAGTGATTGCATGTAAAAATAAATGAGTGGTAATAGTCTCCATAGTTGCTAGTATGAGGATTCATCCTCCTCCCCTTCCCCACTTCCATCGTAAATGACTACCTAACATCTGGTCATGTATCAATTGTCTTCAAGGCAGCAAAAGGTAAACAGATTCTGAAAAAGGCCATAGATACTGCAGGCAGCAACTGCCACCCAGTATCACTTCTCTCCTTTCTTGCTCTGCCGGATAGTGTCAGTTGCCTCTGTCTTACCAAGAACAAACTCCATGATCCTAAACAGGCAAGGTTCAAAGTGGCATATTCCACAGAAACTGCCCTTGTGGCTTTACTAAGAAGCTTAACACCGCTAAATCAGTTAAACAGCCATTGCTCAACAGACATTCTCCTTGACCTTTCAGCAGCCTTCTACACTGTCAATCACAAGACTCTCCTGTCCATTCTCATGAGTCTTGGAATTTGTGACACAGCATGGCATTGGTTTGTTCTTTACCTAGATGGTCATATCAAGTGACATAAAGGAAGTCTACATTTGTTCCATGCAGACTCTCCACTTGTGTACCACAAAGCTCGGTGCTTGAGCCTTTTCTGTTCTTCCCCTATAAACTCTCTCTTAGTGCATTCTTATCCTTACAAGAGTTCCTATTTCACTGCTATGCTGACACCAAACTCATTGTCTTGTGTTTCTGCAAGGTCTATGTGTAGTGGGAATATCATTGTGGATGGCGGCCCATCAGCTAAAAGTCTGAGCCACTGTATATCATTGAAAATGCATCCCCATATCACATCTCTTGGACCACACCATCTAGCAAAAAAGTGCAACCTTTGGGTAGTTCTGGACAGCCATCTACCCTTCTCTCCTCACATTGCTAGCCTGACACCATTGTATAGGTTTATCCTTTACAACATCAGGAAGATCTGGACATTTCTATCCACGGAGGCCAATCAGGTTCTTGTTCAGGCACTTAACATCTCAAGATTGGACTACTGCTTCGAATTCACTCCAGGCAGGTCTTCCAATGCATGCTATGCGACCATTCCAATTGATTGAGAATGCAGCTGCACAACTTGTTTTTAAGGTTCCCAATTTTCAATCTCCCCAGGTACAGCTGCACAACCTGCTTTCAATAACGCTATTATGGCAAGCCCCCCCTCCACCCCCGTTGACTTCCTATAGCTACCCATATGAGGTTGAATACACTAATTCATACAAGAAACTTATAGAAACTTAGTACACCCCACTCTGCACCACATTCCCTTCAAGCCTCTTGTGTGGCTCGACATGACCTACCATCCCTCAAGGTACAAAGGAAGACATGCATTAAGGCTTTTCTCTGTGCTGGAACCCAGGTGGTGGAGTCACTGGCTATCTTCAAATGAAGACTGAACCCCTACCCCTTCTCAAGCACTTAAATAAGCATTAATATTTTTTTAAAAAAATCTTGACTTGCAAGTTTTCTTGCTGTAACTAACTTTTCTCTAACATAGCTTGATGGTATTCTTAGACCCTGATCTATTGATTTAGCACAGGGATATGTTCTGTGATGTACACTACAAAGCAGTTGTGGGGTAAGAGCGTCTGCTAAATGCTATAAATGTAAATTTCAAATTCAAAGCATAAATATAGAGCTCCAGCTACTCTTTTCATTTTAACACAGACCTGCTGCTGGCACCATTGGCCAGATTTGTCCAGCTCTTAAGACTGAAGGCAGGCCAAAAAGGAAAGTTCTTCCCAAGAAGTTACACTGAATACTGTATATTTCTTTCCTCCTGAGAACAGACTTTCATTCTTAATAGATGCTCGACAGGTGAGAAGTGAAAGAAATGCTCCTATTGTGTTAAAGTGGATACGATTGTGGCAGAAATGTGAATGTAAATATAGACCCTTATTTCTGAAAGTACAGCTTTAAAAAAAAAATACAGTGCATGTTGACATCATACTGTCGTCAGAGTTTTTTGTCAGTTCTTTTGTACATTTTTCAAACTGTTTTTCTTCCCCTTGGAGAAAGTGTCAGGGCTATTTATATTTGTGGTTAAGTTGGCTTCTCTTCTCTTCTCTAAAAACCACTTGGGCAGAAAAAAAAAACTTTAAAATAAATTCACATTGTTTTAATTTGCAATTATATAACATTGCATTTATAATAGAACATCTTTTCACTTACGTTATAACAGCCATAAGCAGTCATTCCCTCACTAGCCTCACTTTTCTCTCTATATATATACGTTAATAAGACAAGTAAAATGACTGACACTGATGCTGACTGATAATGTGTTCCCTCACAGAAAGCACTTTTATGCACTTTAACCTGTTTATGTGGAGCATCCACCATACAAGTCTCTGGGTATGTTGTCACTATAAAACTGATAAGGCATTAGAAAGAATACATTAATATAAACCTTGCAGGCAGAACTACTGTCAGAGCTACTGTTATAGAAAATTCAACACCTTCTGACCAATCAAAATCGACCATTCATATGCTGTACCAAATGTATTGTATGAACCACATTATAAATAGATTTAAAATACAGGATGGAAGTACTACCCATGCTTATTTCACAATTTAACTGCAGTAACTTAAGGGTGTATAAAAAAAATAATTGCATAGTCATCAGTTACGGCTTCCAGTAAGTCTTTCTGTTTTGAAATGTTTTGTGTTACCTATATGTCTTGTGCCTGAGTAACACAATGTGACTGATCTATATGCATGCTTTCAATTATTAAAAATAGTTTATGTGGCAAAATGTACATTCATTTCAGTGTTTACTGGGCGTGTTTACTGAATCTACAATGTAAATTTCATTAGGTACAGATAACAGCTATTAATATATAGTTAAATATCTTGAGTAAATGCTTCTTATATAAGAACACATTTTGTAGCTCTCTCCCTACATTTACGACCCCGATAATAGACTGTGGCTTTATATTAAAAAGACAGGAATTAATTAAAGACAGGAAATAATCTTTTCTTTTATGAAAACCTGATCAGGCATATGCTCATCCACAGAAATGAATTTCTGGCTGTCCTCCCCAAGGTCTTGCAAACAAAGCAATATCTGACAAAATAGGCAGTGTGTATTTAATTTACCCCCATCCACCTCCATTTCACTCGATGGAGATGAGTTCTTTAGACCTCTATCTGTTTCAAGGCCTTGAAAGTGTCAGTGACAGTCATGGAGGCACTGAGCAAGTAAATTAGCAACTAATTAGGTTTAATTCTTAATTTTGATAGAAATAGTTTTGACAAATGTAAACCAATAGTGGGAAGGATGACCCTAAAATGTCCTGATAGGTAAAAACTATTGGTAGCCCTGAAGCCAGGCACAAGCAGATTTTGTGTTCAGGCTTTCCTTTTTATTAATATGTAGATTCAGTAACCATAAACAATACTTGAAAAGGTTTTAATTTGGTATGTAGCTATGTCTAAACATAATGCCCTTCATAGGTTTTGTAACTATCGCACACACACACTAAACATTCAGAATCCCACCTGCTGCATTACACACATCGGCTGAGGCGCAGTCTGCCTGGAGAAGAATTTTTACTAGATGGATTATTTAGCATACACACTGAGCAGATGATTTTGGAATCGGGAATCGTGGAAACACTGACAAAACTGAGCAAAATAAAGACCAACGCAAAGCTGTCATTTACCATAACGTGCAGTCACCTCATGGTTTTAAACATATCTTAACTAGCTAAATAGGTTGCCTTACATTATTACACTGTTAGCTACCACTTTTTAGCTTAGTCAATTAAGTTTCCGGGCAACCGGAACATGCGACTGAGAAAGACACTTAAAGCGTTTACTTGCCCAGTGGCCGAGCTAATGATTTTTTTTTTTCACCCCAGATGCTTGTGCACATAACTGACCTATCAATAAGAACATTCATAATCCTCTCAGATGGAGTCCTCTTTTGATTTTTTAAAGAGATTTACACACACAGACACACATACACACTCACAATAGCATGCCGAGTAGCAGTTAATTACTCATTTCTTGCATGACTTTTCTTGTAACCAGCCTGGCAGCCTTTCATGTCACAGTGCAGCTCTGTTCCTCGGTAGGGAAAAAAAAAAAGCCCTGCCATTTCTCTCACAAAGATCCATGACACACAATTAAAATGATTCTGCATGAGCGAGAAACTAGCTCAGGAATAGTGTGGGGGTGTAAGCTCTAACTCTAGCTAACTAAGAAAATACAGAGAAAATATAACATATAGTCCTAGAAGGCATGGGAATGTCATAAGGCATATGAAGGTAAGACTTGAGTATAAGAGTAAGGCCCAAAGATAAACTAAGGGAGTATGAAAAGTTTGTGTGTTGTTGCCAAGGAGGAAACAGGCAGAAAACTGTTTCATTTTCCTTTCAGCAGCACTAACAATCATATGTTACCATTGCTTAGCAGCAGACGTCCATTCGGGTCTCCAGGCACTTTACTGCAGAGACAAAGGGAAAAATAAATAGACACCAAGGGAACAAGAAGCAAGTGTGTAGAATCAGCCAATTACCCAGTTACTCTTTCTGACTGCTCCCTCACGGTTGCATCCCATTTCAGAGCAGCTAACACACACATACACACACACACACACACACACACATACACAAGCCTTTAACGTAGGATGCTACATGGAACTATATGTATATATGGTCAAAACGTTTCCCTATTTGTAACTGGAATCTCCTGTGAAAGGAAATCCATTTGCTCTAGGGAACTATATACACTATGAGACATAAAAGGGATGTTTTCTACCTTTAGTATGTCTATGTGGAAACCTTTAGAAATATTCTAAGGTACATAACTGGACCTTAAGGATCACTAGCTAATTAAAGGTACATCACATTCACTTTACTAGGTAAAAGATACGTACTAAACCTACAAAACATGCCCCCTTTGGTACCTTTATATCTGATAGTTCAGAACGTCAACTTGTGGACTGTGACGAATGTATTAAAAAAAAATCATGGACCATCACGGCTTCTGTAGCAGATCCTCTGTTGTGGCTTGTTGCAGCCAATCTCATGCATTTATGAATATCATTTACCTGAAGACAGTCGGGTCCCTGGAGGACTAGTGGTTAGGCCACTGTGTTCTCACCACTGCTGCCCAGGTTTGATTTCTGGCCAGAGAACTAACCCCAGTCACTGGGGTTGCACAAGACAGTGGATAAACCTTGGGTAGGGTTGCATCAGGAAGGGCATCTGGCATATAAACTGTGCCAAATCAAATATGCGGACCAATGATCCACTGGGGTGGCCCCTAACGGGAGCAGCCGAAAGAACAACAACAACAACATTTACCTGAAGACAGCTCATGGAGAAAGGTAAGAGTTTTCACAGACTTATTGTAGGTGATTTTATTTTATTTTATTTGCATGCTCTGGTGTGATTAGTGTGACAACATGGCTTCAAAATCAAGAAAAAAATCTGACAAAAACAGAATGTTCAAAGACAATGTGTGTGTTTTTGCTCAGCTTCAAGTTCAGAATTGTTGAAGCTCATCTGTCCAGAGTGTGTGGCATTAGTCAAAAGTGGTAAGGTGAAATTCCAGGGCAACACAAAGACTTGATTGATGTGACTTATTTATAGTCATGAACTAATCATTAATACTTAAGCATTAAATGTAAATGTAAACTGTTGACATTCAGTCATGTTAGTTGCGTATCTGGACCTTTGTAAGCAAGGAATTTTATGTAACTGAAACTTCACAAATTTTTACACACTTCTCTAAATGTTCCCTAGAAGGACTAACTAAAGAACTTCCAAGGGTGCTAAACTGAATTTTTTTTTCCTAGGAATGTATTAAACTATGTGGTAAAAACAAACCTTTCATTTTTAGAAAAAGGTTTCCTCAAGGGTTCTTTGGATAACAGGTCATAGATATTCCAATGTTAGATCTACTTGGAACCCTTCCTAATATGCAAACACTCTATTGTAGGGTTCTACGTGGATTTTTTCCCCCTGAGAGACAAACTGAAGAACTCTTAAGGATTCTTGACTTATTTCTTTCAAATACACTTAAATTCCTTTACTAGAAATTTCCTATATTTAAATGAACAATGTTTTATCTCCTTCACTATAAACATTATTCCAGAATAACAGATCTCTTTAACTATGATTCATCTAACATTTCTCAGTAGGGTACTGAAGCGGTTATTTTGACCTTTAAAAAAATAGCACATTTTTTATACAGTTGACTTCAATAATTTGATTAAAATAATAAAACAAGTAGAGGAGAAAGTGCACTTCTGTTCAGAACCTTATGTTTTTCCTGAATATAAAATATTGTTTCTATTTCAGATGGTGTGCATTTGGAGAGACAGCGAATGTGGAATAACCCTGCTGCCCAACTGCAGAAAGTCTGCTGACAGGCTGATGTTGGCATAGCAACAGGCGACTGAAGACATCCTGCTTCCATTGTTCCGTTAGCCGGACTCTTTTTGACAGGAAGAAACCATTTTGACATGACAGTGTCTATAATGATAGCGAAAGACTTCTGTTAGACAAAAGTGCTTTGTGTTAGTCAGATTTGAACTGATACCCTTTGCTATGTGCCTCCATTGTCCATAGTGAAGTTATCCAACATCCACACGGAAAACTTTGAGCCATACAGCTTTCACGAGATTTTGGTTTATTGTTTGCACAGTATTTCTCAGTAGAGTTCACTTCTTCCATTGTTTCAGCACACGTTGTTTTAGAAATTCATGAATTCTTTTCTCACTCACACAGAAGTCAAAGCTTAACACGGCACAAATGTGCTACATTTCTACACTAATACCATAGAGACTTCATATTAAAAAAAATGATAAAATCGTAAAAGAAACAAAACTAAATAGTTGAGGATTGGAAAAATGTTGTCTAGTCTTTTTCCAGTCAAGAATTGTTCTGTTTTAGTTTGCCTGTGCCCACTGTAGCCTCAGATTTCTGTTCGTAGCTGACAAGAGTGGAACTTAATGTGGTCTTCTGGTGTTGTAGCCCATTCGCCTTAAGGTTCAAAGTGTTATGCATTCTGACATGCTTTTCTGCTCATCACGGTTGTAAAAAGTGGTTATTTGAACCAGTCTGGCCATTCTCCCCTGATCTATCTCATCAACAAAACATTTCCGCCTGCAGAGATTCCGCTTAGTGGATATAGCTTGTCATGGTTGTTGTTTGAAAATCCAAGGAGATCAGAGGTTTCTGAAATATTGGTACCAGTCTATTTGACAACAATAACCATGGCAACAGTCAGAAATTTTAAAAAAAAATCCCCATTCTGATGTTGAATGTGATGAATGTTAGCTGAATCTCTCTCTCTCTCTCTCTCTATCTCTCTATCTCTCTATCTATCTATCTATCTATCTCTTTATATTTAGTATATAGCAATACCCCGCTTATATATATACTATATATATCACATGGTCAGAGTAGTTTTTAAAATTTTAAGTACATGAGTAAATGTACTAACATTTTAGAGAACGAGAAAGAGAGAGTGAGAGAACTACAGTGAAAGACTCAAACTTTTACTAAAAAAAATAAAAACATTTTTAAATAGATTGATTTTAAATTAGATCTTACAATGTGTGTCATTAATGTAATATTTATTACAATTATAACATTTATATTATTTATACTATTCATATTTTACAGCATCTCATCCCTCAGTTTAATCCACTGAGCCACACAGAGTCAGAGGCTGAGTCACACTCAATCCCTTGTCTCTCTCTCTCTCTCTCTTGCTCTATCTCTCTCTGTCTTTACTCCCTCACTCCTAGGAAATGTCATGACAGGAAATTATGTGAAAATTCACTGTAATCAAATAAACATGCACAGAGCTCAAGCACAGCTCTCTGAGGGGTCAGAGCGTATTAACCTGTTTTCAAATTACTTTTGAGTAAAGTGGAGGAAAATAAGAAGGGCTTTTAGCATCTGATAAAGCTCTATTGTTGCCAAATGACCTAAAGTGAGGTGAGGCGGATCATGACACAAAGATGGTGTTGTGTTTTTAAGCAGCTTTTCCTTCATCTCTGCCCTTGTTTATGTATGTATTTTTAATAGGTTTTCCCTTTCATGTTTCTCCAAACCAAAATGGCTTTTTCTTGTTGATGCCTGTTCCTTATTTATTTATTTATTTATTTATTTATTTATTTTTGATTGATTGATTGATTGATTTGCCCATATACTCTACCTTTGATTCTTTTCATTGATCTGTCTTAGGCACTTTTCATCCATACTCCTTCAGTGCAACACAGACAATAAAGGCAGCAAAGGCTACAATATAGAGGTATTGAGAGCAGGACGGAAAGAAATGAGGAAGAAGGAAATAATGTTTCTTATTAAGTTACTCCTATTTTCAGTCCCAAACTCTCATCCATTCTTTTTGTTTACCTGTTACTCTTTCACCCTCAGGATTTCAGCTCAGAGCCTCCAATCTGCACATTCTCCAGGAGATAAGAGCTCATTCGTCACCTAAGGCCATCTTGCCCCCGCGCTCTCTCTCTCCTCTCTCTCTCTCTCTCTCACACACGCATACACACACACTCACACACACACACACACACACACACACAGTGGCACACTTACCTTATCAACAGTTTTCTATTTAATCCTTTAGGGTAAAAAATCACATACATGTGAAATCACATACACATGATTACATGAAAGTGGATTTCATTAATTTATGCCCTGAAATTGCCCAAATGAACTTGTGGCCACCGTGTTTATTTATGTGAAAAAATGAATGATTCATTTAAAAAAAATATCACATTTGAAAAAAAAAAAAAAAAACTTGCACTACATGTGAAAAATTAGCACGTGAAAATAAATGAATCACATGCATGAATCAAGTGGAAATAACATGCAAAAATAAAAGAATTATGTGTATAAAATCACATGTGAAAATGAATTTATAATGTGTAAAAAATCACGTGAATACCATTCAATCATGTAAACAAATTACATGCAAAAATAAATTAACTGGTTAATCACATGTAAAAATCAAGGAACGATGTAAAAATCACGTGAAAATAAAACAATCATGTATAAAAATCACATGTGAAAAATAAAAACACATGCACTTCATGTAAAAAAAAAAAAAAAAAAAAACTTGTGAAGTGTCCATAAAGCACATATATAAATTTCATATGTGAACCATATATGAATCTGTTTTTGTGTCTTTTTTTATCAGGGATGAGATCTGAGAGAAGGAGAAATTAGATTAAACATTAATAAAAGTGAATTTCGTCTGATGTTAACTTTCATGGTGCTGCTTGTCAATATCTGCTAAACATTAAAGTAAAACAAATTTCTCTGTGGCACAGCCACAACATATTTGACATCTGGAGAAACTTAATTGAAAAAAGTTTTTGGGGGGATTAAACAGCACCTGACACTTATAGAGGCTCTCAAAGATAAATATTCATAAATATCTTTTGAATGACTGATTGAGAAGTAGATGCATGGTCACATTTCCGCAAAGGTTAAATGACTTACACAAGGTCATTTACTGGTTCAAAACAAAAAGGCTTGTGGTTAAGATGAAGTCAGTTTTAGACTTGGGATGAGGGTTAAAACGAAAAATTCACAGTGCATCCGTACGATCAAGTATTGCAGTCTTCACCAAACTATGTGAAGTTAACCATAACATTACGTTGCTGAAGGAAATTGTATTAAATAGCAAACAGTGATTAAGGTGATTACAGGAGGTAATATTAGAGGGCTGTAGATGGAATGTAGAAGTAATGGTTTATATATATATATATATATATATATATATATATATATATATATATATATATATATATATCAGGGATTCTGTTAGCTGATAAATACCAGTATTTAACCAATAAAAACTTGGCCCTTGTAACAACACCATTCTGATCAGTATCAGCACACACACACAAACACACACACACACACACACACAGCTGAGAAAACACAGAAATTGGATAAATAGTTGACTCAAGCTCAAATTCACCTGCCAATGGAATTTATACAAATGAAACAGAAAAGCCAAGTGAAGTCTTGATGCTTTCAATGACAGATGCTAAAAAAGTAAATATACACTACATAGCATAAATAAATGCATTGGTAGTGTTTATCTATTTACCTGAAATGTGAAAGCTGACTCACACTCTATCACAAAAAGGTTAAATCTAACTTCTATGTGGTACCCAAATCTGAGTGTTTTTCTATCCAAGCAGGTTCCAAGTACAAGCTAAGAAAACTTCACTTAAGATCGGCTAACTTAAGAGCACATAGGAAAGAGCCAAAAATGCATGAAATGTATGTATATGCTATGCCCACCATCCACTTTATTAGGAACACCTAATCAGGTCAAGAGCTTCAGTTAATGTTCAGAACAAACATCAGAGAATGTGAAAAAATGTGATCTCTGTGACTTTGTTCGTGGCATGGATGGATGTTGGTGCCAGAGGGGCTGGTTTGAGTATTTCACATACTGCTGATTTCCTGGGATTTTCGTACACAAGTCTCTAGAGTTTACACAGAATGGTGCAAAAAACAAACAAACAAACAAACAAACAAACAAACAACAACAAAAAAACACCCTGTGAGTGGAGGGTCTGACTCAAATAAGCACTCTTTACATCCATGGTGAGCAGAAAAGCCTTTCAGAATTCACAGCACATTACACCTTGAGGCAGGCGGGCCATAAATGAGTAGATTTACAGGTGTTCCTAATTAAAGTGGATGGCGAGCGTGTATAAAATTTATAACGAGCATTTTAAATCTAGAGGTTTTAAACCCTTTTCGCAAATTGTATCAAAGTTTCTGTATCTGTCATTTAAAATAAGACCACTGGACTGTGTTTTTGATGACTGCCTTTATAACTAATCTGTATCTGTCTGCTTGCAATGGCTTCTCTTGCTAAAGTGACCGTGACTGTACAGGTTGGTCTGTGTGACAGTGTTGCAGGCAGACTGATCCAGCGTCTGGCTTTGTTCCAGCTCTCCCTCCTTTTAGTTAATTGCTGTCAAGTGTGGCGAGCTGTCGCTCCCCGGCTAAAATTTATGGAGCAGGGGCTGAGGTGTGCTAGACAATTATTAGAAATGCAGTAACAGGGCCTGACACAGCTGTGAAATCAAGAGTCTACTCTGGTCACGGTTCAAAACAAGCATTAAAGTGGTGTTGGGGTGGGTGGGTGGGGTGTTCGGGTGAAGACAGTGAGGTGAGAGAGCAAAGATATCATAGTTATTAAAGCTAAATGATGATGCTGGTTTATATGACATCACTCAGTAGGTCAGCTAGTGAAATATAGATAATGGGATTCAGTAAGTTTACAAGATGTGTTTCTCTTAAGGAAAAATTACATACATTTTTTTTAACTTACATTTACAGTTTTGTGTGAATAACACATGTGAAAAACAAGTGAAGGTGCATTTCAATGTGTTGATGCCCTGGAATTGCCTGTGAACATTATGGAATTAAATGTGAAAATAAATGAATCATGTGAAAAAAAGCACATGTAAAATTAAAAACATACGCACTATAAATAACAAATTATGATGAATCATGTGAGCATCATGTGAACAAAATGGCATTACATGTGAAAAATTAACATAATAAATAAACTATGAAATAAACATAACAAATAAATGAATCATCTATAAATAAAAAAAATCAAGTGAAACTGAATCATGTGAAAAAATCTCATGTGAAAATGAAAAAAACGCACTACTTGTGAAATATGTCAAATGTGTAAAAATTAACAGTGTCTAAAAGCCACGTGTTTGATTCTCACATGTGACTCGTGATTATTCACACATGAAGTTGGTGTGACATTTCCTGTAAGGATAAATATTAAATATTGTTTCCTTTTTTTGTATTTTCTCACTCTAACAACCACTTTGGCTAGCTTTAACAGAGAATACAATCATACATTCATATACTGTAGTGCTTGATATTCAGTTGGCACTTTGCAGAAATCATCAAAAGGCTTTTGAAAGTCACAATAATGCAACAGCGATTCTTTGGGCTCAGTAAAATAATAAGCTGATCGTGAGATAAGCTAATGTGCCCACATAGGGCAGACAAGGGCAGCAGTAATAAGGCAAAAGGGCAGATCTGAGCTGAGTTGAGTAAACATTCATCTCCATTACCTGTTAGTCTCACGGTAATTAATTACCATCTAGTGCCTTTAGTGCTGTTTTCTTCAGGCGTAATGCTCCCTTCCACTATCTCCCTCTTGCAAGTGCTAACGAAGAAAATCTCTTGAACATCTGTAGATCTCTACGTCCTGGGGAATTATGCAGAAAAAAATCTTTTTTTTCGTTCTTTCGGCAGATCTGAGGATGATCTCTGAATAGTCTATTCTTTTTTATGTCTCTTGGTTTGTTGAGGTTCAGTGTTATATTTCAGTACATTGCCATCTGCATATATGTGCATGGATACATGCATTCAAGCCACATATACAGTTTATGCATGTACAATATGGACAATAAGTTTTTTTTGTTTTAAATGTTTTAAATGAACATTCTCTTTGTCAGTTTGCAACAAGATTTATTTTCCATTTATCTCCCAAGTTTGGTCAAATATCTATTCCCACCCACAGCCAGCTCTCCCTTATCAAAAGACAACTACCAACCAGGGAGGGTGAAGGCTAACATGTGATTCCTTTGAAACATGTGAAGCCAGCCAAATGCACCTTTTCAAACTGCTGCTCATGCTGTGTCACAGGGCCATGTAACAAACTCTGAGGAAAGCGCTATCTACCCTCATCCGCACACATCCACGATTGGCTAGTGTTACTATGATTGACGGGGAGAGACTGTCAGATGGGAGAGGGGAGTTTGGCTCTCTTTAACCTCCAGCAGCTACTTTTCTGCAGAGGCTGAAAAGAGCCAAACTCCCCCCTCCCATTCTCACCACCTTCTACAGAGGGATGATAGAGAACATCCTGACCAGCTGTCTCACCATGTGGTACAGGAACTGCACAGTCTCTGACCACAAGACCCTACAGCGGATTATGAGAACAGCTGAAGAAGATCATCAGGGTCTCTCTTCCCACCACTGACAGCTCATACAACAACTGCTGCATCTGCAAAGCCACCAGCATTGTGGACAACCCCTCTCACCCTTCCCATGGACTCTTCATCCTCCTGCCATCTGGCAGAAGGTACAGGAGCATCCATGCCACCACCAGCAGACTCCACAACAGTTTCTTCCTATAGGCAGTCAGATTACTCGACACTCTGCTGCTTCCCAATGCTCACCTGGGCTAGTTAAACAATCACTTTGCTGGCTAGAATTAACAGGGAATACAACATACACCTAATCCGGTATGACTCAATACCACTGCACATAGCACTTTACAAAGCTGCATCAGACACTTTATGGAACGCTAAACATATTGCTGCTACAGATAAACCTTTTGCTGCTACACTACCAAATAGTTTACAGCTTATAGCCCATGTTCTGTATTTTTAGTGTCCTGTGTATTTATTGTCCTGTTCTGTGGATTTATTGCCATGCACTCATCTCACACTGTTGTGTATTTGCAATTTATGCAGTCTTGCATACTGCTATGTGTTGCACCATGGGTCCTGGAGAAATGACATTTTATTTGTATGCAATGTACACAAGCTATATAGATGAATTACAACAAAGACGCGCTTGACTTGAGAGTATGCCAGCTCCCCTACTGTCTAAATTTGCTCTCTCATCTTCCTGCCATGGTCAGCTGTGGCATCATCAAGATTTGAACTCTCCTGACAACAGAGCAAACGCTTATCCCACTCTGTGGTCTGTACTGCAACACTTCACTGTCAGATAACACTGACAAATGTGTTACAACAAATATATACACTCTCCATCCACTTTATTAGGAACACCTGTACACCTGTCCAGTTCGGGTGAGTCTGTCCATGATAGTCTCAGTTTCTTGTTCTTGTTCTTCTGCTCTCCTGCTACCTCAAGGTTTGATGTGTTGTGCATTCTAAGATGCTTTTCTGCTCACCACAGTTGTAAAGAGTGCTTATTTGAATTACTATAAACTTCCTGTCAGCTCAAACCAGTCTGGTCATTCTCCTCTGATCTCTCTTATCAACAAAGGTCTATCAGCCTGCAGACTCTCGGCACACAGGATGATTTTTGTGTTTCACACAATTCTGTGTAAACTCTAGAGACTGTTGTGTGTGAAATTCCCAGGAGATCAGCAGTTTATGAAATACTCAAACCAGCCCTTCTGGTACCAGCATCCATGCCACAAACGAAGTCACAGACATCACATTTTTTCTTCATTCTGATGTATGATGTGAACATTAACTGAAGCTCTTGACTCATATCTGCATGTTTTTTTGTATAGTGCTGCTGCCACATTATTGGTTGATTAGATTACTTTATGACTGTGCAGGTGTACAGATGTTCCTAATAAAGTGGATAGTGAGTGTAATTGGCGCCCATTAGATACTGCCTACAAATAGCCTCCACAATTGCAGTTGTCCTCATAGGCAAGAGCGTGCTCTATTTTTTCTTTCTCTATTACTCAGAGATGGTATGCTATGCCTCTTTTAGGACTTCCCAGGAGTTTATGGAGAAAGTTAGAGTCCTCCCTTCTCAGACCTAGGATTCTTGTCTAAGGTCTAACTTGTCTAAGGTCTGGTGACTAGACAGACCATTTCTTTTAAAAATCCCAGCCTCCCCTGTCTCTACATATCTCATGCACACGGTTGGTATGTATATGTGTATAAATCCTTGAGAAGAATACATTACTCAGAAGAAAAGTTTTGACAGGCAGAATATATGTGGGTGTATGAGTACTGGCCGTCATTATGAGCATGTTTCCTGACATCTTCCCATCACAGACATGCAAATCTCCTCATTTTGATGGTTTTTGCCCCATGGCATGCCTATGGGTGTACAGTATTTTCACAGGTAGTGAAAAGGACTTTGAATGGGTTTGACACTGGTGAAACATACAAATGTACAGTAATACCCAATTTCTGGGACTCTTATAGCAGCCATTCCTAAATTACATTGATAAGTTTATAACAAAAAAGATTTGTTCAGGTATAAAATAAATTAGAAAGGCATTATACATCTGCAAAAGTACTTTACAGTAGAGCACTGTTTAATTCTCGATTCTGATTGCTCAGAAGGTGTTGATTAAGGTGTTGATTAAGTAGCTCTGACAGTTTTACATTCATGTTTACAATAATGCACTTGTTCTAATAAGTTATAGTTTCTACAGTAATAACTCATTTATGGAGACTTGTATGGCGGTCTTTGCACATAATCTAAGACTAATAATAAACAAATTAAAAATTGTGCTATTATTTAACATAGAAAAACTTCTAATCATTGATTTGGTGGCGTTTTCTGTAAGGACACATTTGTTTAACATTTATTGTAGGAGTCTTCAGTGTCAGTGCTTTTGAATGGTCAGTCCACCATGTAAAAGACTTCAGGACAAAAATACAAGCTGTGTTTTTTGTCATATTAACTTCAAAAGAGAGAAAAAAAGGCTTATCTCTGTCGTCACATGGCAAGATATGAGCCTTGTCTCTTGCTAATGGATTTACAGTGTTTCTTACAATTGCTAGCAAGCATTATTCACTCATTATTCCCTTTTTCAGCTCTTTACACAGTTAACACACCAGCATTGTATGTGGACCAAACTGTTTTTTTTTTATTGTTTAGACACGAAATGAATTTATTGAACCCCGTCTTCAAAATTCTTGCATGCATGTTAAATTGGTAGATGTTAGCTAGTACACTGAACTAATTCAAGACTCTAAAAAGGGGCACAGTGAATGTCAGATAGGTACCAACAGCACCACATATCCCAAATACTGAATCAACCCATAAAATATGGAGGTCATTTTTTTGGTCTGTCTGGACGACTTGAGCTTGTAAGGACACAGGTAAGAAACCCTGCGGACATTTTCATAGAACACCAAGGCATTCCACCATCCTCATGCAGTCACACACTGATTTCCAGTCTACTCCAGTCTGATTTATATTTTACCAAACCCTGAAGAGGAGGTGGAAACAATATGTTCAAGTTTAGTTTCTATCACTTTTCTTTTGTATTTTTTTTTATAATTAATACTAGTAATAAATGTTCTTATACAACTTTTATAATCAGTACAGGCTCAGTACATTTACACAGTCTGCAGACATGTTGCCCATTTAATCTTGCTGTGCATGATAGTAGTGGCAGATGGGGGAGGATGCATTAGTTTATAATATTCAGTAAACTGTATGCCTTAAAGGGGTAGCGACTAATTATAGTTTTGAAAAATTGAAAAAAAGTGGACCAAGCAAAGGGAAATCAACAATTACAATACAAAAGTAAAGAAAAATTAATATATCACCAATATACATCACATAGTGCATCTACTTTAATGCCATGAGGTTTCGGTGTTTTACTGTTTTTGTTTGTTTGTTTGTTTGTCAAACAGTAGTTTTGATGTATAAGTTCATTTTGAAGGCTGTTTTTTGTGGTTTGTTGAAATTCAATGTACCTACATGCTAACTTCTAGCATGTGTTTCTATAGATAGATGTATCAAATATTTTGAAAAAGTGAATTATATTACTCGTCAGTAATTGTAAAAAAGTTACATTAGTAAATCGTTTTTTTAAAAAATGACCCTTTCATCTGGTATTTCTCTCACAACAAAATACCCAGATTAAATCAAATCATAAAAGTAACTGTGTCTGGAAAAAAAAGCTTAAACTTGTAGACTTGTGTCCCCCTGCTTCATATTATTTTCTATTTTTTCAAATGTATGGTAGGTTTTAAGTACCAAACTGATAGCTTTAGAAAAGGTTGTCATATAATATCAATGCAGCTATATAGACACTATTCCCCCCTTAAGTTTGAAAGTTGTGTCAAAGTTCTGAAAACACCCAGGGCAAGTCAGGCCAGGTCTCTAAAGCAAAAGGAGGAGAGGTAATTCAGATGCACCAGTGCCATGCTCCTCAGCTTGACTCTGTGGTGTGACTGGAGCAGGTATTTGTGGGACAGATATGCTGTCAACATCGGGTGTTCTAATGAGCATGGGGACCATCTGAAGACAGCTGGCATGCCAACGAGACCCATCAGTCAACTGGTACATTGCTGGTCCCAAATGACAACTGACCTGGCAAGGCGTCTTGTGTCTTGTATGCAAAGGTTTGGGTATATTTTATTGATATTTGGAGTGCAGAGAGGGAAACACAACTTCTACAGCAAACATTTTCTGCAAAAGTTAATGCACAGTTACTTTTTATTTGATTACCCTAAAAAACAAATTAAAAAATGGTAATTATGTCATATGCAAAAGTTTGGAGTCACCAAAGATATATTTGGAGAAAAAAAATGTAGTAGCATTTGATGAAAAAAAAAAACACCTTTCCAATTATTAAGCATGGATCTATTTGCAGATTTTTTTTTTTTAATAATTTGCTGCAGAAGTTGTGTTTACTCCTTTTACCATCAAAAATTAACAAAATATATAATTTAGTGAAGTGTGCCCAAACTTTTGCATACAACTGTATGTGCCCAATGAGCTCTGACCGAATAGAGCACTTTGATGGTTGGTGGCTTGGCTCTGTGCCTCATATGCTATGGCTAGCACATGCCTCCTGATGCTTGAAGGTACAAGCATTCCTTCAGCATGTCAGTTCATGTTTCACACGTGAGAATGGTTCCAGTTATGGTGCTGCACAAGACGGTAAATGAAGGAACTGTACAAAGGTCTACTAAGGTTTCCGCACTCTCTATGCAGGTGGGCACAGTGAAACATTGGAGTGAGAAAGGAAGACTGATATGCCATTGTGTTCGCCCGGGGTGAACTTTGGCTGAAAATCATACTGTTAAAGCTATGTCTGACCACTTGTGGAGCCGCAGAGGCCTGTGTCCTTTGCCTGAGGTTGAAAACCTGATGATCTGTTCTCCAGATGAAACAGCAGCCATAAAGATAACGGTGCCACCACTCATAAGCCTAGATGCATCTGAATGCCTCTCATACTCCAAGAGAACTTCTGTTTGTGGACTGAGCGCACGAAAGGTGAAAATAATAGGCTTTCAACCCCATTCTGTATCTGGAAGAGAACCACTCCCGCTGCATTTGCAGCCGCAACAGAGGTCAGAAACATTTGGCAGTCTGAGTAAAAGTGGGTCAGTGTTGGTGAGGGAGTGAGGATTCTTTTTCAGAGTGTCAAACACAGTGTGAGAAGTGGAAGGCCAATGCCTAGCTGTGTCCTGTTTAATGAAGCGTACTGCTGCCAGTGTGGATAAATTTAGAATGGCATCCATGTTTGATTGGAGTGGGGAGTATATTGATGGCATCTGAAAACCCACAAAGTCAATTGCAGATGCTAAGTCAACACACTACTCTGCATTCACTGTCAGATTAATGTAAGTATGACTTGTGTGACTAAGTTTACAATTTATAAGATTTTAAACGGGTAGTGTAGTGGATAGTGCATTGCCTTTTCACAGCTCCAGGATATCCTAGTTTGTGAGCTAGGGTTACTGTCTGTGCAGACTTTTTTATATCTTCTATGTCCCATGGGTTTCCTCTGGGTTCTCCAGTTTCCTCTCACCTCCCAAAAAAATGCCAGGAGGTGGATTGGCTAAGATAAATCATCCATAGGAGTGAATGTGTGTGTGTGTGTGTGTGTGTGTGTGTGTGTGTGTGTGTAAGGTGCCCTGCAATGCCCATGATAGGCCCTGACCAAGATAAAGCAGTTACTGAAGATGAATGAAATGAAGATTTTATTCAAATGTATGACAATGTCTTAGCACCATAATACAAGAGAGTTATGTGATATTCTTTGTGCATAAATTAGACTCATTTTGGTTTTGATGTTTGTCATGTCCATATAGGGACCATTATGTGCCTCTGATAAAGAAGTTCTATCATATCTCAGCTTGGAAAGTGTCATAACATAACCTTATGTTAAAAAAATAATAAATCTCTCAGGTGTCATGTCAATATGACATCAGAATTAATGAAAGCAGTCTTTATGACAGTTGGTGTAAACTTTCGTAAATATTTATGTAAGTTCACATAAGTTAGGAAGGACTTATGCTGGTTTTAGGTAGACCTATGAACAATATACTGTACGTAAGTAACTTGTTATAGCTTATTATAAGGACTTTATAACAATACCGTACATGAATGCGAAATTAGTTGGAAGATTACTTGTAATTTAGACAACACTTGTCATATTGTAAGACAATAAGACCACTAAAGATGTGTCTAGCAGAACATTAATTCATGTAGATGAAATATGTACACTAGGATGGCAGATTATGTATGCGAGACAGGCGAAACACTGAATCTCATTCATGCTTGGCGGAATGACAATGCTAAACAGATGTAGGTGCTAATGACTCAACCCTATATAACTTTCATCTCAAGCTAAGAAATGATCATCAATTAAGCCAACCAGCAGTAATATGATTTAGCACACAGGCTTTGGTGAGCTCTCACCATGAAGGGTTTTAATTTCAAATAGCCCTGGACAAATCCATCACCTTCCCACACAGAACTGCAAGCAAGCAATGTGATAGCAAATCAGCCCCTGACACTGAGATCTTATTTTGTAAACTCTTTCTACACTTCATTCATGCGTCACTCGACTGGCCCAGATACTGTAGATTGAGAAAGGAAAGGAGACAGAAGGAGAGAGAGACAGATACAAAGAAGTTTCACAGCTTTTCCATAGAACAGCCCCTCAGGAGAGTTGAAGTAGAACGCCTTCTGCAGAAATGAATGAGAATCATTGGAGTGGAACAAATGTCTAGGTCTTCAAAAGCCACTTCAGCTGTAATCGTGGCAAAAAAAGCCATCTTGCCTGACCATGAACTTTCCTGGACTGGATAAAAAAAAAAAGAATGTACGCTCAGAACCTTGCACATAAATGATGGTTGTAATCATTTGCTGTTTTAATTGGCCAAGGTGCAGGCACTAACAGACACTGTCGCAGCAAATTAAATGGAGCTAAGCCTATTTTGCAGCTAATTTCTGCAAAGGTTTGCATGATGGCTTTGATTGATCATGCAGGAAATGTTGTGCTACATTTAGATGCAATCAGCATGTTCTTATCAATGCAAGACGTAAGGTCTCTCTATTCTCAGCCTCTCTGCCATTTGTACTGGCCACATGACAAGGCCGCTCAATTCATCAGCACAAAATCACCTCAGTGAAAGCTCTCATCACCACAGAGGGAATTTTTATCTGTAATAAATAATATAATTTGCCAAATAAGTCACTATTCCACATAAAATATGGATGCGGTTATTATTCAGTTATTCCATGACCTTTTGTGTCTGTTTCTGCTGTGAGCCTCGGCAATGTCTTACAAAGACTGAATTCCAAAAATCACCTCACAGTAGGGCCTGAAATTTTGTCTCACATTGGTGTTTAGTTGAGTCTTACCATATACTGTACATACAGACCACCTACTAAATGCACACATATTCTACATATGTGTAAATACATGCAGCATTTATGTAACAATAAACAATATATGTACAATCTGGAAGATCACGAAAGACAACTATAAATTGTGAACAAAGGCCAAATATCTTGTCTTTATTCTTTATTGCAACTGTCATATCACTTTTAAAACAACATCCTCCTCTTGAGAAAATTATACTTCCTCACTTCACCCTCACCCCTCTACTTCTTTCTGAATCTTCTTGTAATAAGGAGAGGTCATGTGATGAATCAAGGAAATAACACGTCATGTTGTCTACCATTAATATTAGAGTTTCTTCCTGAAGAACATATGTTTTTGAAAAATAGACATGTGCAACATAGTGACATCTTGTGAAAATGAAATATAAAATCTGATATATTGGTACTGTAACACCAGCTCCAGAGGTCTTAATATATAGAATTCTAGCACAGACTTTGACACCTACTTCCAGATCACATCCTAACTCAACAACACATTGCAGATTCTTGCCAACCCTTGTGATTGTGTTGAAGCCTTGTATTTCTGCTAATCATCTATGCTGTGTTTACCCCCCTGCCTATTGTCTTGCTTTATTATTTGGATTACTCTTTAGTCTGGTTACAAGGTGTGTCACAAACAACAAAACACCGAGATGCTGGGTTATTTAAGGGGAGTAGTGTTATTGCAAGCAGGTGCACTCCATAAGTAATTAGATGACTGTGAACAGGGTTCGGTGCTTGGCTCATGGTCATGTGATAAGGTCATGGGGTGAGCATGATGTCAGTTGTAGTTTGCAACTTCAGACAAGGTCATGACACTGTGTCTATGTTTTGACTACTGCCTTTTTACAAACTCTCAGATTGGTTTTGTGACTTCACCTCTGGCCCTTCAAATAAATATCTCTGAGCACGGATCCTAATCTCCTATAACAGCAGCTCAGATAGTTGTTCCTGTTATATTCCCAACCTTCTGTTCTTTCTGTGCTTTCTAAGTGTTTGTGTCTGGATGTCCCATACTTCCGGGGTCATGACACATTATCTCCTGCCATCATCATGACGGCTTTTAAGGCATCACTTCAATTGAGCAGTATGCCTTGTGATTCGTGGTTCATATGACCCTAGTTTGGCCCCCATTTGAATTGTTTCCCAATTTATACACATATATACACTATAATGACCAAAGGTTTGTGGACACCTGACCATCACACCTATGTGGTTCTTTCCCAAACTGTTGCCACATTGTTGGAAGCACACAATTGTATAGAATGTCTTTGTATGCTGTAGCATTACAATTTCCCTTGACTGAAACTAAGGGCCCAAACCTGTTCCAGCATGACAATGACCCTATGCAAATGAAGTCTATGAAGATATGGTTTACCAAGGTTGGAGTGGAAGATCTCAAGTGGACTGCACAGAGCCTTGACCTCAACCCCACTGAACACCTGTGGGATGAACTGGAATGGCAAATGCACACCAGGCCTCGTATTTTCAGAGGGAACTCACAGCACTGATAAACACCCTGCACCATTACCAATAAATAGATGGCATTCCAAGGGTTGCCATATCATGTCTGAAAAATCGTTTGATCCCAATGGTATGGAAACAAACAACATTGTGTTAATGAATATCGTTTAATTCGACGTGATTTAACATGGACCAGAAGGGTCGTAAAAATTTATTAGAGTATGAACTGACCATTTCTCTGCAGCTCCTCTGCAAGTACACACATGCTTTACACTAATCCTTATTTTATTGGTGTGATGTGATGAAATCCCAATTCGCCTGTGGCAATGTGATGTGTAAATCCCACATATGGATGCAATAAAAATATTGATAACATTGTCGCATAGCAACATTAATCCAGTGGGATGGACAAGTGGGATTTCAGTTTTATAAGGGGGTGTTTCTTTGTATCTCCTATCAAACTGAACTCCATTTCTATACTTGCAATGATGTTGTGTCTACGATATCATTGTCTTTATAATATGATATAAACAATTGTGCTTAAACCGCAGTGCAGTTGCATTCTTGAATCTGATTGGTCAGAAGGTGTTGATTAATTGTCAATAACAGGAGCTCTAACAATCGTGGCAACTGTAATTCAAAACACAGGTATATATTAATGCTAATTCTAATATCTTTTTAATTCTATAGTAACAACTCTTTCACAGGAACATGTATGGTGGATGCTGAACATAAGAAGGAGTCTCCAGTGTCAACACTTTATAACAGACAGTAAATTTTCAACCATGGGAGAGTCTTCTCAATTTCTCATTAACATGAGAAGAGTTTTTTTTTTTCTTTTCCCCTTAATAACTTCATAATTGTTATAACGTAAGTGATCACAGGAAGTAACTTGTCTCACTAATGTTCCACAACATTAAATATAACTATAAATTGATTAAAAAATAGTCATGTCCTTCATTAATATATTAAAATTGTAATCATTAGCAAATTTCTGGGGTATAAGTGGAATAAAACACTTGTGCTGGTTATAGGAAAATAATCAACTCTGAGGTGGCAACTGTAGCACACCACCCTGTTAGACAAGGTAAGGTAGACATATATAAACAGGTACATGCGCGCACACACACACACACACACAGTGATTGTCTAATCATTTGTATCCATGAGAATTCCCTTACAAATTCTTGTGTCATGCATGCAGGTTTAGCATAGCTGTTTACCTGCTATAGTCCTTATGACATCAGCTATTCATCATTATTATAAGATACAGAAGATGAGAATCTGTCAAAACAATTTACATTATAGAAACCTTTGCAGATATAATCAAATGGTGATGTCAAACAGTAAGCGTACATCATTTTTCTTTCTATCTAGTACTCATTACAGAGTATGGCTGTGTTGTTGTCAACTGTAGTGGTGACTGTTATTTATACAATAAAATGATTTCTTTGAGTTATTTGTTATATATGTTGCATATGAGTTATTTGTTAATGTAATCACAGATAATGTTATTTCCCCCCTCTCTTTATATCTCATTTATAGAAATTCACATTTTAAGCAGGTTCTATAAGGTCATATGAGTGTGGTATTGAAAAGGTATTTATTTGCCATATTCTAAAGAAAATATAATTATAACCAAAAACAAAAACTTACAAAAACACTTTTAATTTTAGATTTAGTGCAAATACTTAATATGTGCATTATACCCCAGCCCTTTTATACCCCCATGACAAAATGCATTTTTTTTTCATTTTGTTCATTTATTGAGTTCCAGAGAAAGAAAAAGAAAGAGGCTGATGAAGGAACCACTGTTTCTAGCTGCTATAATGTAAGTGATAACAGAAACTAACTTGTTCCACAACATTACATGTGACTATAAATGGTTAAAAGTACTATGTGTCTCTCTTGAATTAATATGAAATTGTTAGTGTTGGCAAATTGCTGTTGTATAAGAGTTATAAAACAATTTGGAACATGGGGTAATGTGTGTCATGTGCCTGTGTGCCGTGTGCCTATGTGTCGCTTACCTGGGGAAGAGATGGCACCAGGGAAGAAGACAAGCCGGCGGATGCAGTGTGATACTTGGGTCCCTTGGGTCCTGGCGTTCATGTGGATGTTACTTTGACACGTACCACTTACCTAAACATTGTTGCAGGTCAAGTACACTGCTTCACTGCAACAGTATTCCCTAATGGCAGTGTCCTCTTTCAGCAGGATAATGCACCCTGCCACATTGAAAAAATGGTTCAGGAATGGTTTTGACAAAGAGTTCAAGGTGTTGGCTTGGCCTACAAATTCCCCAGATCTCAATCTGATCAAGCAACTTACAGGACTTAAAGGATCTTAGTGCCAGATACCACAGCACACGTTAATATACTAAGTAGACCTTAGTATATATTTTACTTAGAAATAAGTGTCATAAATATAAACTACTAATAATATATATATATATATATATATATATATATATATATATATATATATTTTCATGGTGCAGCGCTTCATCAGTTCTGTTCATTAGAAAGACTCCAGCACTGATTCAAGTGTTTAAAAGCAAGAATTTCACAGAAACATGCAGTGATTGGTGCTTCAGCCCTTGTTTAGAGGATTCAATTAACCTGTACTGGATTCATACCTCATTTACAGTGGATTTTGTGCCATGAAATAAAGGAATCCTGTGCAGAAATGTTACATGAACTTCTAATGATTCACATGTGAACTTTACGTCATGTGTCACAGACGTTTTCACACTTTTTTATTTTTCACTGCAAAAATGACTTATTATGAGAACACATTGAGCCAAATATAAGATTATTAAACCTACTTCTAGACATTTTTTACTAATTTTAAGCTTTAAATTGTCTTATTCTATTGGCAATTTTGAAAAAAAATCACATTTTTCAATTATTTTCACCTGTTTTTTTATTATTATTATTTTTACATTTTACATTACTTCCATATGTAATTTTTTTTCACATTTTCCATTTATTTTCAATTGTTTCTTCACACTTTTCAAGTGATCTGTAAATTTTTCAATTGTTATTTTATTTTCCACACATAATTTAGTTTCATGTTTATTTTTATTGTTTATATAATATTTTAATATATTATTTTTTATATATATAATTATAAAATTTATAGAATCCCAGACAGTAGTTCCAGCTACAATCTACACTTCACAGCACTGATTAGAGAAATGGAAAAGAATTATGGGAAATGAAACCTGATTATAGTTCTTTTATTATTACATTAGAATTCCCATGAGGTGATTTAATTTCACTAGCGCCCCAAACTAATTCCTCCACTTCCTAATGTTGGAAGAAGCAATCTTCATAGTTCATAATCAGGAATGGCGCACAGTGAGCCGTTTAGCCATGGCAGAGATTAGTCATTGTTGTGACCAGTGGAAGTAGTGCCATAGCTAACAGAAATAATATCAGCTGCCAAGGCAAAACCAGCCTGTAATGAAGCCATAGACAAACTGATAGATGAGCAGGCAAACCAATTAAATTAGTCCATTAGACTCCTGCCCATTTCAGAGGATGTGTAGGAAACATTGTTCTAAGTGCACACATTTGTAAACTGTTGAAGATGTATGAAACACTGTTACTGCAAATTGAGCAATACGAATGCATATATTTTAGAGAAGCTTTTTGTTTCTTCTTTCCTGAGATGCAAGTCAGATAGAGTCTAGATAAAAGAGTGAGGATTAAGGATAGATTAGTACATCCTTGGCCCCTGGGCAGGAATCTAAGTAAGGCCCCACTCCATAGATAGTTCTGGTTTTGTGACAACAAGCTTGGCCCCTCTCTATGCAGAGTGAGTCGAATATGAAATAATTATTATGTACACTCACTGGCTACCTTAAGACCAACACTTGTACCTGCTAATTTATGCAATTATCCAATCAGCCAATCATGTGCACAGCAGTGCAATGCATAAAATCATGCAGATACAGGTCAAGAGCTTCAGTTAATACCACAGCACACTGCTCCGGGTGTGTGTTCACGGGTGTGTGTGTTCACTACTGTGTGTGTGTGCACTTGGATGGGTTAAATGCAGAGCACAAATTCCGAGTATGGGTCACCATACTTGGCCACAAGTCACTTCACTTCACTTCACTTCACTTAATATTCACATCAAATATCATAATGGGGAAAAAAATGTGATCTCAGAAACTACTGATCTCCTGAGATTTTCACGCAAACATCCAGTGAATGGCAGTTGTGCTGAAGGAAACACCTTATTTATAAAAACAATCAGAATAGAATGACCAGACTGGTTCAAGCTGATTAACTGAAATAACCACTCTTTACAATCAGAGTAAGAAAAGAAAGCAGAAAAGAGGTGAATCGGCTGCAACAGGCTCAGTAAAACAGGACAGTTGCAGATTGGAAAATATCACCTGGTCACCTTTTTCCAATCTTACTTTTTCAGTAAGACCTTAGATGGAACAGTTTCTCAAGGGATTTTTGGATAGTTAAGGAGATTTAACACTTCACAACAGCCCCTGAACCATTAACCACAAAACTGTGTGCAGGTCAACAACCATTCTATCTCTTTTGTGTTGACATTTCTTTGGTTTTTCCCATGATAACAAACAACAAAGTATTTTACATGTGTGCAACCTCACATTTATACCCTAGGGAAACAGAACATGGTTAAAAGCTCCTGGAAACTGAGAGCAAATGAAAAATATTATAAACATTTAAAGAATGGCAATTAGCATGTATTAAAAATATTCCTTAGTGGTGTGTATAATTATAAAAAGTAGTAGCAATTAGTGTGTATTTTTATAAAAGTTTGAATATGAATGTTTTGCTAAAACAAAGATAAACAGTTTGTCCTATTGTTCAATTTTGTGAAATATTGTGTATTTCTTTCATACAACCACTTTTATGTAGAAGATACCTCTACTTTTTCTACCTTTGCACGTACTATACTCTCTATTGTGCATTCCAAATAGTGTACATCATATAAATCGTGTTTGAATCTCCACTCCATTCATTTTATCATTTTATGTTGCTGTGATATGCTAGAAAACAATGAGCAAAATCCCTAAAAGAGGGCTCATTCCACAGCAATGGTTTGATTAATCCAGGTGATATTGCATCGGTTAAGAAAAGCCCTTCGGCTACCAATGCATATGATAAGTGTATGCCATTATTGTGTAAGTACTCTTACCAAAAGAGGAATTTCACGAGCAATTCATTTGTAGGATACTTTGCAAACATCAGAATTTATCTGTAATGTTTGAAAGGAAATATAGAACAAAGGAGGCTGGTTTCTACATTATAGTTTGTGCCCTTTAGTGTTAAACAACCACTTTCTGGCTGCTATCAAACTGGTTATGTAAGGTGTTATTTCTGCACTTAGTGCCATAACTGACACTGTATGAATATTATATTTATTTGGGCATTTTTTAGCTCTGGGGATTTACTGACACAAAACACATGAGAGTTATAAAATAATAGTACCAAAGGAATTATGGTTGGCTCTCTAGAGACAGAAGACTCTCAGGAAGACTTAGGACTTCTCAAGGTCTTCTTGCTGCCATCAGTCTTTGGAACAAGTATATCCTTGTAGATGCTATCCATTTTATACATGACACACTGGATTAGGCTCATTCTGCTTTTCTGTCTCAGAAACTCTGTATGGACAGGAAGTTTTGATTCATGGTGAAAATTGTTTTTCTGATATTAGACTGATGTTAGGTTGAGTAATGGTTTATATCAGGGTCATCAACTGGCGGACAACGGCCCAGATGCAGACCCAGAACAGCATTTCAGTGGACAGAGCCAAGCACTTGAAAAAATACTGTAGCTGATAAATGTTTAAAAAAAAAAAAAAAAAAACTAGCCGTAGTTCAGCGACTCTAGTTTTCTAAACATGAACCAGCACGGCTTCTATAGCAGATCCTTTGTTGCAGTTTATCCATTCAAATACATTTATGTAAATTATTTAGAGGATGGTAGCTCATCGGACCAGACACTAGCTACAGGGCTAGAGACATTAGGTCAGAAAAGACTCATAGCCTATTCATTTTATTTCAATTCAATTCAATTTTATTGATCTAGTGCTTTCAGCAATGAAATTGTCAAAAGGCAGCTTTAAAGAAATCTGGAAATAAAATTTTAATTTACATTTATCCCTAATGAGCAAGCCAGAGGTGATGGTGGCAAGGAAAAACTCCCTGAGATCATAAGAGCAAGAAACCTTAAGAGAAACCAGACATAAAAAAGGGAACCCATCCTCATTTAGGTGACACTGAATAGTGTGATTATAAATCATTACTCTTCTATAACTGTATACTATAAAGTCAAGCAGTGCTACATGTGCTAAAAGGAACCTGAGTATGAGCATCATTAGAGTTTACTACTTTAAGTGACGTTATCAACTGTTCAATAAAGGAGACTTGAGTGTAAACTGTTCTTAGCAATTGCCGTCTTTAGGCTATCCAAGGAAGAACATCCACAGCCATTTTTATTTACACTCTCAAGCCTGATTAGCGAACTGCTGGAAAATTCAGTGATGAAAACAGAATGTTTAAAGATGAATGAACTGCGAATGATGCATTTATTGTCCCTGCATCAAGTTAAAAACAGATGTGTCTCATTTTTTTTAGAGTCCAAGGTGCCAGTCAAATGTGGTTACATGAAGCACTGCTGTGAAACAAAACATTTCAAATTGTCTTATTTATAGCAACGAATTAACTGGTATTGGTGAAAAATTAAAAGTTAAGTGTTTTCATCATTGAGTCATGTTACTTGTTTAACCAGACATTTGTAAGTAAGGACTTTTATGTAGCTTGACCATAGCTGGTTTAGAGGAATGATTTTATGTGCATTAGTGATAAATGCATGTATGTTAGTTCTGGATTTGTCTGGGATTAGTGATGTTAAGTAAGATCTTTTGAAATTTCTACTTTTAACTAATAAAACCAGACAAATGAGAAGTTGGTTTAAGTCAAACTAGCTTATAACTACGTCGTGGTGATTTTTGTGTGTATATATATATATATATATATATATATATATATATATATATATGTGTGTGTGTGTGTGTGTGTGTGTTTTAAGGCTGGATTCACAATGTCTTCAGTCAGTAAGTACTGACACTCAGTGCTAATATGTAAATTAAGGGGATTTTTCCTTTAGTTTCATTTGAAAAAAAAATGTTGCATGTCTCATTGATGACCGTAGGCCCTGCTAGATTTTAGTATATGGTACTAATCAGTTTGTTTTAATTAAATTTAGTATAAGCAATTAATGTACATTCCAAACAAACTGTCTAATAAATACTGTCTCTCTGTGTCTGTTTTTGCTGTTTAAGTCTCTGTTACATTTACCTCCTGACTGTGAATTCATTGATTGATTATCAACTTTTGCGGCTTTTCGCCAGAATTGGGCTGGGCAGCGCCAACAAAGAATTACTTGTAAATCGTTCATTAAATCTCTGATAACGCAGGCTTTTAGGAAACACTCACAAAACAGACTCACACAGAATAAACATCTTTCTTAAAGTTGTTCGCTATTCACTAAGATTTATTGTTATTGGGAAACCCACCTCAGATGTCTTCTCCAGTAGTGTGTCAAACATTAATTTTGACACATTTACATTTATATTTATGGCATTTGGCAGACGCTCTTATCCTTATCAAAAAGTGCTTGTTTTGACACACTACTGCAAAACAAATAAATGATATAAAATATTCTCTATGGTATTAAAAAAAATAAGTTAAGTAATAGTCCAATTTTTCAGATCGAATACATCTGTCAATACATCTGTAGGTATATAGCCCAGTCCATCATTAAACTAAGTTAACAAACATGTGTGCTGATGAACAGTGGCAAGTTCTCTGCGATGCTTTGAATGACCTGCTAGCCAATTTGCTTTTAAGAGTGCATGATAGTGTATCTAAAAGAATTTATGGCGTTTTAAAGACAAAGGGGAGTCATGCAAAATGTTGATCTGCCGTATTAGCTACTATAAATGAATTACTTCTTTGCCGGGAAAAACCATTGTATTTAAATGCAATTCATTCAATACTGCTAGCTATGGCTTCATGGAATTAATTTTAAATTCTAAACCTCATCTAATGAAGAAGAACTATTATTATGTTTTTCATATACAATGTACCAGTGAAAAAAGACATAGTAATGTGGCACTGCCTAGATAATTGTTTGTTTATAAAGTTAGACTTGATTAAAGTGTACATTTTACAGTACTGCATTGTGGGAAATAATGTAGAACCTGCAGTAACATTATCTAAAATTGAAATGCTCTTTTGGGAAAGCCACAAATATCCTGCTCCCCGCTGTGATTCGCATTCTTTTATTTATGTTGAAAAGTTTGCTGATAATTGACAGATTTTGAAATCCGCTGCTTCTTATGTCTACCATGCTGTCTCTCTGTGAGTTACTAAAATAAATTGAGTGCTTCAGATGAAGATGTGAAATGAACTGCCCAAATTGTGCAGAAGAACAACTTCGTCATTTTTCCAAAATTCACAGTGGGCTGACATGTCACATCTCTCTGCCACCTGAGTGACTAATTCAGCTAAACTAAGGTTAGCACAGATGATACAGGCAGATGGGCAGAAGTGTTTGGTTACTAAAGTGCAATAGGAGTTTATTTCAGCCCTCTAAGTCGTGACAGATCAATCACTGGAACAATTCTGGTAATGAAAATATGCTGTTTGTAGCTGGAGGTGTAATAGAAGGTAATGGCTTGCATCATCTTTTGAATTGGGATTTTTTTTTTTTTTACTGGTTTTGATTAAAGTCAGGTTCACATGAGACCATGCAGATGATGTTTAATCATGAGAAAGTTTGGTAACGATTTATTTGAAGGATACCCACTAAGTGCATTTATAACACATTCATAAGCATTGCATAAATAGTTTATAAATGAATGCTGGAGAATTTATGTAAGGCTTACAGCAACACACGTATGATGATAAATGATTTTGCGTTTACTTTGTCTTTAACTGAACGAAAGAACAAAAGCCATCATCCATCTTTAACATTTATCAATTATCATTATGAGTTGACTGATTGTGATATGGTGTTATCCATATCTTACAAGTTATTAGCTTGTTTTTACAAATTGCACTTTGATAAACCTGTAAAAGGGACACACAAGAGTGTTATAAATGTAAATTTGAATAACACATAAGTTTGTTGGCATTAAATTCACATGGCTAGTATATGGGCTTCGAAAATAAGAAGCTATAATTGGTATGGGGCTCCATAATCCATAATTTTAATTTTAATACAAATGGACTGAACATTTAATTCCATGCTCCTATTAGTAGAGTAGATAGCATAATAAATTAATGGCAAAAATGTGTCCATCTGCCATCTTACCTTAAAGACCTTATATGTACTTACATTATGTACTTCTTTGCCCCATTTCAATACAGCTTCCACTTATCTATGAAGTCCATAAGCAAGGCAAATGAATGGGTTTAATGCCCTCAAACTAAAGTATTAATCAAATTTGCAAATTTGCATTTATAGCACTCCTATGAAGCACTATGTGTACCATAGACAACATTCCCAAAGTGTCATGAATGTGCTATTAGTAAAAACAGGCTAATAACTTTCAAGACATAGAAAAATACATAAAATACAGAAAAAATACAGCAACACATTATCTCAGTCAGTCGACTCATAATTAAAACTGATGGTTTGTGTTCTCTCTTCCATGTAAAAAAAAAAAGTTTTGGAAGGTTGTAAGTTCAAATCCCAGCACTGCCAAGCTGCATCTGCTGGGCCTTTGAGTAAGCCCTTAACCTGCAAACTAGCAGAGCAAATATTTATTGGACATCCACATTGCTGTTTTTTTGGTTGTTGTTTTTACTTTGGTGGAATCAAAAACAACAGTATAGCACCAGTGGTCATAAGAAAACACACATGTAGAGGCTGGAGCTGATTTCCTTCTAGCCCAGTCTATAGATTCACATAGCCTATTGTTGTCTGTTGTTTCATTACACAGAGTGAAACGACCTCTAGATTGTCCATTGGGGCTAAACCTTTTTAAGGTCACATCCTTATCATCAGCAGTGATTGAGAAGACACACATGAAATACAATATTGGTGTGAAAAATGAACAACGTGGATTACATTCTCAACAATCAAATTCTTTTTCCAAAAGGTTTTTCTTCCAAAATGCCTTTGGAGGAGATAATAGAAGAATAAGAAAAGGCACACATCATTTAATGTACAAATTACTTTGGTACTTTTTTTTGTACCTTGACTTGAACAAAGGAGCTAACTAATGGCAAGCATAGCTTTTCTGTTCATTATGCTTACTGATCGGAAGAGACAATGCATGATTATGGACTAGTGTTCTGCCTATATCTATATAAAGAGACTTTGTGCTATAAGGTTCAACCCTAATAGTTTCATAATAGCAACAGCAAGTTACTGATGGATGGTAAAAAATTGTCAGTCCTCGCACTCAATATTCCAACCAGAAATCACTGTCAATAATTGTACTGATTGCCACCAAAATGTAATACTTTAGGGGATTCAATATCTCAGGAGATGTTTCACTCAGACAACATTGGAAGGAAAAGATTGACACATATAAATAAAAAAATATATATTAAAAAAGCTTTCTCTAAATGTGCCTGAGGCAGTGTAGCTCTCAGACTGTAAACTGTATCTCAAGATACCTTGATCTTCAGAGTAATGTCAGTCTGTATACCAGAAATCTGACAGAAATATCTAAAAATGAGTTTCACTTGTACTGTATACTTTTCCAACAGGGTTTTAAATGCAAGACCACCTGAGTTTATCAAAAGCAGGTAAATATTTCATACTGTTAGTATTGCAGTGCATAGCAAATCAGCTGTGAACTCTGGTCGACATGCTCAAGAGAACGCTTATTTCATGACAAGCAAGAAACCTTCTACAATTTGCTGATAAAGCAAGTGTACTTGTTTGTATAGTGGTAGAGCTTTTATTACGTCCTAAGTTCAGGAGCCAACACATTGGTGCCATGACTCGGATCAACATCCTGAATCCAGTAAAGCATGCTTCATGGAAATGAGATACATTTCATGTCCATAAATATTTATAAACTGTTTATATGGTTTATATTTAAATGTCTATAAATGCTGACTGTTGAAGATAAGATATGATGAGTCTCGCAAACACCCAATCAGGGAAATCAGGGATACACCACTAAATGCCAATCTACCTATTAGTCTACATGTACAAAATCCTTTTGTAATGGCACACAGGGGTTTGATTGTTGCCACACGTCTTGTAATCACCCACTTTGCTGAACTTTGAGTCTTCTTCAGACAGTATTGCAACAGAGCCAGTAATCACTCTGTAAATGACTCTGTTCTGTTAAGATGTGGCCTTTCCCTGATAGATTTCTGTTGAGCCTCTCTGTGCTCCTTTTGGTTTCAACTACAAGCTATTGATTGCAAACATAGACACTCTCCAATCAGTGTGTGAGAGCACTATCATAGTCACACCGACATTGCAATTTCATCGACGTTGCTTGCATTTAAAAAAAAGGTCTGGAATCATCCACCAGGGACCAATCGAATGGCCACTTTGGGGTGCGCGGCTGTGTACAATGAGTGGTGCGAAGTAAAACTATTATCAAAACAATTACACTCATATTATAGAACCAACCTGAGGAATTGCAGGCCTCAATCATTTTTAGCATGCTTATGCATCCTCTACAATCAGATATTGTGAAAATGAAAAAGTATTGATTCTCTACATAGATTGGAGCAGACAATCAACATTAAATTAACATCTGCATTGCATTAGGGCAATAGTTTTCAAACCTTTCTGGTCTAGGGCCCCCTTTGTGGATAGTAAGCTAACAATCCCCTTGCTTTAAAAGATACAATGCACTGTTTACATGACATTGCCAACAACTTGTTAAATTGTCACAAAATGGCCATGACAATAATTATTAGGCAGTCGTGGCCTAATGGTCCGAGAGTCAGACTTGTAACCCGAAGGTGAACCCGAAGGTCGTGGGTTCGAGTCTCG
>CM075010.1:7689850-7706385 GCA_037576675.1 Pangasius sanitwongsei | reverse complement strand
GGATGGGTTAAATGCAGAGCACAAATTCCGAGTATGGGTCACCATACTTGGCCACAAGTCACTTCACTTCACTATAAAAATGTTGTATAACCTCTATTATGTATAAACACAAACCAGATATTTTTGGTTTGGTTTTTTCTTTGTTTCTTTGTTTCTGTTTTTAGATTTGGCCACACTCGTGAAAATAAAGCACAATTATGTGCATAATTAGTAATTTTCACATATGTAAAAAATATTAAATGCACTTTTTTTTTAATTACCGTACATTCTGGAAATATACCTAAAACACAGTTTTCTGTATTTTTCAAAGTAATACCTTTTAAATTATACTTAAGTATATTGTAACGAGCTACAAGTGAATAAATGTATTTCTTAAGATACTGAGGCATGCTTTAACAAAAGTATATTTAATTGCCATGTATTTAAGTGTATTATTTTTTTAAAATGTTCAATTTAAAATTAAATATAAATTATTTATAAAGTATTTTAGTACAAGTGGTACAATTCAATGAGTACTATATACTTAATAAAGTATGTATAAAAGTGTTAACACTAGAAGTATGTACTTTTATTATCATATCAAAATATTAATTATATTTTTTAAACATAAATTTAAATATACGTTTCTTTTAAAATGGCAAAGCATTAAATACTACAATTTAAAATGACTAAGCAGAGACTGAGGTTACCAAGTAGAGTTTGCAAGCCGCTGTATTAATGGACCAATCATCCTCTTGGATTCTAGCAAACATGCCATTATTTGGTGTTTTATGGATTTGGGGTTTATTTTAGGATATTTTGAACTCTTTGCCTTTTTGTGATGACAATAAAGCCATTGTAATGAGTTGTTCAGAGTTTGTAGTTGATGACAGATTTCCTGATGACATTGAAGGTGACTCATTGATGTTTAAACATTGTCAGTTAAGTGTTGTCAATATGGGTTTCTAAAGTGTGATTTCCTTTGAGAGTTGATCATTTGTTAGCATTTTGGATTTTCTTTTGGAACGTTTTCTTGCTCTCTTCAGGCAAATTCATCACGTGAAAGAAAGATATATTTCCTACACTGTTTGTTACTGCGTACTGAGATTCATTTTTACCATTTCTTTTGTCTGACAAGGTCTGTCTGTGTTTCTACAACACAGCACAATTCTCAAAGCAAACACAGTGGTGGTAAAAGGAAGGACGGGCATTTGAACCTCAAGCTTAAAAGTAAATGCCCTGAAGGTTACATTATTCTGTACAGTTAGAAAAGAACAATTGTAGAAGAACATCATTTCTGTGTATAATAGGACCATAAGGACCACAGTTGTTACCTATGAGGGTGTTCAAAGCAGAAAATTCTGACAAGAGCTTAAAATAATTATTTGTTAAACTGCTGGCTTTTTTCACCAAGTGCAGAAATACAGACAGTAAATTTGCAACTATGTGGTGCAAATGAAATTCACAAATTGAGTTGGTTTCATCATCTTGAGTTGTCCAGCTGTATCACATATATCCTTGAGTGAAGAAATGGAAATTTAAGCCCCTTGTGAGCAGATTTCAGAAACCATTAAAAAGTGTTGGAGTTAGAGGTTTGATAGGGAGCTTGTTTCCTCTTGCGTGCCAGCAAACAATGACAGAGCCGTTAGAGCTCTGGATAAACGTAAAAGCACCCTGCAGTGGGGTATTAGCACTGGTCTTGGTGTCCAATCTGGATTGGAACCAACGGCTTTGACTTTTCTAGTATTGAACCACTCCTGCCCCAGTTTTTATATAAGTGACTTTAGATTGTCTTGATTCGTTGCATTACCTTAGTCTTTTATGTTTCTGCTTTCTGCCCACTTCCAGTAGGGTTCACATATTGAAATACGATTGTGTCAGATGAAGCATCCTGGGTGGGCACACGTGGCCATGGTTCCTGTCATTTCCATGTTGGACATGGCAGAAGGGGTGAGGTGGAGCTGGTTTATGGCTGTATCACTCAGTGTTCACACAGGGCCAAACAGAAGGCAGGCCGACGAGCTGTAATAAGACCTGCCAAAGGTGGAGGTGGATAATGAGGCACTTCATGCCAGCACTGTACAGAGAGCGGCAGGTGAGAAGCAATTAGAGAGAGATGGAGCTGACCACAGTCTGTATCTCACCACTGCAGCTATGCTTGATTTCACATTCTCACAGCCTCCTGCTTTACTGTTCATTCTCTTTTCCTTTTCTTAGCCTCTCTTCCTTTTTATCCTCTCTGTCACTCTTGTTTTTCCATATGGGCATCTAACTCTGTTTTTTTAATGATCCCTTCTCCTAATCTAACACTTATTTCTTGTTTTTTCCTTTTACATTCACATAGACGCACATACAATTCCACCTACTTCACACCCCCTGCTACCTTTACTAGGGTCTTCTTTTCCATACTGTCCCCTCACTCCCAGCACCATGCTGATAAATAATGCAGTTCACTTATTCAGGCAGCTACATGCCACAAGACATGTCTGCTTAGCTGTGACTTGTGTGTAAGCAGGGAAGATGTTTCTCTCAGTAGCTTCTTCTTTACATGCTGTCCATGCAACAGATCGCACAGTCCTATAGTTGGTTAGTTGTTTTGCATGACGACTTCCTCCCTCACCCATACTAATTCTAAATTAGGGTTTTGAGGTACAAACACTTGTCAATGGAGTGGGGAAGTCAAGTGCATGTCTTGTGAACTGTTAGTGGGAAGGACAATCATTCAAATGCATCATTGGAACTCTGTTGTATACTACTGAGGTTGTTGAAGAAAAAAAAAAAATCTGACACCTTAAAAATAATCTATAATTTAATTTGTACACATTTTGCCCAACCAGTGTGGAATTAAAGACATCTTAACTAATGTGCAGCAATATGGCGAAATCAAAATACACACTACAATTTTGGTGCAAGTAGTTATCGTTTCGAGTTGTCCAGCTCGTCCTGTCCTTGATATTTGTAATGCAGTGAAAATAAAATGAAAATTAGAGCCAAAAAGAATGGCTTCCCAACCATTAAAAAGCATTTGGAGTTTGAGGTTTAACAGAAAGTTCTTCTTGCCAGCAAAGTTTTTGAGCATTACTCTCGTCCCTGTCAATCAGAGTTACACTAGCTAATTGTGAGAGTCTGTTAGCTCATGTATACAGATGAGGGCGTATAGCTGTCCTATGACTTAGTATGAGCAGCAGTTTGATAACTTTCGAAACCCTCACTGTCCCTGGTTGGTAGCTGTTATGTGATAGGAAAGAGCCAGCTAGTGGTTGGGAATTGGCCAAAAAATACAAGAAATACATCATTGTAGGCATATTTTCCAGCCCTAAATTTAACTCCACCCCCAGCTACAACAGAGCTACTCAACATACATGTACATACACATATGTAGTTTCAATAGATTTTCCATTTTTTTTAGGTGTGGGGGGGGGGGGGGTTGTTTTGGGGGCATGTTAGAGGTTGGTTTGTCAATGTTTTCATTGCAACTGCAATTGACCCTGCAAAAAGCATAAGGCCCTAGAAATTACATACAAAATCCAAATGTTTGTTTGTTTATCAGTCAGCAGGTTAGCTGTAACAGCTTTACTCTTTTTTTTTTTTGTAGTCAGTGCATAACTGTGCAGTCTTGTGTGACTAATAGACTGATAACATGGTTGGAAATTGCAGTTTCAGGAAAGATTTTTGGCCTCACAGCCTGATGAATGAACTCCATTTAGTTAGCATCAGGCTTTCTGACTACCGAGTGAGAGCTTGTCTGCACATCTTGTGTTTTGAAACAGAGCTTGTCAGTGGGCATTGATGGAAACACATCGCTTAGTCAGGAAGCCAGCTGTTTCACTGCCCTCTGGATGTTTTTGTCCATTTCGAAGAGAACCATGCTGAGATCCTCATATCTGCAGCTGATATCATTTATTGTGTAAAGAGGAATGTTTGTAATGTTCTTTTGTTTCCATAAGGCTTTACATGTGTCTTTTTTTTCTAAGCATTGGGCCTCATTTATCACTCTTTTAGCAAAGTTGGTTATAAATGGCCCCTAAATGGCGCAACACAAAAGCATTCACCCTATCATTAAGAGATTGTGATTTCGAAGCCACAGCCATCTGTGGCTGAAAGTCCAAGACAGCATAATTGGCTGTGTTCTTTGGGTGGGAGGGACAGCATTACTTTCTCACCTGTCAATCAGAGTGACACTGATCAATCATGGGCGTCTGTAAGAGCCTGGATGTGGAAGAGGGCAGATAGTGCTTTCCTCTGAATGAGTTCAGATGAGATGTGATGCAGCATGAGGATAAGTTTGGAAAAAAAATACAGTGGCTGGCTTCTTGGAATGAATCATGTGCTAGCCTTCATTTTCCGTGGTCATGTGATAGGGGAGATCTAGTTAGTGGGTGGGAATTGGCAAATGAGCAAACTGGAAGACAATAGGCGATGAAACTAAAAAATATATGTTTTCATAGATCAAACCAAACAAAAAAAAATCCTGAACTAAAATCCTCCTCCTTCTCTATATCACCTTTCTTTCAGTCTCATGGAGAGGTGATTAAATGACATGTCTGGGTGTTCATGGCCCGAGTAAGGGGTCAGAACACTAGGGAACGTGTGATGGACATGCAGGGAGCACTATCAGTTCATTGGTCATAGGTGCCAACAGCAGCAGATGTTCCAGGTCCCATTTTGGACACTCATCTGGAGTTCGCCATGCTCCCGTTGTCCGCTCCAAGTGTCTGTACTATATTTAACTTCGCTGGGTTAATTAATAGGCTTCTATTAATAACATCAAGATCAGCTCATGATTTTCCCCTTCCATTTTTCTCCCTTTTGCTCTTTCACTACAAGCTCCCTCTAGCCCCTCAGCCATTTCCCATGCATTATTGATGAGGCAAATGTCTCAGTCTCTCAAAGAAGTACTTTCTCACTCTCACTCATGCTCTGCCTCTGTCTTTCACTCATCATCTTTTCCCATGTTCCCAGAGTTGTGAGCATGCATTCTGCATCATGAGGAAGGCTAACAAAAGTTCTGCGAAAAACAGAGCATGTCTGTGGCACGCCAGGAATTAGTGTAGAATTCATCTGGGACAAAGTGCACAGAATGTAAGACACTTGAGCCAGAAACATGATCCAGCAGCATCAATTGAGATCCAAATTTAAATCCTCAAACTCCACTATGAGTCACAAGTTTATGAAGTATCTAAAATATATCCTATGACTCACTGGTTGTTGGCAGAGTTTTAAATGCATTGCCGTGCCATTTGACAGAGCAGCAGAAGTGAATATGATTAAGCTACTTTCGAATTTTATACAGCTTCATTGAAAATGTTATATGAGAAGATGAAACACTTTATTATATATATATGTGTGATAATTTGACCATAATCATATAAAGTAACATATACCATGTTGTTGTTGTATGCTTAATTCTGATTGGTTAGAAAGTGTTTATTAATTTTCTATATCAACAGCTCTGATGGTAGTTCCAGCTACAAAGTTTATATTAATGCACTCATTCTAATGTTATCACTTCTATAGTAACGACTCACACAGGGATATGTATGGTGGACACTCCACATAAACAGATTTTAAAAACTGTGTAATTGTTGATATGATTATGTTTTCTGTGAGAAGACTTTTACGTAACATTTGGAAGGAGTCTCCAGGTAAAGCCACAATTTTATGTTTTCCAACATGGGAAAGTCTTCAGGACAGACAGCTGCTTTTCCTTTCATATTAACTTCAAGAGAGAGAGAAAAAGAGGTGATGGTAAAGCACTACACCTCCCCGTCATTGATTATTTTCCTATAACAGTATGTCCTGTGATGTTTTATTCATTAGCTAAATTGAATCTATTAATGAAATGGGGAAAACAATTATCACACTGCTTTTACACTCTATTTATTTACTTCTGTACAGAAAATGGAACACTTGAACAGAAGCATGCAGCGTAACCTGAGTGAGGAAAAAAAGTTTCACACTGTGAAAATGAATGGCTGGTACAGGAGCCCTGATGTCACTTGTCATTGAAGAACTGTGCAAGCAAATTGCTAAGTTATAAACAAGGCACCCTGTGCACTAGACTTTTTGATTGGAAATTGTCACTGCTTTCACGTCTAAAAGAGTGCATGATGTAACTCATTGTGAAGCTCCTTGGAAAATGAAAGGTGCACAGCTACTCTATCTACACTATGCATATGAAGCAGTAACAGTGAAAAATATTTTATATATGATACTTTAAGGTTAATCTTTTTTTCTGTAGAACATATAATAATTGGGTGTAAAGAATTGTTTTCTTTTATTAGTGACCTCTCAAAATGTTCATTTTGTAAAATTAGGTTAAATTATTTCTGATGTTTTGTATTTTTTTCCTTTCTGTTCCTTAAAATAATTATTCTTCTCAGCATTAAGAGAACTACTTGCTTTATTCTGGTCATTTTTCCATGACAGGTTTTATATAATTATGTAAATATACTGTAAATCTAAAGACTCAGAGTTTACAGTCAAAGCCCAAGTTCATCCTCTGACACTCCGCCCACAGCTCGTGGACCACCTTTTGTACACTTATCTGGCAACAAGTTTCAGCATCCCGAAGGCTGCAATTTGATTGCCTGCTTGCGCTACTATGTGTACGCACTTGCTTACAGTAGTTTCCAACCTTTTGGACACAATGAAGCAACAGGCTTCTCAAGGCACAATATAATAACATGGCATCCCATCTTTCACAGTTATGAGGGAGTTTAATTTGAAACAGTGAGTGGTGAGTAATTGTGGATGGCATATTTGTTACAAATTCCCAAGCGGAAAGGTTTATATTTAGAATTGCAGAATTTAGGAATCGCCCGTATCCAGAGCGACTTCAAGTGCTTGGTAGTCTCTATCAAAAACATATCCTCATGCTATCAGGAAGTGGTAGTGGAGGTGGATCCAAGTGCAGATAATTTATTGTGTAAAATACAAACAGAACAACCAAAACCATGAAAACAAGAACCATGAACATGGACTATGGGTATGAGACAAGAAACATACAGACTATAAGTTAGACCATGGTACACACGACAACAAACGACAGCAACAACACCAGAAGCTTGACAGTGAGATACAGAAAAAACTAGAACCTTAATAGTGGTACTAACAAGGCATAACTAGACACAAGTGAGAGTGATTAGGGAACGTATGACCAGATCATCATGTGACAGGGGCTGATGGGTATTGTAGTTCTGTGCCATTGGTGCTACCATGACACATGCTAGTTCACTAGGTCAGGGACTAAGAATACCATCAAGCTTTTGAGGTAGGTTAGTACAGCAAAAAAGAAAACACAACATTAAGGGAAAATTAATTTAAAAATGAATCTTTAATAGAAGGTTGTTGCTCCATGGTTCCTCCATGTACTTCTGCTTATGTTTTGCAATGTCCCTTTTTTTTTTTTTTTTTTTTTTTGGTCCTATCTCAATCCCTGTAATGTTATTGGTCAGTCACACATTAGGTCCACCTGTTGTGATATTTATTGATTAGTTAGTCTATTTATATTCTGGTGTGTCTGTGTGTCATTGTGAAGTGGTTAATTTCTGACCCTTGTAAGTTCTAATTTCTCTTTTCGTTTTGACCCATGCTGGTTTATTTGACTCATGTTTTGCAGATGCCTTTGATTACTTTGTCTGCCTGTGCTCTGATCCCCATTTGGACCTCTGACAAAAAATTCCTTGTTTGCCCTCAGTAAAGTTCACATCAAATTTACGCACTTATTTCTTCCCTCATCAACCCACACATTAAGTTGGAACGTTAGTCAAAATAACCTTTCTGTACACTGTGCTTCTTGGCCAAATTTAGTGAGGAACAGTACCAGACTTTTTTAGCAAAAGCTGGAACTCTGACTAGCAAGAGGCTCCCAGCTGAATCAACCTGACTGTTTAATTACCTGATTGTGCCTGCAATGATGCAGTTGCTGCAGTAACATCATAAATCAAATACGGAAAAAGTAACACTGGAAATGATTATTCAAGGTCTGTTCCTCTGGCAATTCATGAAAGTTTTAATCTTGCACAAACAGAAGTGTATAGCACTTTACACCACATATTAGACAAGAGGAAGGTAGGAGGCCCAGTAATAGAATACCATGCCTCATTTAAGAGGCATTATAGTGGATATCAGTGCCACATCCATCTGAAGGGTATTTGAAGGGGGTTTGTCTGATTTAGCCATGGCAGCTGCACACACTGACAGTGGGGCCTTGCACTTAAGAGCTGCTAAATTGTTTGTTTCAGAGAAAATATGCTTGACCAGATTGGGTGGATCCCAGAAAAAAAAAAAGAAAAAAAAAACCTACCTCTAATTGCACTATAAAGGAATGTGAACAAACTCCACCACCTCTGGGGTCCTTGGAGAAAGCTTACAGCAAAATGTTCTCTCCATCAACCACCTAGCAATTTTCCCTGGACAAATCCCTTAAAGGGCAAAACAAGGTAGAGAAATAAAGAAAGCATGTATTACTGTGTTGTATCTGTGGCTGGGAATGCTTATGTCTTTTCTGTTTAACTCAATCCTATTTAACTTGTCAGAAACAGTTCATAATTAAAATTATTATGTAGGGTATATTTAAAACAAAGCATAAGAACAGTCAGCGCATGTTGCAAGATTTTTCAGGTCTCTTATTATCTTGGATATTACAGCCAAAATAGCCTTGCTCTACCATAACTGCAATACAAAGCAAGGTATTTGGTTAACAAGCGTAAAATTTAATAAGCAATCTTTTTTTTATTTAACCCTTGTGTTGTCTTAGGGGTCAAAAATGACCCGCCACTATGTATACCAGCCGAGAAGAAGAGTGGTGTCCACTGCTTAAATGCAGTCTTTCTGCACTGTGAAGAGGGAAAACCCAGATATTCACAAAGTTTCTGATAAATGACAGATTGTTTCTTCATGAAAAATAGATTTGGGGTTTAAAATTCAATGAACTGCTTTATTTTAAGGGGTTAGTGAAGGTGGGTCATTTTTGACCCTTAGGACAAAGGGAGTAGACATAATGTTAAGACCACACAAGGGTCAATTAATTAAATGCAGATTCACTAAGAATCATTTCCTGACTGCTGAATGGCTGAAATGACAATGACTGGATCAGAGTTTCAAAAGTACTCCAAAATAGTGTATACATTTGAATATGAATATGAATTTAATGGACTAAATTTGTCACGCTACCAAAACGTGAATTTGAATGTTGCCCAGCTGTTTTAGATCCTTTCCTACTAATTCAAATTTAAATGAATTCAACTTCAAACCATCGTACTTAATTAAAAACAAAGCAAAACATTACAATAAATGCATCTTGAGTGTAGCAGGGTGTCATTTGCATGCACCTGTAAGAATCTCTAAACTTCGGTAAGATGTAGAACAAGAATTACAAACTGCTAAGCCATGACATTTAGTATGTTTATAGATACTTCTCACATGGCGATGCAATTAAAGCACAATCAGCCATATCGGGAGCCTTTCTCCTGATAAACAAGTTGAACGGCATTTGGCAGGGAGTGTGGGTGAAAATTTAATTGAAGGGAGCCATAAAACAATGATGCGGAAGGCTGAATATTAACTGAGACCACAGGCTTCATAATCACTGTTATCATCTTGCAACGACACAGCTATGCGCTTATTAGTAATGCCTGATGAAGTTCTCAATCAATATGCAGATGAGTGATGCTTTGAATTGCACCACTTCATTTCTAGCCTACCGTTATGGCTTTCTGAGACAACATCAGAAAAGTTGGAATTTTTTCAGCAACTGAGATCTCGTCATCCAAGCATTTCTATCACTCCTTTCATTGTGAGTTGCTGTCATTTCTGCTTTCAAAACTCCATGGAAGCGCTTCATAGCAGCTGCAACCACAATTCACTGGCGACTGTGTTTAATTGCTTGAACATTTATTATGGTTTCAATATTTCAGAAGGCTTGCCACTGGCTATATTGAGTCCATAGAAAACTTGAGAGACTCTGGGATGCAAATAATGTTTGTAAGTTATTAAACTAACTCAAGTTAATAATGACCCAGGCTCAGCAGAGTAGTTAGGATGCATATACTGAGTTTTATTAAATCACAATCCAAAATCGTAATTGTAAAGCAGGAATAGAATATACATAGTAATGGCATCAAACATCAAACTAACAATGAGAATCCAGTATTGCAAGAGGTTGCAGGAAAATAGTTAAGCATAAGCCAAACAGGAAAATACAACTTAGAACTTAAACAGCTGAAGAGTAGGGCAAGAGTTCATGTTTAACTAATGTATGACATGTACTTTGTATAATAAATGAACCAGCAACAGAGAATGAGCAAATGACTAGCATTCAGGAGATGGTGACATCTATTGGCAAGGAGGGCACTGCCCTGGACTGCTGTGACTTTTGAAAAAGATGAAAAAATGTGGGAAAAAAAAAAAACATCCTGTGAGTGGTAATTCTATGGAAACACTTTGTTGATAAGAGAGGTTAGAGAAGAATGGCCAGACTGATTTGAGTTGACAGGAAGTCTACAGGATTTCAAATAACCACTCTTTACAAACACTGTGAGCAGAAAAGCGTCACACGTCGAACCTTGAGATGGATGGGTTATGACAGCAAAAGACAACATCATGTTCCTCTCCTGTCAGCCACGAACAGGAATTTGAGGCTTTAATGAGCTTACTTAAGTCCTTTCCACTTCTGATTTAACTACATCAGATGGCATGGTTCAATTAAAAAAGAAATAATTAATTACATTAAACATGACCTTGCTAAGGTGGTAATGTATAGGAAAGCAGGCTAACAGACAGTGTCAGCTGGTTTTAACTCCAAAGCTAAATCTATGCTGTTTCAGAAAGTGAACAGGAATGTCAGTGCCACTAGGGTTTTTCACAGATCCTTTCTGAATGAATGACTTTAACAAGGACTTTTTGTACTGTGAGCTCATTAATAATATGATGCCTTGCCATCACCCTTGCCATGCTTTGAACCCCCACCTTTGGTTAATTTATCCCAGAGTCATCTAACCTGATAGGGCCTGTGAGGTAAAACTGTTAGGAAATTATGTTAGAGAACCTGTTATAATGTGCCATATTACAGATTTACACCTGAAAGTTTTATATTATTAAAACGTCCTCCAAAGTCCCCTTTTTAGCTGTGAAGTTGACATCAGTATGCAGCTCTTTTTTTCCAATCTCCAGAGCTGCACTATAGAGAGTGGGCTAGTCTGTTACAACACTACCTTTCCTGTCCCCACATGTGTGTTATGATCTGTGTCCCTCAAGGACAATAGTGTGCACCTTGGTCACTTTCCAGTTGCAGAGTAGGGGATTACCTGGGGACTGCTTTATTTCTGTGCAGAGCAACTCAGGCAGAGGTTATCACAAATAGAGCACAGCTCACTCCGGTTCTCCTTTAGCACTATCAGCATGTCAGTAAACAGTTATCTCACATACCGGCCACCAGCTCCACCAAAGATGTAATTTGTCAATGATGGAAACTAATTCCATTCAGTATGTATATCCACCAACAGATGCTGCAGATTTTTCCCCCATAACATGATATTCCCTGACTGCAAAACTCTTCATATTCTCATATAAGCTCTAGTTGTTTCCAGATGTGACAACTGAAACTCTTTTCAGTCCTGGTGTCCCTTCATGCACTACATTTTTTCTGTAAAGCACTCAGAATGCAGTTTGGCTGAATCATAACTTCCTGAAGTTCTCTCATCGGACATCACTCATTTTAAACTCCTGCTCTTACATCCTAAGTACAACCTTCACATTAATTCAGGTCTTCAGAGCTGTTGACACGCCTTTCTGTGTGATCTAAGCATGCTTGTAAGGCACAGTCTCACTACTTTTGTTTGGTGTTTATCCAGAAGTCCAACCACTTTGGACTATATCTTAGATTTTGACACTCTTTGTAAGGTAAACATAGATACAACTTTGCAACTTTTTATAAAAAACATTGTATAATACTGCTAGTTTCTGAATGGCTCAATCTCACAGATTTACAGTATATGTTTTCTATTGTTGTTCCTTAATTCCACTCTTTGACTCTTGGATAAGAGCATCTAATAAATTATTAATTATAAATGTAACTACTATTCACATGGTCCCCATATCCTATTATCAACATGGTCTCACAATTTAAATTATAATGATTATTAAAGATTAAAGCATATTGATTCTGAAAAACACAGTAGGTGTCTGGAGGAAATTCTGCAGTCACATTTTACAAGTGATAAACTGCATTATTCATGGATTAGTTCCTTCTAGAAACTTATTTTAGCAGAGATGCAAAAAGTTAGCATATCAGCTGACTCACTGAAATGCTCATTAAAATGAAAGGTATGTATACCATAAACTGCAAATTTGCACCCCTAAAGGACCATTCATCAAATGATGGAGTAATTTATACCAGAGAACTGATTATAGCTTGTCATTGCTGTCACATCATGGAAGGACTGGTTGGAGTGGAGGGACTGAACCATCTAAGTCAATCTTACTGGGATATAAACTTAGCAAACCTCATTAACACCTGCTCAATCTGAAAATATATTTGTCATTTTGAGTATAATTAGCAGCTAGTCTGTGAAAAAAGTGATTTATAAAAGAGCTACTGAAACAGAAGTGAACAAACTCAAAATTCAACTGAAAGCAAATCATTGTGGGGATGGTGGGGGGTGGGGGTTGGGGGTTGTGTGGCTAGTACTGGAACATTTTCAGGAACCTCTGAAAGAGTCATATGTACTACTGTGGAACAAGAGCACCACTCAACCAACAGAGGGGCGAGTTTGCGAACAAGCTCTGGAATTGGACCAATACAATCAGACACTGGATGCAATGTCTTGGTTCAGGTGGTTCAGTGAATTTGGAACTCACTCCCTGATCTGGTTCATGGACAGAGCAGAGACAGAGAACTTCATGTGTTGTCACATGATTGGCCAAAGCTATGACTTATTTCTTCCCACAGCTGTCACTGGTATGAATGATGCATCAGTGCAATTAATAGACCAGTTCAACCAGTGCAAGCCCCATTGTGGCCGTACAGACAATGGTTCCACCTGCCATTGACATTGCTGAAGGGTCCTCAAGGCCCAAACATCAGACTAGATCTGCTGTCCCAGATGAATGAGACACTGTGGCACAGGGGGCAGATTGATGGGTTACTGCTGGGAGCACATAACCTTATCAAAACTTTTTTTTTAAAGGTGCAGAACATCTCCAACCTTCATGTAAAACAGTGATCACACATCTCTCTAGATGGTACCTAGATTTGGTATCAAGCAGTTTACATATGAACCAATGGAATATGCAGATATAAAATGGATTTTGCTTAAAACAGTTTTTTTTTTTTACTGGCCATCACTAAGGTCATATGAGTAGGTGAATTGCATGGATTGGATTGTTTGCATTGGGGACTGGAGTTGTGGCCTATCCCAGTATTCCAGCCAGAGGTATTGATGCTGCAGTACCTTAGTAAACCTATCAATTGGCTCTTGAATGCGGGGATGCACTCAAATCCATCCTTGTGTCCACTCAGGGCTCTCAAGAACTATGTGGAAGTGATGGCCAGTTAGTTGGTCAATGCTTAGCTGTTTGTGTGCTTTGGGGAGCACCATAATGGGATCCACTGTCTAAAGATAGGATAGCTTACTGGGTTAAGCTAGTGCTTGCACAAGCATACTTGAACACAGGGCAAAAGGTGACTTCTTTGTGATTCTTTGTGAGGTGATTTCAAATTATCCTCACTGCAAATAGACTACAGTATAAGACTTGGGCAATTCTTATCCTCAATAGAGTACAACATCAGTACCTGGAGTAATTTTCACCCTCAACTGAGACCACCCTCAATAAAGAACAGTATCAGCACTTGAGTGATTCTCGTCCTCATTGGAAGCATTATTTATACTTTGAGTGATTCTCACCTGCAATAGCATAGCAGTATTAACACTTTAGGCAATTCAGGCCTAAGCAATTTTTAGGACCTTTCATTGGCTACCTGCATGATGTCATGGTCACTAGGTAACTTTGCAATTGGCACTTGGCCAGGAAATGAGCACATGTGAAAGGCTTCTTAGTTTCAAAGAAATTGTCCTGGCATGCATCTATTCTGTCATAGAACCACAATTACATATATAACATTCCATTAAACTATGCTTTTGTTTAACCAAAAATACAATGTGCTGATTACCAATTCCCAATAATGTCTGCACACACCATTTAACAAGTAAAACCTTTGTCTGAAATGGCTCAATTTCTTCACGTTTCATATTGCAATCCTTGTTGGTACTTCAGTAGTATTTGTTGAGATTATTGTGAATTATTATTGCACAAATGATAATGATTTGATGTATGATATAAGAGTAGGAAATTTATTGTAGATTTGTCCCTTCCTGATAATCTCTGCACACAATTTAACAAGCAAAACCCTTTGCTCATACTTAATTAGTCAATTTGATTAGAACCAACGAGAAACTTTTATATCTACATTTGTTTGAAGTTTTCTCATTTGTTTATATTGCAAATTTGATTGGTATTTCAATGGTATTTACTGAGATTGTTGTAATTAATATTGCACAAATGTTAAAGTTTTGATGTATGATAAAAGGGAAGGAAGCTGAAAGTAGAACTTGAACAAAATAGCAGATGTTTTTTGGACTGATCTTTTGTACGTGTGCCAGATGAATTCACTCTGTTGAATAATTAAGCTTCAGGGGAAAAAAATGCCACAGTCTTTTCTTGTGGAATATGTGATGTGTTTTGTCAGCCAGAGTTAGATTGTGAGAATTAATCCTTTTCTCCTCAAAGAAAAAGGAAAAAAAGAAAAAAGTAAGTTACTCAAGAGTAACTTTCTCAGAATTACTTGTCAATTATAGTACTTTTATAACTTCTGCTATGGAATTTCAACAGATATTAATCTAAATATTACCAAATATTAAAAAATTACAGGTAACAGTTAATACCTCCAGGGTTATTTTAAATTGACAACTTCACAAATACTTGGATGCAAGAGCAGGTTTTTTTTTTATTAGGAATGATCTCAAGTGACTAAAACAAAATAAGGCAACAATTCAAAGAAAAAAGTATATAATGGCAGGAATCCAGGCAAACAGATTGAACTAGACTAATCCAAAGAGCAGAAAACGAGATGAGACCAGAATCAAAAATTAGACAGACTAATACATTGGGTACTAAATGGTGTCAAAGGTCAAAGAGGTTAGACATATTTCTTTCTCAAATGTCATCAGTAGTGCCAGGGTAACATTAATCAAAGGTTAGGTTGCTTGCTTTGAAGAATCATCAAGACAATATTTATTGGTCAATCCCCAAACAGCATATATTAGAATTTCAATTTGCTAGCTTTCCATAAACCACCATTCACTCTGCCTTTGATCCCAGCACTGAGACTGCAGACACACACTCACCACTGATCTAGCAGAAATAGCAAAGAGGAACCAATATGTCAACCTCGGCTTAAATTAAGGGGAGTACATACTATATGTACATTAATAATTTGTACAGTAGGTTAAACAATATTGCTGAGCTGGTATTCTCTCCAAAGACCTAGATTTTTTCCAAAGACCTCTTCAGCTGAACAACTTCTGGTTATTCATTTGGATGAGTGCTTCAAAACATGCAGTTATCAGCCTTCTACATTCCAACACAAGATGTTTCAAACTCCCAGAATTATTCAGTGCCTTGAAATAGATGCTGATGCTTAGGGATAATACTTACACAGCTGATCTTGTACTACTTAGGTTGAATGGTTCATAGCCATGACAACAGTGTTTGTGCCATTGTAGAAACATGCTTAGAATTGCTCCAAAGGATCAACACAGCCATACAGGTGCACCTATAGACCAGCCGGGGCATGTTTTTATACATTTGTTGGGGACCAAGGGCAGATAAACTGCTTTTTTTTCTTTCAAATCTTGCAGCTTTATATTAAAAAAAATATACTTTTGATTACTAAGATTAAAGATTGTTGTTTAAGGAGTTTCGCTTAGTGAAGGCGTAATATTTATTAGCTGCATTAATAATTATATCCATGGAAGGTTCTCACAAGGATAGTAAGACATGTGTCTGTGTGAATGTCTGTGTTTGTGCTCTTGGATGTGGAGTATTGATGTGGAGCATATGTATTGGTAGTGATTATAGCTTTCTATCATCTCTCTCTCATTCAATCATTCATTTGTTGATTCATCTTCAGTAACAGCTTCTCCCTCTTAAAGGGTGTAGTTGATCTGGAGTCTATCCCAGGGTCAAGGCATGAACAAACCCAGTCCATTGTGTCAGAGATATGGGAAGAAGATTTATGAAAGAAAGCCTGCAACTGTAAGAGAAACACTGGAGAGATGTACAATAAAAATGACAGGTTGCTCAGAACCATATGTATTTGCAAGCACAATATACAGTTATATTAGTGTAGGGAAAATTAGCTGTTTAGGTTACTTTTATGTATTCTCCACCAATATGTAAGGAAATTAGCTGTTTAGCTCAAAAGGGGAAATTTGTAAACTTAATATTTTAATAGCTGATCAACTATTCGTCCAGCGATAAGTTGAAATGAGTGT
>CM075010.1:7665134-7689750 GCA_037576675.1 Pangasius sanitwongsei | reverse complement strand
GTTAAACGATCAAAAAGCATCATAATGACCTGGTGGCTATAAGCATGATACATATACAGAATGACATTAAAAGAGGCCACAAGTTTCCAAACTATGGTGCATCATCTTAAAAGTCATTGTCCTTACAGGAGATATAAAATATCCTTATGTAGTCTGTTAAAGCTGGGTTCTGTGGAATGTGTGAATGGGGGTTGAACTTTGTGTTCCTGGGGAGAACAAAGGTCTCATTCCATGAGGGTCCTTGGGTGAGGGTCCTTGGGATCTGAAAGTTTGGGAGCAGGATTCCTAGCTTTATGGCTTCTTTGCTTTCCTTGCCTGTTTGCTTCAGATCCTACATTAGTACATACTCTATATACAGTATTGATATATTGATATATTGTACAATTTAATTTTATTTGTTTTCCCTGATGTCCACTTATACTGTTTTTGTAATGTATCATTACATAATCATTTTCTGATTAGCTGACCTTTACACACACGGAGACACACTACACCCTTGCCTGGAAAATGTACAGAACCGGAAAACTTTGGGAGGAAAAAAAAAGAAAATTCAAAGATGACTGCTCAACATTTACATCCATTGCCCTGAGACAGGGCCTGCAGGGATCTTTGTAAATTACTGAGTAATTACCATTATTACTGCAACACAACTTCTTCTTTGTCCATAACACAGAGGACAAAATTAAGCAGCCCACGCCTCTCTCTATTTTTTAAATAAATATGCAAAACCATTGTCAAGTTAATATGTTATTATATAATTTCAGGCATGCTATGTAGCAATGCTTATGCATTTTAGGGAAACGTTTTTTGGTTTTCTTCTCATTTACAAATGGAAAATTAACACCTCTAATTATACAGATAGACAGTGTTGACTCGGGAGGTAGATTTTTGTGGGGGAAAAATCCACAATATGGGCCCAGTAAATTTCAAAATCCACTTTACACCACTTCTGGGTTTTGACTCCTCTCCTGATCTCCCTCAATCAGTTTCAACCCATTTCCAGAAAGTGTTCTCCAACCATGAAGACCTTTAACAACTTTTGAAAGACATAATCATGGATTTTGATTGTCTCTCTTGTTTGATTGCCACACACTCTTTTTGATTGTCACACACTCTCCAGTTCACTCAGACAGATCTGAAGTTGCAGTTTCAGCCTGGGTTTAATGAAGCTTTCTGAATTCTGTTTAGCTTTAAAAATGAGCCTACTCATTCCTGGAGTTTCACTCCATTTGATTCATGAGTCACATTTGGCTACTTGGGCTCATGGTGCCAAATGCAGTTTCAAAGGAAGTGTTCATTGATCATGGGCTTTATTAAGAAATCTCTTTATTTGCATGAGGTCATAATGCACCAGCTTGTAAAGGAATCACTACACTATTGACTTTTCATTAGTGGATCATGAGGAAAAATGAAAGTTATTACTATGACAGCTAAAGTGTCTTGTATAAATATTCACTCCCTTTGAACTTTTCCTCAATTTTTAGTGTTACAACATGAAACTCAAATGGGCTTTGATTGAATCTACACAAAAAAAGCCCATAACACTGACGTGGGAGTTCTTGGTTGCTAATCCAGTCCTTATCCACTTACTGGTTTTGATGGAGATGTACAATATTCTTTCAATTTTTTAAATAATAGATTTAATGGTGCTCTATGGGACGTTATTTTAAGAAACCAAACTGTGATTGATATTTTTCCAGAGCTTTGTCTTGGACTTATTTTAGTAGCTCCTTGATCTTAGTCTTCATGATGCATGGGGTTTTATCTATATTCTCTAACAAACGCTGGGGTCTTCAAGGAATAGATGTATTTATGTTGAGATCATGTGACACTTCCACTGCACACCATTCAACTAAATAGTTCATTTCTTATTGCAACTGATTGCACCAGAATGACTTGAAAGAAAGTGATTCAAAAACAAATCCAGAAAGTTAGACACATAAGACGAGGCATTCAATTAGGACAAAAATAATGGAATAATGTATGGGCTTCACAGCAAGTGCGTCAATACTTATGCATTTACAACTTTATGGCTGTTATTTGTAAATAAATTTGCTATAACTATAACAGTACTGACTTCCCTCCTTACCACCACTTCAATGGTATGGGTTATTTTGTGGAGATTCATGACATAATTTCAATTAAGTCAATTTCTGTTTGAGATTGTAACACTATTAAATGTGGAAAAGTTCAAGAGACATAAACACTTATGCAAGACACTGTATCTAGAGTGCTCTGGTGTGTTCTCATCTTGTTTTCGTTTGGTTTCCACTTGAGTGTTTTTGCTTTTACTGTGCACTGTCAGATGTGGCAGAGAAAAGGATCTGTCAGTACTTACAGAACCCATCCCTCTGTGATTAAAGTTGACCCAGTCCTGCTGTAGTCTTTCCTAATATCCGCTCTCAGTGTCAATAACAATGACCCATGAATTAACTTGTCACAAATTACTCAGTGACTCATCTGGCATGTTTTGAAGCAGTTCACAAGGTTACAGCTCTGTGTTCCTAGGCTTTAGTAAGAAAGACAATCTGGCAGCTGTTGCGTATTTGAAGGCTCACTGGGGACTTCGGTGATGTAAAGAGGGTTGCCAGATCCATTACTTGACCAGATGGAGTGGGAATCCACATGCAAAAGGGAACGAGAGCACTCCCTTTGCTGTTTGATAAGACTGGAAAAAAAGTATCATTATGTTGTACTCATTACATGTCTCAAATGTAAAAATGTGTGTGAACATCAAGGAAAAATCCTTATCAAAGATTATACAGTATCATGCCTTAAAATAATATACAAAGATGAGCTGACAGACAAAAACTGCTTACTGTACAAAAATATCAATTCAATCTGGGCCTGTTTCTCAGATAGCCGACTTTAAATCACAGCTTTTTTTCCCCAAAGTACAAATTATAAAGGCTTAAAAACATGAAGAAAACATTGACATTCAGGTTAAGGGCATTTGTTAAATTGCCTACATGACAACAATTACACAGACAGCAGTTCATAGCATTGTACCTGTAGACAGAAACTAATTAATTAAATTGATCAATTAATCTATATCTCTAGAGCTTCTATTTATATTACAGAACTACTGCTCTTATCAAGCATTCACCCATTATAAATCATTGCACCTCCATTCTATCGACAGAAATACTACAGTGTGCTGTTAGGGAATAAGATAAACAGGCTTTAAATAAATAAAAGCATGCAGGCATATGGTGGCATCCATACATGTCTGCTCCAATTATGTGCAATGGTTGTGGATGTTGCTGTACTTGTGCACAATAAATCCCACAGAGGCTCATGTCATGACAGTTTTAGTGGCCATCAATCATACTGCTTTGACAACTAGTTCATTTTAGAGATGAAAATGGGCATGTGAATGAGCTATGCACTTTGTACGTACAGTTATACAAACCATATTCTAGAATTGACTTTAGATTCAATTAATTTCCAACACAAACACACATTATGGCAATTTAAAAGCAAGATATAAATTTAGATTTCACTTACATAAGTAAGTAAAAGGTGAATAAACTTTCTATAACAACAGTGGTGACAGTAGTTCCACCTGTAATAGAAATTTTTGATTTGTAGTAATGTGCTCTTCTAATATGTTGTAGTATCTATAGCAACTGATTCACATGGATTTGTAAGGCGGTGGCTCAACAAATTCTAAGCCTAATAATAAACTGATTAAGAAAATGTGTTGTTATTTAACAAAGAAAACGTATCATCATTGATATTGTGAACATTTCTGTAAGCAGATAGTGATTTAACATTTATGGAAGGAGTCTCCAGTGTCAGCACAAAGGTCAGTAAGTTTTCCTTTCCTGTTTCTTGGTAACATGACATGCTGCTTTTTTTTTTTTTTTGGTCTTATTAACTTCAAGACAGAGAAAATAAGTGATGCTGGTAAGGGGGTGACTGTTTATGGCCATTATAATGTAAGTGAACTGTGGGCATTCCATAATGTTAATATAAACCGTTAAAGTGCACGGTGTCTTTCATGAATAAATTAAAAATTGCAATCATTGGCAAATATATATATATATATATATAAACACTTCTCACGGGTGTTTAGGCAGTTTACCATCAGCAATGAAAAGACCAGCTAGTTCATGGCACAGTCTCAGCACTCAACAGCCTTTTCTCTCAGATGGTCAGTGATTGGAGCCCAAACATCCCCCAGTCTCCCCCTCGGCTCCCAGCGGAGGTTCTGCTCTGATTCAGAGATGGACTGAAGCCATGGCAAGAGCTGAATAGGTCTATCATCAGACGTCTGAGCCTGACAGTGAATCCCCTGATTAAACTCACCTGGGCTCAGTGTCAAGCCATTAGCTTCTGTCCAGATGGATTAGGTAGTGGTGATTTGTTGGCTCTATTTCTCTTTTACATCACTCCTGAGTGTCATTTCCTCCAATAAAGCTCCAAGTTCCCCCTCTGTCCTTCTCCGTTCAGTGACTCCTCACTGTATTTCACGGAGGTTGGCAAAATGTATTTGGGCAGCCTGAATGAGGCCACAGCCATTCATTTTGTGTGGCATGACTTTTTGGGGTTTTTTTTTTTTCAAAAAAAAAAAAAAAACCTTTAGTTTAGCTGAACCGTTTTGCTCTTATTATTGCCATGCCAGTGGCTGTCATTAAAACCAGTCCTTTGTTCTGTGTGCTTGGACGACGTATTAGAGAAAATTAAAAGAGTTTTTAGCCATGCTCAAAAGCTTTAATGTTCATGTAGTCAGGAGTACAGGGTGACTTGTTCTTTTCAATGATGCCGCTGCACGTCATAACTGTGATGGCAGGGTAGCAGGGTAATTGGGTGTCTGATGGTCTGAAAAGGGAGCCATTGATATGCTCCATAAAGCAATCACTCACTATTTCTCCTTTTCTTTCTTTCTCTCTCTCCTTCCCGCTGTGCTGTGCTGCAACTGTGTCCTGTATCCAGCTGTTCTGGGATCAGTGGAATCAGCTAATTAGTATGACAGCAGTTCAGTTTGATGGAAATTATCCAGGGAGTATATAGGTGTCATAGCTGCTGTTAAAATGTGCATTAATGATGCTGCTAGTTAAAGTTTGACTGCTGCCGTGATTTACGTCACATATATTTAAGCAAAATGTGCTTGTCATTACACACTTTATAGCAAAGGTTGCATTTTCAGGTTCTAGTTAATAATTCATAACATTTTACTTGAAAGAACACAAGCTGTGTGTCCACCAGTGAACAATATGCAAAGAACTGCCAGAACTTTGCATCAAAACAAATAGTTATCCACTGAAATTTTTCCAGGAGGTAATGTGTTAAAATGATGTTCACATGGCACATACATGAACCCTTCATTACAAAAGACAAACATTTATCAAGGCTTATTCCAACAGGCATCAGCTGTCATAAAGACTGCTTTTGTCAGTTGCTTTTTGTCTATCGCATTCCAGATTTAGTCGATTTATAGTGTATGTAAGACAGCAAATCCCTATATGTTTTGATAAATCTCTTATATGTTAAAGAGAGAACTTGGACCTAGTTTACTTAATGACCAGAGAAAATTTAAATGATTCAGTCAAATATAGTGTCATGATATTGACATATGTATTCATAGAAATGGCATTTTATCAGCATTACATGACTGACTTAATAAAATTATATTGATATTCAAAGTCTGTCATGACATTCTTATGTAAGTTGGCTCGGAAAGCGTCTTAACACAACTGTATGTCAACAAAACATCTACGCTATTTGACTCAGGTGATCATCACAATTGAGAAAAAATAGTCTTTATAAAGATGTTTATGCAAGTTTATGTCATTTGTCATGAAAAGCTTATATCATGTTTCCCTATGAAAACCAACCTGAAAAGTTTTACCAAATGCTAACATGATTCAGTGTTACTTACTGAAATACTATATGTATTTCTCCTAACTCTGGTGAAAAGGTCAATAAGGAAAACCTTTTTTTTTCTTTTGAATTTGCATAAACAATGAAACAACGAGCAGCTAGAGCTGGCATTTATGAACTGAGGTGTGCTATTAGCGAGCAATGTCTGGCTGGCTTTTTACATAAGCATGCTTTAATGTTGTTATAATAAATGCTGTATGAATTGGCACTCTGCAAAATTGCTTATGTTGTTCCATTTTGATAGCTGACTGGCCCACTTCTTTTTTATGCCACGCTATTTATAGCCTTCCACAGCACATTCATCATGGCTGACCAGCGTGCCCATAATCTCGCCAGTAATGAAACATCTGGGTTCAGAAGAGTGAGGCTGGAGACCACCCCCTGCCTCTTACCACTCCAACACACTCATACACATTCAGACCTAGAGATGGGCGCTATTCCAGAAGGGAGGTAACAATCAACATTGCCTATATCATTAGCCTTTTCTTTTCCCCACGAGTCAGGCACAGAAAATAACTTTCCCTTTCTCTCTGTCTCTCTCTGTTACCCTGCCATCTGCAGATACTCGGGTAAATGAAGACATACGGCCCCCAGGATCTCTCGCCTGCTCAAGGTTACCTCTACTGTCACTATGCATTTACTAATGTTGGCCCGCAGCACTTCTCACAAATAATATGCCATTGAAGCGATGCCTACCCAGCACCAAAAATAAATAAATAAATAAAGCAAATTCATTTTGATGAGTGAATCTATAAAGGATGGATTAATCTTTTGGGTCTTACCCAATTTATTTCTTTCTGCTTACTGCATCACTTTAAGTATTTCATGTAGTCCAAACTTTATCATAATATAGCTTGCGAAACAGTAATAGTGCCAGCATATACAGAACTGCATCAGTGTAGCAGATTTCTATGAATCCTCCACTCACTCCCTGATTTTTTAGATGCAGTCTTTAAACCAAATCTTGGACTGAATTACACTCTCACTAGGGGGTTTCCCATTGAAAATCCATTTTTAGACCTGGCCTAGACTCTATCTATGTTTAGGACAACCACCTCCATATGCTTTACAGAGCAGTATTTCACACCACCGCGGTCATGCTTAGATACCAAAATGAGAAAACAACACCTAGCTATTTAACGCTGTTTCATAAGTTATCAAATCCTAAGTGCAGTTCCAACTGTGTGACAGAGCGAGGGAATCTGGTGTCTGTGATTGTCAGTGAGTGAGACTGCTGAGTGTGTGGATGCATGGTTAAACATTTTAATGAACTGTAAAAGATTACAGGTAGCACATGCTACTCCAGTGACTTGAATTCGTAGTGTAGCCATACTGTGTGTGTTTTTTTTTTTTGGTAATTATAACTGAACAGTAAGATTATATATCAATTGCTCTGAGACATTCCTTAATTTTCCATCATTCCTCCATAATATTACATTTTACATTTTTTTATTGTTAAAAAGCAGTTACATTAAAAAAAAAAAAAAAAAAAAAAAAAATCATGAATTCGAAAAAGTCTGGATTTTTTCTTACAAAAAAAGAGAAACTGTTTCAGACAATCACTCGTTCACTCACTCTCACGCTTCCTTTCCTTTACAATGTCATAATGCAGGTATGGATGCAAGTGCAGGCGTTCAACGTTTATTTAAAAAGTAGCAAACAAAACAAAGATGTAATCCAAAGGCAAGGGTCAGGCGATGAACAAACAGGCAGGCAAGAGCAAACAAGAAAACCAGAAGCTATATCAAAAACCAGAAAGACAAGCAATGATTTAACGGCTTAGGATCAACTGGTACGAATGACACAACACATATACTCTGCAATGTATTGTGGTGAAGCAAGTCCTTAAATACTGTTAGCAGTGATAGTGTAATTGAGTCCAGGTGTGTGCAATCAGTAATCAGGTGAAGAGAGTCTGTGGTGACTGGGTGTTGTAGTCCTCGGTGGCCATGTTTGTAGGCTGTAAATTGTAATCGGATGCCGATTCCAGCATAGACATGACATACACCATTTATTATTTATGTTATAGAGATTTTTTAATTTGTGACACACCTTCTACATCATCATATTTTTTTAAAAAAGCATTTATTATATCCTTACCTTTCCTTGGTTTATGGAAGTAAATAAATGAATGAACTATATTTAAACTATACTATATATAAACTATATTTCATGAGCTATAAAAACTTTTCCATGGAAGAAAACTTATTGACTGGTAAAAGACACTGACACATGAGACCCCTTCCATATACCCCTTACAGAAAACTTCACCATATTAATGATTTTTGTTTGACATTTTTGTTTGTTAAATAATAATCATTTGAATATTATCTTTTTAATCCATTTATTATTATGCTTAGATCATATGGAGTGTATGCCATACAAGTCCTTGTAAATTAGTTACTATAGAGATGATAATGTAATAGAAAGAGCGCATTAATATAAAACTGTTTGCCTTGCCACCAGAACTACTGTCAGCTGCTGTCATAAAAAACGTCTGACAGAACTGACTTCAATCAGAATTGAGAACTTAACTGCACTGTGGTATAAATAATGTTAGTTTTTGTTTGTTTGGATTTTTTAAAAAGAAGAACAGACCCTTTTTTTCAGAGCCACAATAACATTCTGATCATGATCACTCTGCCAAGGTATATGACCTCTTTAACTTTTCCCCTGGCTAGGATTATGCAGCTTGCACACACTGGACTGAAACTAATTCAGGTACTACTAGTCTGCTACTCTATCAAATATGAAACACAAGAGGTTTGGCGAGAATGAAAGACTTTATTGTATTCCCCTGCCAGCATGCATTAGTGCCTGGGTCTTTATCAGAGCTCATTTTTAAAGAGCTCATTGGAGAAGAGTGTGTGTCTGAAAGAGGGCAGGCTTGTAGTAATGTCAGCATTCGCCCAACAGAATGCCAAGAGACTTTCTGTGCCATTTTCATCTAAATCCCTTTATGAAAATGTGTGTTCCTTTGGGAGTTAATTACGAAAGGCACAGCAGAGATGTAGATGGAGTTTAGTACAGCTGCTGCAAACAAGCTTCTCAACACTTTTACAACCCATATTACAATAAAGTAGAGCAAAAAAAAGAGGATGAATTAACAAGCAAAACTGGATGAGGGCATAAAAGCCTTTCAATCAGACAAAGTGGAAAAAATAGGAACTATTAAAACATTGTAGCCTGTAACAAAATCTAGAGATGATCATTCGTTTTTTTGGAATTGTGCGAACAAGGCAGGCCATAATAAAAGGAGGTGAACAGATTAATTAGGGGAGACCGGGGCACAGCTTAACATATTTTGGTTTTCACTAATTAATTTAATAAATCCTTAAGTTAGAATAATCATGTTTTTATACAAGCAACATGTACATCTCTACTACAAAACAACACTTACTATTTGTTTCTAACACCTATAGTGTATGTACAATGTCACCAAAAGTGACAGGAAGTGCAATGTTGCAACCTATCCCATGGGTGGGGTTGATTGTAACATTGTAACAGACAGATGGTTAGTTATAACATTTGCTAGAAAAGCCTGATAAATTAGTGGCAGGCAAGCACTCCTTGCCATATTGGATTTCAGGCTCTTGAGCAGAGAGCCTGATCTTCACAGCTCCAGACTGCCATACAGCTCCAGACTACTCATACTGTTGTAGAACAGCAGATACGGAGAACAGTAGATTAGAAAACTGGATAAAAACAGATGAGGAGGACCACCAACAGCCAATCAATCAGGTCCTGGAGGTGTGTCTAATTGCCTATCATTCATGTCGCCTGTTAATTTACTGCAAAAAGCTGCCCCCTCTCTTGTACTACCATTTGGTAGTGAGTCAGAGCAAACCATTTAGTAATTTCATCAAGTATTCCTTTAACATTATTGTGCCTGGTGTATTTGCACTTGCAATAAAAAATAAATGAAATAATATTTGCATAATAATATTTTTGTGTTATGACATAAAAGCCTGCAAGCGTGCCCATAATGTCAACCATTTATCCAGATATCCATAGACTAACAATATAACAAGCGGCCATGCAAACACATACCCTTGCTTATGATACCTAAACAAGTCGAATTCAGCACTAAAAGGTAGGAGCTGTAGGTGTGTGTATGTTGTGTTCATTCATTTCTCGTTTTGAAATGAAAAAATATACACTCACTGTCCTTGTTAATAGGAGCACCTGTACACCAGCTCATTTATGCAGTCATCCAATCAGCCAATCATGTGGCAGCCACGGTTAAAGTCACAGAGATCACATTTTTTCCCCATGCTGATGTTTGATGTGAACATTAACTGATGCGCTTGACCTGTATCTGCATGATTTTATGCATTGTGCTACTGCCACATGATTGGCTGATTGGATAACTGCATAAATGATCAGGTGTACAGGTGTTCCTATTAAAGTGGACGGTGAGTGTATGTGCAAACAAGATGTTTGAAATAGTGTTTTTGGCTTCAAAACGATAAATATTACTCAAAGGCGTCATATTTCTTCTTTGGTTGTGTTTGATTGATTTTGGGCCTAAAATTATTAAATGATCTTGAATGGCCAGGAGGTTTATTAGCAATTACTGGGTAGCTAAGTAGCAAGAAGAGTAGTTTAAAGGTTGCTGTTAATACATGATGTACTGTAAATATGGATCACTACATGCTTTTTAAAAATAGCAAGAGGGTGACTGTAAAGAAGGACGGCATGGCAGCTGAAAAAATCAGCAGGATTTTCTAGGTACTGCGATTTAAGAATATTTGAATCACTCACAATGTATTTCACATCAGGCATTTTTTTTCAAATTTGGATTCATAAATATTTGATTTTTAGAATTTGTATAGAAATCCCTTGAAAAGAATTCAATATATTTGTTTATGTTAATTTTATGGGGAAAAGAATTAATTTCCTATTTTAGTGCATGGCAAAAAAAAAAAAAAAGTATAATAAAAAGCTACTCGCTTGGTTTCCCATTTACGAAATGAAAAATGTATGAATGCAACTTACACAGACTGCTGTGTTTGTTTGGATGTTGAGTTTCAAAATAACTGACTATACTTTTAACAGATCGGATCCAGAAGCCATTATTATATCTTTATCTTACCTTAAAGATATATTACTATATTGTTATATCTTACCTCATTAACATTATGTTTGAGCAACTAAAGTGCATGTGAGAAGGTTTCGAAAGGTGACGTGACCCAACAAAACCGACGGGAACCTCATAAACCGCCACTTCAGTCACCTCACTGCTCAGGTCAGACCAGCATTGATTTTCCAAAGATAGCAGTGACGTTATTATTGACCCAATAGTACTCATCCAGAGACAAAGACAAAGAGGCTTCGAGAGTTTGGGGGCAGAGATCAGCATTTGACAAGGACAGGCTAAAGTGAGTATATGCACAAGTGTGTGTGTGTGTGTGTGTGTGTGTGTGTTTGTGATTAATGTTTGCCCATCTGTCTTGTCTTTGTCTCTTCATGATGCAAGGCTGCCATGGTTGATGTATTAAAGATTTCAGCTTATTATATCCATTCAGCCACCTGACGTAGGGTCATATCCATATTTAGGAGAGTCAGAGGATGATCTAGTGAGTGTTTGCACATTATGGGTGTCAGAGAGTGTACTGCATGTTCATTTCCCTCAAACCATTCCTGTGAATTGTGTAATTTCCTGAGATAAAGGGAAAAGTTGGAGACAGATTTATGATCACAATATATTGGAATTACAATGATAAGTGTGTGATAAAACACGGGTATTGGGTTAAAACACATAATTTTTAAACTAATTTAAGAATTAAAAATTAAATAATGAAGAATAACTGACAATAAGAAATGACCAAAATTATACAGATGCAATCCCAACTATTCTGCACCCATTCTGAAACTGCACATTAAACAGCAACTCCAGCAGCCTGGAGCAACTCCAGCACCAGCCACTAGGGAAGGGGGGGTCACCCACAGAAAGACAGAAAGCCTGTTGGGTTTGCATCAATAATAAACCAAAAATTCAGTCTTTAGCTCTTCTATATAAAACACGCTGTTGTTTCTCTCATGCCTTTGTTTTTTGCTCTTGATGAATCTTGATGTGTTTCCATTTCTACCAGCCAGGAAGAGGAATCCAAGGGGAGTGGGCACAGACTCACAGAATCTGGACAGTTGAAGATTGGAAAAATATCATCGGATTTGAAGACACTTGATTTTTGCTCCATCAACAGCATGTATCCAGGCTGGTGGGGGTGGTGTATTGGTGTGGGGAATCTTTTTCTTGACACACATCTTAATACCAATCAAGCATTGCTTGAATTCCACAACCTATCAGAGTATATTGCTGAGCACATGCAACCTTTTATGGCCACAATTTCCCCAACACATCTGAATCCAATCTAGCACCTTTAGGATGGAGTAGAACAGGAGATTCACAGCATGAATGTGCAGCTGACAATTCTGCAAATCATGTCAACATGAATGAGAGGAATGTTTGCCAATCTCAAAGGAATGTTTCTAAGTTTCTAAGGAATGTTTCTATATATTATTCGGCTTATAAAAACAAATGATTGGCATTGGCATTTATTGATTAATATTCACCCAATTAACCTCCATCCCAATAGTAATGCTTTAGCTCAGTGCTCTGTCTTTGCAGCTACTTATTCTATTGAAATCCTGCTGAAGTTGTTTGCACAGGAAAGCAATAAAGTAAGCTTTGACCTGTGGAAATTTTCTCCAGATCTCAAAGTTTCCTGTTCTAATTTAGTCTTTACCTACTTGAAGTTCTGAACACCTTTTTCTCACAGTGGCTGGCAGTTACTCAGCTACTCTCATAATTAACAGGCAAAGTGAGACACCAATAGGCCCATTTCTTAGGAAGGAAGGAAGTGTGTGTGAACATATCACAGCACCTCACGCTGTGAGAAAAACATTCGCACTTCACTAAGAGACAGACAGACAGACACAGGCATTAAAGAACTTTTTGGCGCTTCCAGATGAAACTCAGCAGCCCAGAACAGAATGAAAACATTTTGTTTCACTGTCATACAAAGTCTTTAGAAATAACATCCAAACTTTATGAATACTTATTTTTACGAAAACCATGTGGGCAAGAGGCTACATTTTGGTGCCTTTAGGTTCTCTGAGTCCCTGTTATTTGCTATTTAGTATATACAGCGATCAGTTGCCAACGCTGGAGGACGCATAACGATGGTACAGGACTGTATCATCATTCATGATGTATAGAAGTAGTTCAGCCTCCACAAGGTCACTTTTTCCTGATTTATCAGTCACTACAAAAGAAAGTAATGAATTCAAACCCATAGCAGCACTTTCAGGCCAGAACATAAATAGCTATACTCCAGCTATGTAGAAATGGTCCTGGCTTACTTGATATAAAATCTGGGGTCCATTATGTTGATCATATTTAATGTGAAAAATACACACAATTGAGTTTTAATTATTTGAATTTGGATACTACCATTAAAAAATACCATAAAAAATGGACATGTGCTCATACTGTGCAACCGATTGAGCAAATCTTACAGTTGTAGCAAAAAAGGATCTAATTGGTACAAAGAAAGACTGTTTGGCTTGTAACAATAGCTGAACAATCTTTGTTGTGCCATAGAACCATTTTAAAAGGTTTTAAGGATCTGTATAAAACCATACACTGATGAGCCGTAACATTAAAACCACTGAGAGGTGAAGTGAAGAGTGAAGAGAATCTCATTACAGTGGCACCTGTCAAGGGGTGGAATATATTAGGCAACAAGTGAACAGTCAGTTCTCGAACTTGATGTGTTGGAAGCAGGAAAAATGGGCAAGTGTAAGGATCTGAGCAACTTTGACAAGGGCCAAATTGTGATGGCTAGACGACTGGGTCGGAGCATCTCTAAAATGATAGGTCTTGTGGGGTGTTCCCAGTATGCACTGGTTAGTACCTACCAAAAATGGGCCAAGAAAGGACAAACAGTGAACCAGTAACAGGGCCACGGGTGCCCAAGGCTCACTGATGCGAGTGGGGAGTGAAGGCTAGCCCATCTGGTCCAATCCCACAGAAGAGCTGCTGTAGCAACAGTTGCTTAAAAAGTTAATGTTGGCTATGAGAGAAAGGTGTCAGAACACACAGTGCATTGAGCTTGCTGTGGACGGGGCTGTGTAGCTGCAGACCGGTCAGAGTGCCCATGCTGACCCTTGTCTTCCACCTACAATGGGCACGTGAGCATCAGAACCGGACCATGGAGCAATGGAAGAAGGTGGCCTGGTCTGATGAATCTCATTTTCTTTTACATAATGTGGATGGCGAGGTGCGTGTGCGTCACTTACCTGGGGAAGAGATGGCACCAGGATGCACTATGGGAAGAAGGCAAGCCGGCAGAGGCAGTGCGATGCTCTGGGCAATGTTCTGCTGGGAAACCTTGGGTCCTGGCATTCATGTGGATGTTACTTTGAAACGTACCACCTACCTATTTTTGCAGACCAAGTACACCGCTTCATGGCAATTGTATTCCCTAATGGCAGTGGCCTCTTTCAGCAGGCAAAAATTGTTCAGGAATGGTTTGAGGGAAATGACAAAGCGCTCAAGGTGTTGACTTGGCCCCCACATCCCAGAGATCTCAATCTGTTCGAGCATCTGTAGGGACCTACACAATATACAGTGTATACTGTATAATAATGCAGCAAAATACCTGGGGCGAGTTTGCTGTAGCTTTCAATACTGCTATCTCGGTCTTCTCCTCCCCTCCGCCACATACAGTGCACCTTCAGAGCACAACTACACAATCTGTATGTTTCACCTGTGGTTCTGCCTTAAACAAAGATTACAAATTTAATTACTTTTCTCAACAAATATTTGACATATCTAGGTGTTATGTTATAACTTGCCAAAATTAGTTAACTCTCATTTTTATGTAAGACAATTAATTGTTTTTATACAGTGATCAAATCAAACAAATGAAGTGTCCTTGTGGGCACAAAATGGGACATTTCATTATCTGAATAGCACACACATTCAGAAAAAGAACCATTTTCTGAATTGCAAATAACCCATTTAAGCACTCACATAGTTCTTTGAATTGTGCCAGTTGTATATATAACCATCTAAGAATGTAGAGGCCTGAGTGTGTGTGTGTGTGTGTTTAGGCTTGGCTCTGGGAAATGTATTGTGCCCTAAATACTACTTTACTACTTTTTCTCAAAAGTGGAGCAAGAACAGAGCACTCCAAAACAAACTACATTTCTCCACTATCTGTCTGCACCACGTAGTAGCTGTATGACAAACTGACTCACAGAGCTGCTCTCAATGAAATATGATTCATCTCGAAAATCTCTGCTGCAAATAATAAGTTCCAACATCATGTACTTCTTTTCTTTTCCATTCTGTCTCGTTTACCTAAAGAAACCCAACAGAAATGTGCCGAATACCTGGAATTAAAAAGCTATTAATGAGAAATATTTTGAATTTTTTTTGCATGCTCACTCTAAGCGAAAACAGTTCTTCAGTGTTTCTTTGGATAGATAAGGGCTCTTTGCATATACTTGTAAGGAGTTCTACTTGTTTAAAATGAAACCTTTAAGGGTTTCTCAGATGCACAAGCCAAAAAAACCCTGAAGAGTCATGATGTACAGATGTCATGGGTTATTTTCTTATAATAGTATGCTCTGCTGTGTTTTATTCCTTATTTGATTTTCAGTTCTATGACAGTTTTATTTCACAGATGTCTGAGAACCGTGATATTGGAAAAAAAAATGACTTGGAAGACAGAATGTTTGTCAATATTCAGTAATTCACATTAGTTATTCACATTAATATCTCCAAATGGATCCAAATGGAACTTCCAACATAATATCACAGTGTTTTACAGAAGCCCTTAAGGTCAAGGTGAAAAGAAAAAAAGTGCCTTCCCAAATACTTTAAAAAATGATCAAAATACTAGTGAGTGTTAGCTCTCTTATTAGGATTTTTTTCCATGTAGTGTTGGGAATCATTAGTGCATCAGATTCAAGCACTCACTCCTTGGAATGCTTGCCATTGTTGAGAAATACAGAGGATTTCATCCAGCTTGTCTTTCTCCCTCTCTCATGGCTTTGTGGACGAAGAAAAGGTCTGAATTAAGAGTCCAATAATGGGTTGTGTTATTAAGATTACAGTAATATAGTAGATGGAAAAAGCAGAAGGATGAAGACATTTAGTCTACAATGCCTGAAGACTTTCCTGTGGCTGAAAAGTTACAGCTTTCCCACTGACTGTTACAAAGCACTGACAAAGACTCCTTCCAAAAATGCTGTACACCTCACTGAAAACCTTACCACAGAGCTGTACTGTTAGAAAATAGAAAATTAATCAACACCTACTGACCTATCATATTCAAGAAGTCCACAATGCTGTATTCTGACATTATTTAGCATTAAAGATTGTACCTAACACTTGTATTTTTTTTGTGTGATAAACCAAATAAGCAAAATTATCACTGCCTGCATAAACCAATGTTTATCCCACCCATGAGTAAAAAAGTTCACGATGACCAACATGAACCATGTCTTCATTAACATGTTTGCAAAATTCAGAACTGAGAGTGAAAATCTAATTCCGGTATTTACACTTGGACACCAGAGCCTGATTAATTATCAACATCTAGGAACATGCTGTAATTAAATTTTGTTGCTAATTTATGGTGTGTACTTTCTAGTTATGGAATATACATTAATCGGATGTATTTAGTTAATATTTAACCAAATGTTAATTAATACATAAGAGTGTGCATAGGAATTTCATTCAATATTTCTATTATAAGCTAATTCTTAGGTTGTAGGCTCAGAGTGAAAGTTTACTTTGTGTAAGTTTAGCACTTGCCATAGTCAGTGACTTCAAGCTTGTGGAATGAATAGACCTACTAACCCATTTACCAAGATATACTTTAATCTCAATAGACTGAACATCTTAACACATTTTTTTTTTAAATTGGAATGTGTCTGTATATAAGTGGAAGGCCAGATTCCTTGCTGGACTGATGCTCGACCTGAGAGCTCCGTAGGCCAGGTGAAACAGAGGCTGTAGTAGAAGCTGGCAGTACTGTGTGCCATGTGAGCCATTAGAGAGGCTGGTGAGTGGCAGACAGCTCTCGTGGGCAGCTCCCAGGGCTTAATTTCACCACACTAAATGTGCCAGGCTTCCTGCTCTTGGCAGCTGCTACCTTCCTCAATAATAAAAAATAAGGACCTGAGCCCAGGCTTGCATAATGCCAGCTAATAGATTAACAGATTGGTGAGGTGTCTGTGGGTGTCTGCACTGGTATTATAACAAATGAAATATAGAGGGCATGTTGTATGTATGTAGTATGGATGTGAGATATTTTCAAGTGAATAGGGGTGCTTGAAGCTCAATAAAGGTGTTTGAAGCTCAATAAATGTGCTTGAAGCTTTTTCTCTAATAACAAGGAGATGGAAAAAGGAATCTGTCAGTGTAGGGTTAGTGAGAGAGAACGATGAGTAGGGTAATTTGTCAGGGCTCATACTAATACCATGTGTCAGGGTTTCTAAACTCTTTGGATTAATAAGGAGAGAGAGAGAGAATATAGCTTTTAAATTGACCATTGCTGCTTTCACTTTGCAAATTTTCCAAAGTTTCTAGAGGGTCTAACATGTCCCTGCTCTGGTTTGGAGCAGTGCAGAGAAATAATGAGCTGTGACAGCTATGAGTCCAGCTCTCTCTCTCTCTCTCTCTCTCTCTCTCTCTCTCTCTCTCTCTCTCTCTTGGGTGAGGGATGTGTCCCAGAGAGGAACAGCTCTGTCAATGTGATTCCACAAATTACATTCTCCTATCAAGAGTAGAGTGGACATGAGATAACAGCACTGGTCTGGAACATGCCATCTAATAAATGCATGAATGCATCTTCACAATCACTTTATCCTGATCAGGGTGCTAGTAGATCCAATGCTTATCTCAAGAACACTGGGCATATACCCTGGATGAGATCAAGCACTAGGGCTGTAATCAAGACTGACATTATCAAGTCAAAGGCTAGGACTAGGCAAGATTGAGTCAAGGCTGAAAACCGCCAAATCTTTTTCGCAGCCAAGCTTTTATTTCAACTAGTTGGCTTTACGGCCTCTAAGGAGAGACCAAGAACATATTTAGCAAAACCATTGACCAAGAATGAGATGTCCAAGTACAAATGCTAATACGTCTGTGACATGTCCAAGTCAAGACAGAAAAAGTTTTGAGACTACACTCATACAGCTCACACATTCATACACTCATTCACACGTAGAAATGATTTAGCATAGCTCATGTACCTACCAGCATGTTGTTTGGGGGAGGTGGGAGAAAACTGGGAAACCTTGAGGAAACCCACATGGACACGGTGAGAACATGCCAAACTCACCATCTAATAAATAATTATATTACAAGACAAATACAAGACAAGGCAAATTACAAACATTACAAGATAAGTAAGAATTTTTCTAAGAGAAGCTTAACCTAACCATAATTGTTCATAACCCCGCCCCTTAATCGAACATAAAGTACTTACAGTCCTGCCCTTCCACATTAACCTTCATTGTTTTTAACCTTGTCCTTTACCTTCAGCTTAGTTATTCATAACACCATTTCATTGGCCAACCAAGTCTGCAGGAGTTCTGGTTTGGGTCAAGTATTGTTTACGGTCTTGTCATGAAAACTCCAAGGCTGCACGAATATATCCATGCCTAATTAAATCAGCATTTACTTTGACACACAGCAGCACAGATTCACACAGCAAATTGCTGAGCTCTTGGAGATTGGCAGCTTGACTCCTCTGTGGGCCTCTGCTCCTATGCTTACCCATAATCCCTCTCTTTGTACCTTTATGCAAATATGTTTATGTGCAACATTTTTTTAACCTATAAGCTCAAAATATAACACTGGCTTCAATATGAATCCTATTAAACTATGTATTGTCAAGGGACTTGTCTCAGTAATGACCATCTCAGAATGATTTTCCTGACATTCCGCTTAAACGTGGAGGTGTAGTGCAGATTTCATAGCACAGGGGTTTGTCTTACAGCTACAGCTGTGTGTAACTAGCCCTAAGTATTCCTTTGGTGTTCTCATATTGACCCTTTTTTTCTCTCGCTGTCTCTCTCTTTCTCTCTGTGTGTGTGATTAAGTTAGAAAAAAGTAGAGGGCAGGTGAGAAGAATTTGGGCATTTGTGCACTTTTTCTTTAAACTTTTTACAATTACATTTAAGTTTTTAAAAATAAATTACTCTTAAGTCATTTGTGCCAAAGGTTATTACAGGTCTTCCTCCGTTCCCAATGTAAATACCCTGAATATATATATATATATATATATATATATATATGATGCAAATTAATTTTAATTTTGCTAGTTTTGATGTTTTAAAAAACTCTTTTTGCTTTTTTCATAGTCGTTTTATACAAAAACTTAGAATCACATTTATTTTACAAGACACCTTTATTAAAGCAGTGAAATTAATAATAATAATAATAATAATAATAATAATAATAATAATAATAATATATTTTAGTTATAGGTTTAAGTTTAAAATGTAAATAAATAAATAAATAAATAAATAAATAAATAAATAAATTTCTTGGTCACAATATACCTTTAAAAAAAAACACAATGTTTCTGATTTAAATAACTTTTATTTTCAGTATCACTCCATCATCATTTTACAAACATTTGATCATGTTTTTTTTTTTAGAAAGACAGCCCATAATGTTGAACATTTTATTAATAGCAACATGAGACTACTAAATGTACAGAGTCTCTGTGGTGAGAGATGCATTTACAGTGGCCAAAACACAGAGTTTAAGAACAAGAGGAATCAAAACCAGTGTCACCTGGAAATGTAACTTTACCAATACCTATAAAAGAGAGAGAGAGAGAGAGAGAGAGACTCAAAGACCAAAATTAAAAAAAAAGTACATCATACTGAGATTTGACACAGTCTCTGTGTGTGCATGTGTTTTTCTGAGCTATATTTATAGAACTTGTACAAAAGAAAAAAAGAGGTACTCATTAATATAGTAAACACAAATATAAAAAAGATGCACAATGTACAATTTCCTTCAGTTTTATGGCGAGAATACTAGGTCTGGCTGTTTTGTGTGCCGTTAGAGTATGATGAAAAATTCCGACATTAGAATGATCCAAAGAAACAGCTAAAGACTTCATTCCTTAAGCCTCAGAAGAATGATATTATTTTGGGATCACGTGCTCACACAGAGCCATAACCTCTAAGATTTTGGGGAAGAGTCTGTCACAACATACTGTGGACTGGACATGTAGATATTTGAGACAACGCCTTCTGAGGGAAGATCAGTCTTATAAACTTATCAGTGAGAACAATTTTAAAGTTATTATGATCGGAGTATGTTGGTTAAAACAAATCGCTCATACGTAATACCAATATGTTATGATAATATTTTTTCAGGAACGTGTACACTGCAAGTCAGAAGTTTTTGAACACCTAGAGATTCTTATATTTTATTCCTGGTTAATTACTGTTATTGCCTCAGACCAAACAACATGATGTAGAATAGCACGTAAATAAGGAAAACTTTGTTGAATTTATTAACTGGTCGCTCTCAGATCCTAATGATACAGTATATGAGTGCTTTATTAAAAGCAGGTGCACTCAGAGGATAAACCTCACAAAGGAAAAGGAAAAGACTTACAGACACTCCTAGGATTAACTGTAAAATATAAAGTCAATTCACTAAACATTTGATAATAAACATTTCTTGATCTTTTAGAGTATTGAAAATATCATATTCAGTGTTCAATAACTTTTTAAACTTGCAGTGTACGGACATGTGTACATCATCAGGTGAAAGCAGCATACAAATGTACTTTGAAACAAACTTTGAAACTTTGAATGAAAATATACTCAGATAGCAAAATCACCTTTGCAATAACCATTTAAATGACTACATTAGGCAATGAAGCACTCAAATACATTGCTGCTGTTCAGAACATTTTCTTCCCATCTATCTCATATATGAACCATTCTGCAATCTAGCGTGTGGGAAGTTTCGGCATTGGCAGTCAGCCATTAGCAGTTAGGGCACGACTAGAAATTAAACCGACTGAATGGAAGTAGATCTGTTTGGCAGTGTTTTTATCTACTTAGGTGCTGTCTTGAATAATAAAACCATATAATTCATGCTAGAGTAATGGAAAGCGTGTGGAAGTTCCATCAAAAGCCTGAACCTGTTATAGCTCAGAGTAACTAGCAGACAGTAGCAGCATTTCCCATTTAGACCATTTTAACTACTCCATGTAGGAATTTTGTCTTGCACGTTAAGTGCTGGCACACAGCGATGGAAAGGTCTACAACAGACTGGATATGTTTAGGGTAGGGATGCACCAATCCCATTTCAGAACTCAGAGTATCATCTGATACCCGATACTAATCTAATACCACCTTCATCTGAGTAACTGAGCTGACGCTTTGAATGATTCTACTGCACATTTATGCAAAACATCAAACACATGATGGAGTTATGTGTTAAGACTAGTACTGGCCTGCATTCACATCAGTAAAAAAAAAAATAAGACGGGCATGCTGTTATAGGAAAATCATCGACAATGGAGTGTTGTGATGCAGCCAGATGTGAAGCGTAAGGAGATTCGCAAATTTAATAGCACTGTGGTATGTCAACAAAAGCAACAAAAACAATAAATGCACGGGAGGATCGGATCAGAAATTTAAATAAAATCCAATCAGATACCAGTTCAGTGTTTGAGGACTGGTACTGTGTGCTAGTGCTCTGTTCCACTCTGATTCCCAACTGTGCTACTGTAAATGTGATATTTCCTAAAACTTTTTGTCAGCCTATGCAAATTAATGAGTGAACTCAGTTTCCAGAGAGTGATGTCTCAGCAGACATCTGTTTAGGTATTGCACTGCAAACTGAAATATCTGTATTTCACACACACACACACAGACACACACAGACACACACTACAAAGCAGTGTCAAAGCTGCCACAGTTGTTCTTGCTCTTGGATTATACTAAAAAATACAGTATCAATCCCAACAATTCCATGCTGTCCACCCAAAAAGGCATGATTAAAAATAATACAACATAATAAAAATAATAAAAAATAAAATACAAGTCCTTAAATAAAAAAGGCATGATTAAAAGGAACATGTATATTGTCAGTACATAAATAAATGCATGCTTGTTTTTCTATACTACAGTGACATATTCACATGGAGCCTGCTGTAGAAAAGGTCAATGAAAATTATGGGCTGTGACATTTTAATAGAATAAATTATTCATAACTGTGCACTTTGTTTCAAGAGATGCAATCAGTGATACAAACACACAATCAGGCAGGCATTATCCTTCTCATACCACACCAGTATATGAGCTATCAGAGCTTCTACTGGCAGCACACAGTGTTACAGTGCTCATTTGTGTCCAGCTGCACCTATATAAATATCTAGTTATTTTAATATATTTTAATAGATCATTGGGGATCACTGAAAGTGCAAAGGCCTGGATACACTGTGAGCGGATATCCTGAGTTCAGCACTGACTGTCTCCAGTCTTTCAAATATCCAGTCTTTCCTCTATCCAAAACACCTGCAAATCTACTGCACCAATGAACCAAGATCATTAGGGTAAAACAGTAACTGCAAATTATTGCTTTGCATCTTTGGAGAGAATCAGTGTCTACATTAAACTCAACGCTGTACACACTCACAGAACCCTTTTTTATTATGAACATTCATGCACTTGTTCAATCAGCCAATCGTGTGGCAGCAGTGCAATGCATCAAATCATGCAGATACAGCTCAAGGGTTTCCATTAATGTTCAGTTCAAACAACAGAATGGGGAAAAATCTCAGTGACTTTGAGGCATGGCTGTTGGTACCAGATGGGCTGCATTGAGTATTTCAGAAACTGCTAATCTCCTGGGATTTTCACACACAACAGTCTCTAGAGTTTACACTGAATGATGCAAAAAAAAAAAAAAAAAAAAAAAAACATCCAATGAGCAGCAGTTCTACAGGTGGAAAGGCCTTGTTGATGCGAGAGGTCAGAGGAGAATGACCAGACAGGTTTGAGCTGACAAGAAAGCCATGATAACCCAAATAATCACACTTTACAATCATGGTGGACAGAAAAGCTTGTTGAACCTTGAAGTGGATGGGCTACGGCAGAACAGCAGAAGATCACACTGGGATCCATTCCTATCATCCAGGAACTAGAATCTAATTGGAAGAAGGCCAGGCATTGTTTTTTCTAATCTTCAACTGTCCAGTTTTGGTGAGTCTATGCCCACTGTAGCCTCAGATGACTGCTCATGCTTGACAGGAGTGAAACCCAATGTGGTCTTCTGCTGTTGTAGCCCATCCATCTCAAGGTTCGACGTGTTGCGCATTCTGAGATGCTTTTCAGCTTATCACAGTTGTAAAGAATGGTTATTTCAGTTACTGCCATTCTCCTCGGAACTCAAAATCCCATCAAAAATGCGTTTCCACCTGCAGAACTGCAACTCAGCAGATGTTTTTTTTGTTTTTCACACCATTATTTTTAGCTCTAGAGATAGTTGTGCGTGCAAATCCCAGGAACTTTTCTGAAATACTCAGTCCATCTGGCCCCAACAACATGCAACGGTCAAAGTGAGATCATATTTTTTCTCATTTTGTTGTTTGATGTGAAAATGAACTGAAGCTGTTTTTGCTGTATTGCATTTGTATTTGCATGATTGTATGCATTGCACTGCCGCCAAAAGATTGCATGAATGACCCGGTGTAAAGGTGATCCTAATAAAGTGGTTGGTGAGTGTATGTGTGTACAGTGGTGGACAACTGATAAATTAGCTAGCCCACTGGTCAAGTTAAAAACTCCAGAACGCTCTCCAGTACTGTGTTGCTTTCCTGAAACCTAATTGTCTAGGCTAAAAATGGTAATAAAATATGACCAGATAGTTAGCTAACTAATTACTAACTAACTAACTGCTAGCTAATAATTAAACTCACAAGTAAAAATATAATTTGAGTCCATCTAGGGTCTTTATTTTCTCTTGATGTTATTTAAATAAAAAGGTTTTGTTTCTCTGGTCCTTCAACCTACTTGTCCATTTTGCAACTACGAAATATATCATATAGTATTTTAACGTTCTGATGAGACCCACAAGGGATTGACTTCATTTTGCTCAGTGCATCCAGGCCCTAAAAACATAAGATTAATGGAGTAAAATTCCTTTGATTATCAATACCCACATATTTTGAGGTAGATATGTGGGATATGTGGCTTGGAATGGAAATGGAAGCGCATAAAGCTATCATTATGTTCTTTTTTCTGATTTAAAGTTTTCCAGTGTGATGGATTTACAACTACATGCTTTTGCAAACAACTGTTTGCTTTTCCACATGTACATCTATATAGTAATTGTAGAACCAGTAAAGCATTTCATAGCACAATTTAATTTTATTCTGTTATATTGATATGAACTATATCCTGTATTATTCTTCTGTCTAGTCAAATAATGATTTATAGGTAGAATTTGTGTTCTGATTTTTTTTTTTTTTTTTCAGAAAAATTACCCAAATGAATAACTGCCATCATTTATAACACTTTGGCCTTGTATTCTTTTGCAGTGATTTGTGAAATATCACACAGGCATAGAAGCACACACAGACACACACACTCACACACACAAACAGGCACACACTCAGCTACCTTCACATTTCAAGTGTTCTCATGGGCCATTTCTATTTATTCCACT
>CM075010.1:7649779-7665034 GCA_037576675.1 Pangasius sanitwongsei | reverse complement strand
CACACACACAAACAGGCACACACTCAGCTACCTTCACATTTCAAGTGTTCTCATGGGCCATTTCTATTTATTCCACTGGTTGGATAATAAATACATTTTATTTACCATTTCTCAACCAGAAAAAGGCTTGAGAAGAAGCAAAAATGAAATAAAACCTTAACAGCTCTCTGTATAAATGGATTATCCATACAGTTTTAAATAAAAATCCACTTCAGCATCACACCAGGTGACATTTCTGCATTTGGTACATACATCTTACTTTCTGAAGCACACTAATAAATAATATAAATGTCATGAATGTGTGTTTAAATGATTCAAATGACTTGGACTTGGCACTCAACAATGACTTGGCACAAAAATGTGATGTGTTTGATAATAAGCTAATAAGCCCTAGAATACTGATAACTGTACACTGTTTTTATAAAAAAAAAAAAAAAAAGGAAGTCTTTAAATTCTGATGCACAAACCGTGAAAATGTATTGCGTACCATTGTGGAAAAATCGGACCAACTCATGACTAAGGCTCTTTGACAGTACAGATATAATACACAAACTGTGACCATAGCCACCCAACATATCAACTGTCATTTGTAAGTAGCAAATAAAATGGCTTCTATGGATGAACAATCATCAGGAACGATGATTTCTGAATCATCATTAATAACGACGAGGGTCTTAAAAATGTCTCTTCCCCCTGACTGAATATCATATTAACAGTTCCAAGAGTTGATGCACCACAACTGAGTAATGTGATGTGTGAGTGTGTGTGTGTACAAAAATAGAGAAGACTATTCTATTTAAAACAGGGCCTAATAACAATACATTAAACTCAAAAGTCGGCCAAGGTTCTCGTCGTTTCTTTTCTTTTACCTAATCAAAATCAAATAGTGCTCCTTATAAATATTTTTGGACGTCTGCAACACATTTTGTTCAACTATTTCAAAACATAGTTCAAATACATATTTATACTTTCTATACAAAAAAATGATGGGTTGATATAGAATAACTGTCACAGAAATGACTCGTCTTTGTGTCTGTAGTTTTCGATAAACTCTCAGACGCGTCCCATCTGTACATATTGGCACATATTGGCGTTATTGGCACGTAGTTCTGAAAAGTCTGTTCACCCTTTTCACAGAAAGCAGCCCATCAGGAAACAGCATTCCAACACGTCTGTGGCGGTGATCTTCCTCCAGTACGTCTACACATACAGTAATTTATGTATATCATATATTAGCATTAAGTATATTGTATCATTTCTAAATGACCGGAAGTCTATATGGAAAATAATCTGGAGGGGGAACCATAGAACATCTCATCTGTGATCAGCTTAGAAAAATAAACATCTTCACTCCATGTCCAGGAAATCCATTGTTTGTAAAAAACTGTGTGTACGTTCTGCTTCTTCTTTCTGCAATACATGGGCTTTTGTTTCTTTTTTGTTTTGTATTTTTTAATTTTCTTTATTTGAGAATCCAAGGTGTTCCAATGGGATTCTGTAATTTGGGAAATTGGGAAAAAGTTACAATTAGGACATAAAATTACAAGCACTTTGCAGCACAGCTATTGTTTCATTAAATTCTATTACAGCTACTAATTACCGTGAACCAAAAAGTTCCACAAATAGCATGTAATTACGAGATGTTTTCCAATCGTAAACCCTACTTCTAAAGCAAGCAATCACTGAATATAGTCTATTTGTGTTGTCTTCATAATTACAGTTTAAGTAAAACAGTGTATTCCATAACTAGTTCTCTCACTAAATCTCTGCATAGTGTTTTACAAAAGAGAAACATCCCTGGCTGGCTCAGTGGTGAGCCTGCATGTTTAGCTGGGTAGAATTGTGAAACAACTGAAAAATGGGACATACCAGGGTCCATAATTGAGGAAGCTGCAGTTACCCACAAGTAGTAAAAGGCCCTCAGCAGGAGATCTCGAACCATTTCTCAGACACAAAGGCCACAGGGATTAGCTGCCTTTCAGTTGGTGATGGTCTGGAACAAACACAGTGATCTCTAAGAAAACATATACCTCTAAATATTTCTTTTAAAAAAATGGTCCGTCAGAGTTCAATAACTACCCACGTTGCACTCACGGACACTTTAATACACTATTTTATACACTGAAACACTTTCAAGTGTTTAACACATATCCTCCCAGCGTCATTTATTCAGCAGCTAAACACAAGTTTAAAGCACCCATAAACATATCATTTTAAACCATTAAAATAATATATGTACATTATATATATGTAGCGGCATGGCACAACCCTTTACCTGGTGACATTTTTATATTTTTCTACTATATGCAGTTTGGAAAACTACAGGCTTAGCTGAACTGAGGGAGAAAAAAAACAAACAAACTAAATTGCTCCGTTCAAGGCTCCATTCTGACTTCTCTGAGACATAAATGCATTGCTTGTCTAAAAGCAATGGCGTTTTATTGGTTTCAATAAAGTTTAATTTAATATGTAGTAAATAAGATATATAAATTATATTTCACCATGTAAACTGTGTCTTTATTGCAGCCTTTATTCATAGCCTGCAGACAGACAGGCGATTCGGACATCCATTCTGTTTATGTAAACAGCTTGAATTTGTCACAGGTAGATGTTAGTGGAATTTCCATATGTGAGACTTGACTTACATTTTCACATTCTCAGTGATTTGTGTTTTTTTTGTCAATAAAAGTAGCTTTTTTTGTTTCTCACTAATAATCGCTAATGTATTTAGCAGAGAGATTAGATAACTCCTAGTAAACTAGCTTACATGAGTCACGTGTCAGTGAGATTAAAGTGTTGGACTCATTTATCATTCATCACTCATTATCATTTACATCACCGTATTCTCTGTCATTTATTTAACAATATCAATACCTGTCAAAACACTATAACAATCATAGTTTTGTTCATCACTTCCATTAGTTAAAGGTGCAATATTTGACTTTTTTTTTATTGCTTGCTTATACAAATAACCTAGAAAATATGTAGAGCATGATTTAATAAAATCGTTTAAACCATGGCCTCAGCACAAGTGTACTACGTGGCTCAGAAAACCCGTTCAAAAACTGAGTTATGGTCCGGAGTGCTTGTTTGTGTTTGGATGGGCAAATATTGCTTAAATCACCTTTAACTTAGCATGGAGGTTTGACTAAAATCTGATATACCAAGACAGTTTCTGGTTTAAATGAGAAAAATGTACCAAAGTACCAATCTATATAATCAGTCATCCAAGAGAATGAGGAGTCAAAAAAGTGTTTACTTGATATTGTTTACTTGATTGATAAATATGACACCATGTAGTTAAATCACACCTATAGGATGCTAGCTATAATTGCTTTATAATTGTTGTAGTATGAGATTAGTTTTCTCACCTTACAGCCAGCTGTACATAAAACTTAATGTGAGGCAGAAAAAGGACACTCATTTAGTAAGGACAGTTTGGCAGAGGGAGAGCTTGACAACCTTACATTTTTAAATATTTGCACAGATTTATGGCCTGGGGTAGTAAATGTGCATCTGAGATGTACACTGCATTGGCGAGGATGAAAGCAACACAGTGTTCCACAGTGTTGCTCAATTCACCTCAGAATGAAATGAAACGACCCTCCAAACAGGGCCATCCAGGTCAGACATGGCTGAGAGAGGAGGAGTGAGTGAAGGAAAGAAAGCTCTGAAATGAGTTTTGTTTCATTATGTGTAGCGAGTTTTCTTCATACCTTTCTTCAACTGTTCTTTTTTTTCCCCCTTGCAATACAGTGCATCCACGGTAACACTTTTACACACCCTGCTTTGAGTGGATTTGACAGGTTCAAAGTCTTTTATGTAATATAGGACTGTCAAACCCAATGAAATGTTTGCGAAATGTCACATCTTTCCATGGCTTTAGACTAATTGCTAGGTCAAGATAATATTCGTTAATGTATGTTTGTGTCTCAGGCTATTCAACTAATTGAAGTGTAAAAGGCAGCTAAGCTTTACAAAACCAGCACACATAATTAAACCACAAATATACCCTGGAGAAAAAGTGCCAAGAAAAGTCCGTTAGTCTCTACCAAGCACATTTTCAAGCAGGGGTTTTAAAAAATACGGGAAAACAACTGAAAAAATATCACTGCCATGCTTTTGACTCAAGATTCTAAAAACTGTAAGTGTTTTGTAGAAATTGGGAATGAAACCCATCATGCACTACTCAGAGTATGAGAGCCTATGATCTTTACTCTTATGTGATTTAGAAGCCCACTTTTTGTAGGAAAAATAAAATAATAATAATAATAATAAAAAGAAAGTGAATAAAACATGTACACGCAACAGTAACATGTAACCATGTCAAACGCCTGTCATGATTGATGGCAGTGTTCCTGGGATACACTCCAGATCCACTGCAACCCTGACCAGGGTAAAGCAATTACTGAAGAAGAATGAAAGAATGAATTAATAAGCCTTTACAAATCTTGTTCAAAGTTATTGTTAAGCAGAAACTAAGCCTTAATGCCACACCTGGCTAAACAAGAGGCAATAATTTATGATAAAGTGGGATTTTAGTTGGGTTCAATGCAAACTTCTCATTATGTGACATGTTATATCATCACTGCTATGACCATTCTCATATAGTATGTGTCATGATCTGACATACGATACCTAGAGCACACTTATAGACATATGACCTACAGTAAGACATGACATATCACCTGAATAAAAACTATGCAGTGTTGCTTTGTAAATTTTTAGACCCCTTAACAACTTTATTTTAAGAAAGACCCTAGCAACAAATCCAACTTTTTTGAGGGAATGTTGTGTACTTGATACAGTTCTCCAGCTCACATCATAGTTGTTGGGTTTTACAAGCTGAGAGAGTAGATTTGATCAACTCACCATCAGTGTACAACTTGTACAAGTCTATGTTTCTCAATGATCAATGAATGATCACCATTGTTCTCATTGACCAATCACTGATCACCATTGTTCCCATTGACCAATCACTGATCACCATTGTTCCCAATGACCAATCACTGATCACCATTGTTTGTCCCACCCACACACATCTTTGTGTGTCATTTTAAACTCTCTCGTTGGCAATATTTACAAGCAATAAAAGTGAGTTATTCCATCCATAACTGTTTCCTTTGTATTTCTTTTTTAATTGTTCTTGTGAAATTACAACATTTTGTAAGTATGTAAACATTGGCTTTAAAAAGTCTACACAACCTGTTAAAATTGCAGGTTTTTTGTGATGTAAAGCAAAATGAAAGCACGATAAATCATGTCAGATCTTTTTTCACCTTGAATGTCATATACCAATCAACAAAATTCAAGTGAAAAACAAACGGAAATGTTTTAGGAGAAACAAGTCAAAGAAAACACTCACAATAACCTATTTTGCTTTGTTAAAGCACCTTTTGCAATATAATACAGCACTCAGTCTTTTTTTGTGTAAGAGTCTACCAACACAGCAGATCTTGATTCTGCAATTTTATTCCACTCTTCCTTGCAAAAATGCTCCACATCTATGAAATTGCAAGGGGATCTCCTCTACACAGCCCTCTTCAAGTCATTCTAGAGCTTTTCGATAGGATTTAGATTTGGGCTCTCACTGGGCTCTCTTTGTATAACATCTTTTTCTTCTGAAGCCATTCTTTTGTTGACATGGAGTTGTGTTTTTGGTTGTTATCTAGAAGGTAGTAGGTGATTTTTTTCTTTATCTTCAGCTGTCTAACAGAGGCCTGCAGTTTTTGTGACAAAATAGATTGGTATTTGGAGCTATCCATGATTTTCTCTATCTTTAATAGAGCACCAACTGCAGCTGAAGAGTAGTAGCTCCACAGCATGATGCTGCTGCCACCACCATGTATCACTGTGGGTATGGTGTTTTTTGGGTGATAATCTGTCTTGTTTTTTTTTGTTTTTTTGTTTTTTTTTGCCAAAAACAATGCGCAACATGTTGTCACATGCAGGGAGTGACCAGTACTTGCCAGACATTCCTGCAGCTCCTTTAATGTTGCCATATGTCTCTTGTTTTATCTTGTCTTGTCCCTTTTCAAGGGACGTCCTGATCTTGGTAATGTCACTGTGGTGCCCGGTTTTCTCCACTCGCTGACCATGGCCTTCAAAGTGTTCCATGGTATATCTAATGTTTTATAAATTCTTTTGTACCCCTCTCCTGATTGATGCCTTTCAACAATGACATCCCGTAGATGCTTTGTATGCTCTTTGTGGACCATGGCTTCAGCAGTCGGTTGAAACAAAGATGTCAAGAAAATCCCACAGAAACATCTTAGCTTAATTTGGCATTAATCAGAACCACTTCATTGATGACAGGCGTATGATAATTACTTTTAAACATGAGTTTGAATGTAGTTCTGAGCACACTCCCCAGTATAAAAGTGTGTGTATATTTGTGCAACCAGGTTACTGTATGTTTTATTTCTTTTTTCCCCCCTAAAATATTTCTTTTTTTTTTCACTTGAATTTTGTTGGTTGCTATAGCACATTAAAGTTTGAAACACATCTTATATCTTGGTTTCATTTTTTGCCATCACAAAAACCTGCATTTTTAACAGGGGTGTGTAGACTTGTTATATCCACTGTAGGCAGTGGACTATTTTGTAACTATGTAAACAATTTATAGTGCCATGAGGAAATATTATATATTACATACGGTAAATATTATATATGTTATACTATATTATTTTCTATTCTGATAAAACTATTTTTCTATATTCTATTCTATTCTATTCAGAAACAATCAAATGACATCTGACATGGTTACGTAAAATTTTGGCCATTATTATCTGTGCTGGCATGGATTTTGACATAATGTCTCCATTTCAATACAAGTCTAATCAGATGACTTCATTTTCAGCCTCCAAAAACAGGATAGAAAGAAAAGTTTTGGTAGAGCAAATCACCTGAAATCAATTTGAAAGCTGTTATTCATATTGCTTAGTTTGTGTGTGTGTGAATGTGTCAAGAGATTTTCCAGCACTGTTAAATATGTATAGGCACTCCGTGCACGATGCATCTCTCACCTGCTCCCATTGTAGGTGGTCTTGTAAATTGGTGTGTGTTGGATCATCTCGTCTGTGTAGACTGGCACAGCGGTGCGCACACACTCGTGAGAGCACTGTAAACTGTCGTTGTAGGCGGTGAAGATGTCCACCTTGCTGGGCACGCGTGCCGGTGTGAAGTCAGTCAGGTTCTGGCAGCTCTCTTCCTGCTGGTTGATCTTCCTCTGGTGGCTAGTGTGGCGGCCATTCCCCGACTGTGCACAGCTACAAAAACACGCACCAAATTCACAAAGCCAACATAAAATCATACCTTGAACCCCTGTGCCTGTTTTACACTTAACATGTACAGGGAAAACAGACACAAAACATAAGGTCTGATACAAGTGAAGGTATGAACGTGATAGAGAGACAGACTGAAGGACAAGGACAGGGAAAGACAGACAAAAAGCACAAAAATGACATTAATCACGATTATGCTAGAAAAGAATCTTTCCTACCAGTTTTTAAGGACTAGTGTTGTTATCAAGGCTGCGACGACCATGATGAGGGAAACAGTGATAGTGATGATCTGATGCACTGCTAAACCTGCGAGTATAGACACAAGGCCAAAAACAACCTCAATTCAGTTCAACTCTGGACAGAAGAGCATCTAGGCGGCATGTAAAAGGGTCCATATGTAGTTGGAGGCCCACAAGAGTTACTCTGTGTAAAAAGTAATAATTAAAGTGAAAAATTAAAGCTAATAAAATTTTATATGAAAGCAAATGTACAGATAGGTTAATTAAAGTAAAAATTGCTCGCTCTGTTCTGCTGTGGGAGGATTTTTTTTTTCTGGCATGGGTTTGGTTCCATCGTCACTGCAAATCAACACAAAGTTCTTCTGACTGATCACCTTTATCCTATGATGAGGCATTTCTATCTTGATGGGTGTTGTCTCTTTCAGGATGACTCTGCCCCCATCCACAAGGAGCAAGGACTCACTGAATGTTTTCTAGCAAGTTTGAAAATGATGGAAATCATATGCCATGGCCTTCACAGTTACCAGATATCAACCCAACTGAACATGTAGGTGAGATGCTGGAGCGACATGTTAGACAGCGCTCTCCACCACCATCATCAACACTGAGAGAATATCTTTTGGAAGAATGGTGTTCATCACTCTAGTAGAGTTCCAAGGACTTGTAGAATCTGTGCCAGGGCATGTTGAACTAACGCACTTATTATTTTTTCCTTTAAATTGTTACTCGTCTGTATTCTAATATTACTACGTTTCACACCTTTGATATTCTCAAGCACATCGCCTTGGAGGAAAAGCAAAATGAAAAAAAAAATGCTAAAACCCATCATGATGTGCTGATATCACTCAACAATTTCTTTTCTTCAGTTAGAGCCAAATGTTCCAAAAATGACAGTGAAGGTTATTACAGGAAACTACACATATTGAACAGCCAGTTCTGCAGCTCTGATATTTATACCCAGAGCCCCAATCCCTGCAACTGACAGGAACGGAAGCTTTACTATGCTCTCTGATAGTAAATTCATGAAATCTTTTGGTAGGATTAAATACATTAACCTATGTCACTCCTGGCAGCAGATAAACCATAAGGCCCTGAGGCTTTTAGTGCTAACTCACAGAAACCTTGGCCCTCCATGTCCTATTTGGGCAAATACTGTATGCCTGGCGAGCACCTGAGAGCACCTTCAGCCCCATTGAATGATGAAGCAGAGATGTTTTAAACAAGGCAATCTGCCATCAGCTTGGCATAATCGGCCTACACATTAGCAGAAGTGGAGTGCTGCCATGGAAAGCCAGTTTCATAAAGTTCTGCTTCAGAAGCACTAATACACTCCATGACCTGAAGACACCTGGCATGGACACTTCGCTTGGCAAAGTGGCAAATTGAGCACGGAGGACAGCAGAAGTTCACTGATGGAATATCATCAATAACGCTTCCACACTCTTTACACAGTCATCTCATTTGTAGTTTATGTGATATTCATTACCCTGGCAAGGATACAAAATGAGACCATGTTTTGTAGGCTAAATCAATACATTTTCTTGTGCAAACATAACCTTTTAAATGTGTTTGAACATGTCATATTATGAAAGATTGAAGCTTTGAAATGCCATATTCAATTGTCATTCACTGCCAGTGCTGTGCAATGCACAGCAGACGACAGGTCAATGGGCTCAACTTGTAGTGATGTGACTCAAACTCAGATGAGAGAGATAGAATGAGCAGCCGGCCTTGAACTCTGTATTTATGGTATGATAGAGGTTATGGGCACAGCAAGGAAAAATAACCCAGATTTACAATCCTGGGTGCTGAGTGCTTGGTGCTGGCTGAAATACCTCCTATCACCGCCTTCCTATTGTGCTACGAAAGCCTCAATTCAATTTTCTTCAAAAGTGAGAAAGAAACTGAGGTTCTGTAAACTAAGTTACACGCCAGACACACAGTGCTTCAAAGTACACAAGTACCAAGGCCTCAGGTTATGTTTTCTTTTCCAATAAGCAACTTGATCAAATTCATTGAATGTTTCAGTCCAGCTTTAATATACTGTAATAAAAGCTATGGATCAGGTGTGGAACAGGGACCAACAGTCTTGCTGGAGCAACGGTTCTAATATGTGCAATGGATCTCCACTATCTTGCTGTTTTCACAAACTTCTACAACAAATTTCTCTTAAATGACAGAAAGACAGAACCACACCATTCATTCATTTATTCACTTTCCTTCCCCTTTTTCTGGTGGAGGGCACAGTGGCAACTGGCTGATAAGGTCTGTCCAGACTTCTCTATCCCCAGTCATAGATTCCAGCTCTTCCTGGGGATTCCCCAAACGTTCATAAGCCAACTCTGAGATGTAATCTGGGTCTGCGTCAAGGTCTTCATTAAGTGGGATGTGCTTGATACAGCTCTTGGAGGTGTGCTTGTAAAATGCACAAACCACCTCAAGAGCTCCTCTTAAGGGCACTCTACTCCAAGGCCCTCCTAGATTGTCAAGCTTCTCAGCCTATCTTGGAGAGTAAGCCCAGCAACCCTGTGGGGGAACCTAAGTTCCATTGCCTGTATACGCGACTACCCAAAACTCAGGACGATAGTGACGATAGTGATTTGGACTGACTGGTAAACAGAGAGCTATTATCTAATGAGAAACTGCTCTGTTACACTGACTTGAAAGAAAGAAACATCACCAACCAATCAATTTTTTAACATAATCTACAATGTTTTTAATCCATCAGAAGCTAAAACAATGTCGTCTTTATTTTCACTATAGGGTCAATACAATAGCCTACTCATAATACATTATATATACAAGCTACTTGATTTAAAAAGGAATAAATGCATTTGAGAAGCTGCTCGAGTCCCACTGAAAAGCAGAGTCATCTACACATGAAAGCGGAGGTGATTCATGGTTCAAAAAAAATGTGACTCAGCAACAAAGAATACTGAACTGAAATCCTGCTTGTGCTACCCCACTACTCACAAAAATGCCTGCAGTCACATCATAGAGAATGTTTAAGATATAGAAAATACATAATAATGCAGTTTATTTTATCCACCACATTCATCAGAAATAACTTACAAGCATTCTTATTTAATGATAAATAAAGTTTTTATTTAACAATCAAAAGGCAACATTAAAGCTGCTATGCTTTTGGGCTCACGGTGGTTTGCCACCTTAGACTTTCCAAAACACTTCTTAATACACCGAACTTGATATGGTACACCAGTCAGTGGCCTGCGCTTTTTAATGAGCTGTTTTTTTTATCATTGCTGTTGTTGTTGTGCTACAGTCTTGTTAGTGCCACATCCTAATTTCTGCGCAAGGCTTCATCACTGTTGCTAATTAGCCTTGAGAATGTGGCATCACCATTAAATCGATTTATGTGCGTCAGTGTTTCTGACTGTAGAGCTGAATTCATAACCATATGTGGGCTGGGAGATTAAGGCAGGCAAACGGGATGTCACAGCGAGCCAGGCAGGCTGAGCCAAGCGCCACACGATGCTGTACATGTGAGAGTGAGTGTTTTTATTTCTGCAAAAACCCCTCAGATTAAGCAGGCTTAATGCAGCAGTCTTACCAAACACAGTGCCTCTGCATAGCTGCCAGCGTGATGGTGATTCAAGTGGTCACACTTCATGATTTTACTAACAGTGGGCCTTTTATATGGTGTTTCTATTAGGTAAGGAATAAAACATGACAGGTGTGCAGTTATACAAAAATAATCAACAACAGAGTGGCTCAATGTGCCTTATAATCCTTTGGAAATTCTAGTATAGTGGCAAAGAAATTTTCACCAGATTATATAAAATCTTTGCTAACAGCAGTAATATCAAGTGTGAATGAATGCAATTTAATAGTATCCTTTTTAGACATTTAGAAATGCAATAATTTTATGTAAAGCTGTACACATACATACTAAATTTTAACGTACTGAAACTCAGCTTGATATGTCTGTTAATAACAAATCACCATGCCAATCTGACGTTCTGCACTGAGCCTGTACTCTGAACAGTAAGGTGATAAATAGTTGATTCCTACAGCGGCACAATACTATTGGCCCAATTCTGAAACAATCACAACACTATAACCAGCCCTGACATTTCATTGACTTTATATAACAGCAGCCCACTTGTGCCAGAGCAGTTCAGATTGAATAAGCAGCTCTACAGAAGTTTGATTGCACCTAAGAAGCAATGTTCTACAGTTTGACCGTGTAGGTAGCCCTTTGCAATGCTTTTTTCCCCCTTTCTCCACTACACTGTATTACCTGCTGTCAGGGGGGTTCAAACACTCATTTAGCCCATATCGATGTGCTGAGCTGTCCTGATTGCTTAGCTGACACTTTGGCCTGTGTGCTTCTGCATATGCATGAGGACAAGTTCACTTCCTTTGCCTCTATTCAGTTCTGCGGTCACAGCAGGTTAATGTCATCTCCTTCTTGCTTGCTAGAAAACATCCTGCACACCTATGCTGCTTTGAGGGTGATATACACCTCCACCACAGGGCTTTAACCCATTAAAAATAAAATAAATAATAAAAATAAAAATAATAATAATAATAATAATAATAATAAAAGATACATACTGTCCCCTGTATGTAACCGGCAAGGCCAAATTCTTTTGTTTTTGGTGTACACTGAAGACAGTTGGGTTTCAGATCAAAAGATCTCAAAGATAGATTGGAATTTCAGCTTTCAATTCCTGATATTTACATCTAGATCTGTTAAACAACGTAGAACATGGCACCTTTTTTTTTGAACCTCCTCATTTTTTCAAGTGATCAAAAATATTGGAACATGTGACTGATAGGTGTTTCTTTGCTGCCCAGGCATGCCGTGATAGATTGATTGTATAAACAATTAATAGCTCTGAATGTCTACTCTTGGTTTGAGCCCTAGGTTTAACCTGTGAAGACTGCATTTGTTGTTAAAAAGGATAAACCAACATGAAGATCAGAGAGCTGTCTATGGGAGAAAAGCAAGTCATTTTGAAGCTGAGAAAAGAGGGAAAATCAATCAGAGCCATTGCACAGGCATTGGGAAAAGCCAGTATAACAATTAGGAATGTCATGAAAAAGAAAGAAACAACAGGTGTACTAACAACCAGGCATTGAACAGGCTGGCCTACCAAAGTGATGAAAAGACCAAAGTGTGGAAAAATAAAGGATCTGCTCATGATCCAAAACACCAGTCAAGCACGATGGAGGTAGTGGCATGGCTTGGGCTTGCATAACTGCTTTTGGAACAAGCTCACTAATCATTATTGATCATGTAACTCGTTATGGTAGCAGCAGAATGAATTCAGAAGTCTACAGGAACATTCTGTCTGCCAATTTACAGAGAAATGTGTCCAATATAATTGGGAGGAATTTCATCATGCAGCAAGACAATGACCCAAAACACACTGCCAGCACAACAAAGGACTTCATCTGGGGGAAACTGGAAGGTTTTAGAATAGCCAAGTCAATCACCAGACCTTAACCCAATTGAACAGTATTTCACCTCCTGAAGAGGAGACTGAAGGGAGAAACAAACAAAACAAACAACTGGAAGAAGCTGTGGTACAAGACTGCAAAAGCATCACAAAAGAAGAATGCAACAGTTTGGTGAAATCAGTGGGTTGCCAGATTGATGCAGTTACTGCAAACATGGAATATGCCACCAAATATTAAGGCATTATTGACTTTAATTTACTTTAAGACTATCTGTTCCTATACTTTTGGCTACCTAAAACTTTGGTGGTCTGCCACAAAAGATGCCATGTTCTAAGTTGTTTAACACATCTAGATGTAAATTGAAGGAAATTTCAAGAATTCAGGAAATGAAACCTGAAATCCTGATCTATCATCTCATATTCATATTCTGATCTCAAACCCAAATGTATAGCAAAAACAAAAGATTTGGCCTTGCTGTTCCAATACTTTTGGATGGTACTGTACAATATTTTAAGGTCTGTACTGTATAGCAACAAGACATTTAGTGGCTACATTTTACAGATTTTCCTTCATCATCATGAGTAACATAAAGAATGGTCAAATAGTTTATGCTAAAATATTAATAATGAAACAATAAAAATTATGTCAGTTCAAAAGTTGGCATCATATAATTATGCTCTAATAACTAGCATGCTCACCTTTTGTCTTTATAACTGCCTCCAACCTTTGTCATATGCTCTAAGGAGATTTCCTGCCAAATCTGTTCTAACCCTGCCAGACTCCTTGGCCCATCATCACCAGTTCAGCTTGACATATCTGTTATAATGCAGCCAGATGTCATAAACTGCCTTCTTCAAATCAGTTCTGGAACCTGAGTCTTTCAGGGCAAAACTATCTTTCTTTTGCTTTGTCTGGTGATTTTGCCATACATTTTTACAAATGCATGTTTTCTAGCAGGATTTGTAACTAGTTGAAATTCTATTTCTTTTAAATGTATTATAAAATAAAAGTACATTTTACTTACTTACTTACTTTTACCAAGAAACCATGAGGGGGTGCAAACATTTGTACTCAATCATACGCTCATTTCACCTGAGCTCACATCTGTCATCTTTACATATAGTTTTAGAATTAATGCTAAATATGCATATGATATTACTAACTGAATCAGATATTGGGCATTTCTTAAATATATGTTTTTAAATTATAGTTAATTGTGTTGCTATAAAGACATGGTCTGCATCAATCCTCTCCCCTCTTCTCCTTCACGTCTCTCCCTTCCTCTTTCATGCTCCGATGGATGCAGAAAGCCAGGGGTAAGGGAGTCTTGTTTACGATGGAATGGGAGAGTTTTTATGAGACTTGTGTTTTGTGCTCGACCTTGAACAATGCTCAAAATCTAACAGGCTGATTCACCTCTTGTTCCACATATTGATTTCTATCAGGGGACTCATTCCCCAGCCGTCATAAGTAACCCATCACATTCATGAGACAAAGCCATATAATACCGAGGGGGACTAGTGCTAAAGGTACGTCTATTACTCCCTGGTTTACAGAATCAAAGAGAAGGGCAATGTGTCATTTCAATTGGTCTAAGTCTGAGGAGAGGTAAATCCTGTATACTGAAACCATTTTCAGTGAAAAATATCCCTGATCAAACTTTTCACAGTTTTCACCATTTTATGATATTATATATATATATATACACACATATATATATAGTCATAAAATGTATGTGTGTGCATGTGTGTGTGTGGGTAAAAACTACCATCTAATAAATCACACCAATTAAAGAGCCTTGCAACAAATCTAGTGGCTTTTTGTTCAATCACTGATCACCACTGTTTGTCCAACTCCCATACTGTTCTTATGTCCCATATGTTCTTCATATTAAACTCGCTTCTCGTCTATATTTAAAAGCAATTAAGCAAGTTATTCCATCTATAATCATTCCTTTCCTGTCTATTTCACGGCTTCTCATTATGTAAATAGTTGGTTTGACTTTTTTAATAGTACATACATTTTGTTTACTGACAGGTATGTGGTTTACAGTTAAAATGAATATTAGGATTGGGCAGTTCTAAAAATCTGAATATACAGTGTATGGATTAAACATGCTGGTTTGGATAGAAACTAGTAATACTAGTCTTCGCTAATATTTAGCATTCATGGTGGCTGTGTCTTAGGAATATAAAGAGAAACGTGAGTTAAAGTGATTTTTTAAGAAAATTTATGTATCTCCATATTTGCTGTGTACAATCTATGTATGTCCAATTTAAATATGAAAATGTATACCTTATAAAGAT
>CM075010.1:7617562-7649679 GCA_037576675.1 Pangasius sanitwongsei | reverse complement strand
TTTATGTATCTCCATATTTGCTGTGTACAATCTATGTATGTCCAATTTAAATATGAAAATGTATACCTTATAAAGATGTCTAAGCTGAAATTCATTTAAATTCTGTTGTGTGGGATTTTGTTCCTGAAAAACTTTTTTTTCGGAGATACATGTTTTCATGATGATAACGATGATGATATTTTGTGACAATGATGATTTTCTGCATTCCCAAATGAGAAAGAAGCCTGGCTCTGCAGCTCCAGACAGCCTTGCTGTTCTGTGCCCTGCCACGTCACTCAGTCACCTTGCGTTTGATGCAGTGATAGTCTTCATTTCTCAGGCAGTTTTGCCAATAAACAGGACAAAAGCACTTGTACCTGAGGGACAGAGATACGACTCGAGCACCATTACTCCAAAACCGCAGGTGTGTGCTGCTGTCAGCTCTGTAGCTAATAGCAGATGTGATGGTGACAGGCCACACCATTCCCATCATATAGTATATATACCCTCAGGGCATGGCACAGATGAACAGGAATTTTAGAGGGCCATTCAGAAAGACATTATAGGTGCAAGGCTAAAAAACACTGCATAGTGTTGTCTATCTATAGTAACAGGCAGACACAGAAATGTCAAAAGGACAGCGTAGTGGAAATAGGACACTTAAAAAAGTAACACATTTGTGGGACAAATGGGCCACAGATATATAGCTTACTGATATCAGATATACAGCTTACACATCTTTTTGACAGAATTATGCATTGAAAATGGAAAGTTGACATAGTGTGTCTTGTGTCTAGTGTGCCCATGAGCATGGGGATTTTCTAAGTCAGATAGATTCTAAGACCTTGATTTGGGTTTCAGTAGCATATAGGTTAGATCTATCACACTGACATGGTTTCCCCATTTGTGTCCTGTTGTGTCTTTGTAGTGTCATGAAACCTTATTGTAAGTCTGAGCCTTCTTCCAAGTTCTATTTTCATTCTACTTCCTCTTTTTGACCTAGACATAGATTATGGGTTATCCATGTTTGATGTTATCTGCCTGTGTTTTGACCTCTACTATGAATTCTAACTATGACTCTTGAGCACATTAGAGTTTGCACACTTGAGTTTCAAACTATAATTAAAGGTCATCTTCACATTTGCACACTTTTATATATCAATAAAGCATTCGTCTCCACTGACAATAACAACCCTTTTTCCGTCACCACGAAATTTGAAACAGGAAATGACGTGAAAGTTGAACCAATCACATTACTCAGCATACAGTGGCGAGGGCAATTAGCTTCCGTAACTGATGTGGACAACACCAAAGTTCAGTGGACGCAAGCTCAAAACCACCATTTTCAAGGGTAAAATTGATTGGTTCTCTGGACCACTCCTGGGCTCGAAAACAGCTTTCACACTCCACCAAACGTACTAAACTCTCTGCCCCTTGTCTGGAAAAAAGAGTGTGAAAATGACCTCTGTAGTGAAGATGGTTTGCAGTTTGGTTGAAAGGTTTGGTGGTATGGACCAGACACAATAGACTGATTATAAGCAGTACTTGCTAAGCACAGCCTTTAAAAAGCATACATGAACTTTGTTCTTAGAGCTATAATACTATGTAACAAGGGGTTAGAATGAGGGGAGCATAAGTAAGAGTGGGCCAAACAAACTTCAATCACTGACTCTTAGAAAAATGCTTACTACAGCGGGCTATTTGGGGAGCTCTCTGAAGAGAAAACTCTCTGATCAAGCTTTCCCACAGAAGTACAAACCTAAGAACTCTTTAGGTTGTTACATTTCCTAAAAATGTGCATTGGCTAGATAGGGTTATTTCTTGTCATTTTTGATGATTAACACAAACCGGGCTAAAGATGCATGTAAAACCCTACATCAGAAAGTTTCCATAATCATCCAAAGTACCATTTTAAAAAAGCCTTAAGAGAGTAGATACAGCACTATGCAGTAGCCTTAGCAAATGATCAAGGCAGTGAGTGTATGTTTGTCCAAAAACTGTTTGTGCAATAAACTTTCCAAAAAGTTTATATTTTGTTAAATGGGAAGATAAATGTCGACTTTTTCTCTCTCAAATGTCTCCTTGAGGTACCTGCTATTAGTAGCCCTGATGAAGTAGCCTACTGAATCTTAATCTTAACAAATGCAAATGTTAAACTGCACCACAAACATATTATTCAATTTAATATACTTTAAAGTCAATGCTTCATCCCTGAGATAACAAATTGTCCTTGTTGGGAATGTTGCATCTGAGAAACAATTTTTGTAGAAAGACAAAGTAAAAAAAAAAAAAATGCAGTAACCAAAGACAGAAAATCTTGAGTCATTTCAGGTGGCAGTATGTCAGAAGAAGAGGTGGTATTAAGCACACTGATGCCTGTCTGCACATTTGTGATTCTCAGAGGTGGCTCTGTCATGGTCTGACTTCACGTCTTGTAAAATCATCTTTAAGAAATCCAGGCTGTAGAACATTCAGATCCTTATAGTCACGTGGTTGTGAAAAATCAGACTTTGAAATTTTACATGGTGGAAATTCAATAATGTGGTTTAAATCATTACCAAAATTATTTGCTTTAAACATAATTTTCTCAACTCACTTAAAATCTGGTCTTAAACAAGAGAAGTGTTAGTCTGTACTGCTCTAGCTCCCCTCTGGCCTGAACACTGTTCTCACCTGCAACTAGTTGGTTTCACCTTTGTCTTGTTGTTATGTATAATATAATAGTCAGTGTTTAAATATGTTGTCGCTTGTTCTGCCCTTGCAAAGTCTTGCATTAGATAACTTCATTTTTAGAGTTTTGAGTTCCTGGTTTTCATGCTTCTGTTCTGCACAGTTCCTTGCATTAACTCACAGTATAGTAATTTCTGGTTCTGATCTCTGCTTGCTTAATTGTAAAGTATGGATATAATTAAGGATAATTTTATGGATTTCCACATCAAGTGTAAGAAAAGCCTACATAAAAAAAAAAAAAGCGTAGTTTAACAAGTATTGTAAATAATATGGTGTTAGTTTCAAACCTGAATTCATGATACCTGAAATATAATGCATGTGTAATTTGTTGGTATATAAAATCTCCACTTATTTCAGGTCTTACAAGTTCAGGTTTTAAAAATTCCAAACCTTACATTCCTGTGAAAATTCAAAGAAAATTCAGGTTCCAGTCCTGATGAATCTGATGTAACTCCATAAATGTTAGCAGTTTAGGATAAAAAAGTACTGAAATGAAAGAAAATCCTGTACAATAAGCTTCTATGCATCAGCCAGATTTGATTGGCTTTTTTTTAATACCTTACTCTGATCCAAATGCATGTGACAGGCATTGCAGATTCTCTCCCCCGTAATCTCCAAACTCAATTTACTTTTTAATACGAATGATGAAATTTTATAGTGCAAGAAAATATGACTCACTGTGGGAGAATAAAGTGACAGAATAATTTCTGATGAGATCTGGGGGTCCATAAAGATTTCTCTCTTACCCTCTTTCTCAATCTCTCTGTCACTCTAATAAAATTATTAGCTTCAGGAAATTCTTATAGACTCCCCATGTGCACTTCAAGGGCATAGGGGTCGAACTGAACTGTGCTTAAACGAATTGCCAAAAGCAAGCAAATACTGTATATGTAATTCTAATATGGTGCTTTTAGGTTCCCATGTCACTATCAATTATATTTTTAGATACTTTTCTAATCAGATCCATCAGCCAGTTAAAACAAAAAAAGTTGAGAAGAAGAATCCCTCATCTTACCATTTGTCATTTAAGAAATGCTCTTAACAGGCCACTATCATTGAAACTTATGGGAGATTTAAGAGGTTGTGAGTCTTTTCTTGGACAAACAATTCAGCTAAGCCTCTGCAGAGAAATAAATTCTAAATTTAAAAGCAGTTTAAAAAGCCACACAGATAGAAAACTACATCTTAAAGAAAATTACATCTGCCCTGGTTTTCGCACTGCATGTGGCTGAGCCTCCAGCACTCTATTCCTTATAATGAAGAGAAAGCTCACATTTTCCATCTTTATTTGGAATTGGATAGCACCGTTATCTGTCAGAGTGTGGAGGGTAACTTTTGAAAAGCTCTTTCTCCCATTGGTCTGAAAGAATAGACAAGATAGAAATCTTGCCAACCAACAGACCTTCAAAAGAAAGATAGCCAGCCCTGTTTTTTTTTTCTTTTTTTTTTGCAGGAGAGCTGCAGGGGAGGGGTATTGCCTTCAATACATCTTAACCTTCACTCCTTGTTTTGCTTGAAATTTGGGAGAGAACTTTTCTTGTATGTTTCTACTTACTTCACAGTAAGAAAAAGTGTGCTCTGTCTTGACCTTACCTGTCATGCACTGAGCACACACACATACACACATTTGCCTTTCTCTGCTTGTAAGGACCTTCCACTGACAAAATTATTAATATTGCTTTTAATTCTATGCCTGCATCTTAACCAAACCCTAACCGTAACCTCAGTAACCAAAAGGAAACCTTTCAGCTATCATTTTATTTTTTTCTAATAAAAGTTGCATTTTGCCTCAAGGGCACCAGATAAACATCCCCACAAGGTCAAAACTGTCTGATATTTCTGTCTTTGTGGCCGTGTATAAAAAACATGCCCGCCAAACACACTCTGTCTGTCTGTCTGTCTGTCTCTCTTTCTCTCCCCTTGTGGGCTACCAGGTGTTTCTCTGTCTGCCCTTCGGATAGTGAGACTGTGAGTACTGAACCTGCACTTGGTCAGAATCTGTATCTACTTTGTGTCTGACAGTAAAATGGTGCTCTTTCCATCCATACTCCAATCCATACTCTCTTTACTAAAGCCGATATCAATCAAATGTACTAGCCCAATCCTGAATTCTCACCTGACGCATTGCAGCTACGATGCAGGAGTGGTTCATCACAACTGTCCATTAAATCTAGACATGTTCCAGCACAACAGCTCAGTAAAAAATGTTATTCATGAGTAGCACTACTACACAAACTCTACTGGTGATTCTACTGGCTTCACAGTTGTGGCATCTTTGCAGATACAGTATGTAGAAAGTGTGATTGTGTGATTTCAGTGGCCTTATGTGGTTCCTTTACACTACGTATGGGGGTGAGTGAAAAAAAGTGAGACAAAGCGTAAACTTAATGCAGAGTGGAACATGAGCTTGAGTTTTATGGGCCTCTGACACAGCTGATGTGGATTGAAATGCTTGTTAAAAAGTAGGTGCAACTTCTGTGTATGAGACAAAAAAAAAAAAATCACAAGTGTGTCCAGTACAAATTGGCCTTCATGGCCCCAAGGTTACAGATGTCCCAGATGGGATGTAAAGATGGTCTTAGCCTGCTGGATTAGCCTGAAAATCACAAATCACAAAGAAAATCCCTCATAATTTTATCATAATATTTATGCTTTCTGATGTGTTTTTATTCGTCTGTCCACAGTAATCAATCATGATTACATAATCAGCTCACCCTCAGAGACAAATAAAGTAAAAGGAATTACTATTAATATTACAAATAGACTAGTAAAGCAAAAAAGTATACTCATTAAAACTACTCTTAAAAGTACTTTTATTGTAAACATAGCAAAGTAAATGAGCATTACTACCCACCTTTGATGGCAAGATGGAGCATTGCTTAGCCAACCATGTTAAGTAAATTTAGTCGAGTGTGGTGATGTATAACAAAAATGTCAGGTATGAATGGGGCCTAAAGCAAGTGGTGCATAAATCTTTGACATCTGGCAACAGCAGCATAGGGCACAAATTTGACACCCCTTTCCTGTAGGGGGAATCTGGAGATCTTTCCGAATGGATCTCACTCTCACTAACTCATTAATGTGAACAGTGTTGGACAGAGGCTACATCCCTTTCCTGACTGAAGAATTCAGTCATTTGTCACCAATTCTTACCCCATTTGTTTCCCGTATACATTGAATTAATGAAGTCTCTTTCTCACAGCCTGACTACCATCCTTCTTCACCCCTCATTGTTTCTCTCTCTCTCTCACACACACACTCCATTCTCTCATTGCTCATCTCCTCTCTTTGTTGTACCTCCCACACTCTGAACCTGGCCAGAGGAAGCCTCTTATTGCACCTGCTGATGCTTTGCAATTGCCAATTAACGCTGATGTCAACGTGTCAGTCTCAGTTGATTTCCACTGTGCCATGGCAATCCAAACCACTTAATGCTGGCAAAGAGAGAAAAAAAGGGAGAAAGAGAGTCACAGAGGAACAAAAAAAAGGAGAACTGAGGAGTGGAGAGTCAATTATTGTGAATGCCTTGGTCTCCAGTGTGAAAGGCTTTACTGCATAATTAAATTACTGTACAGAGAACGTTCTCTGGAAGACAGAGGGAGGTGGTCAGATATGTGCTCAAGTGACTGTGATTGTATTACTTAACACATAATAAAGTTACCCGGGACACTGCTACTTGATTTCTCCACTGCCTTGAAAGCTTATCTAGCAAATATTAAGTGTCTTCTTGGACTGACATCGTTTAAAGAGGCTGCATTTATGATATGATATATTGAATATGTCATGATAATGAAAGTCCCAAAAGGGCTCCTAAACTGACTCTGATATTCATGATTTAGAATTCTGAAATTGAGAGGTTTATACAGCCTTCCAGTGGTGACTAGACATAATCTATTGCCTGTGATAGGCTTTTTGAATGAACACAAATAGAAAAATGACATTTCAGATAGACAGTTCAGCTCCGCTGAGCATTTTTTTGTGATTGGTCATGACCAAAGGCACTCACTGATGGCTGACTATTGGAAGAAGATTTGCACATTATAGGATAATTTTAAGTGGATCATTTAAAGTCTATAATAATTATTATAATGCTCATCCTGCCCTAGCTGTGGTAAGATAACCCCCTGTAGACTCATCAAGCTGTCAAAGCATAATTCCACTGTATTTTATAAAGTACCCTATTGAATCCTATCCAACTCTTTAATATTATCATTAATTCTTAAGCACACTTCGTTTCATATATATGCATAATTTAACTTCTTACAAAATATGTAATTAGCCTATAGACCGGAGAAAGAGATGGGTGGTGTGATAAAGATCTCAGTGAGGAGAACAGCAGGTATGTGTGAGGCTTAAATCATCCTAGCCACACTAAGTCTGACACTTCCATCTGGCAGCATCCACAATACGGGCTCCCAGTGCTAAAGACAGAAGCACACACACACACACACACACACACACATACCCACTGTATACCTGGTGAGTTATATGCAGAGTTGAGCAGAATATTCTGAGTATTGATGGCTGAATACATCTTCCTAAATGTGTTCAGTAATGTATTCCTTTATAATACAGAAGAACATAGGTTATTCAGAATACATTCAGAATACATGCTGATTATTCAGAATAGAAATTAAATAAGGAAACTTAAAACTTTGTGGAACTGATCGCTCTCAGATCCTAATGAGATGCTAAATGAATGAATGTTTTATTAAAGACAAGTACACTATAGATCCTAGATAAAATGTGGTGTTCGTCATGCACTTAATTAGATTAATAAAGATGTTGGCCTTTTGTGATTAGATTGTATCTAGTTTGTTCCAATAACATCATTTATAACATTTCTCAACTCACTAAATATTTAATAATAAATACTTGCCGATTCACCTATACCTTTTCCTTGGTTAGATTTTTAAAAATTTTTAAGTATTTAAGATGAGGCAATTTAAATGAAAATGCTAAAATATACGATGTTCAATATACAATGTTCACTTCATATATATACGATGTTCACTTCATGGCTAGAAGTCTGTGTGTCATGAAGCACAGAAGGGAGAATACAGATGCTGGCTTAAGCTTTATTAAAAGTATTCGAAACAAATACACCAGATGGGGAAGGCAATAAACATAAAGCATAAACAGGCAGAAGGTGAAAGTTTGCAAACAGGTAAGCACCAGGGGAGACTTAACGAAGAATTAGACAGACTAATGTTGTAAGCAGGGACCAAACTCCCAGTCTACGAGGTAATGCAGTTGCCCAAGAGATAAGAATGGTCCACATGGTGTACGCAGGAGACCCCCTGTATATATATGGGGGAAGGGGGGGGGGGGGGGGTGACTTCACAGAAGAGTCATCCAATGGGCCAGGGACTATGGGTTTGAGCAGTGGAACGATGCCTCATAAATGCGTCAAACGATCTTAAAGGGGCGATGTATTGGGGCATAAATATTTGATCACCTCTAGCTGTAGTCAAGAGCACCATTATAAAGTCTAAGACAAGTCAAACAGAGTTTTAAGGTAGTCAAGGCCACGTCAAGATCAAGTCCAAATGAAACCAAGACCAAGTCAAGATCAAGACTGAAACCTATTAAATCCTTTTTGAGGCCAAGCCTTTACTTCAATTTCGTAAATGTTTTAAAAAATTTGCAAATTCTCTTGAGAATTGCCAGAATTCTTCAGAATCGTTCAGGACAATAGATTTAGAAATACAATTGGATTACAACTAGATGATATCATGAACATTATTTTTTACAAATTGTTGGTCAAGACAAAGACCATATTTTGCAAGACCAAGTACAAATGCCAATAAGTCCAAGACAAGTCCAAGTCAAAAACAAAAACATCTCCAAGACCTGACTCAACTCTTACAGCACTATCTAGACCTCTCTAGTAGATAGCCCTACCCAGACCCCTGGTTCATACAGTATGTAGGTGGTTCAGAGCAGCATTTCTCAGTAGATTCTTTGTGCTGCTGGGCTATTCCAAGTGTCTGCATGTTTTTCTCCCAAGGACTTTCATTTTTACAAAATCACTTGTCTACTGTAGGTGGATCAGTGGGAGAGGCATTGCAGTTGATAGCCTAGTACACATTGAAAGTTGAGATGCATGGATGCAAATACTTTTGTTATGAAGCACAGGCAGGAGAACATAGAGGCAGGTCTGGGTTTTATTAAAAGTAATCAAAGCAGACAAACCAGAAGGAGAAGGCAATTATCGAAAAAAAGAAACAAGGTCAGACAATCAGTAAACAGACAAAGCCATGCGAGACTTGAGAATTTTATACTTAAAAATTGAAAAAGAAACTGTATGCTGCCTTTTCAAAACTTATCATAGTCTTAATACAGATACAGTTTTATATGCTGAAAATATAACACCATTACTTGTATTTCATTATAGCCCAACATTGGATATTTATCCATTCACACACAAAATGGCTGATACATCACTGTTAAGTGTAACTCATGCTGTGACAAGTCACAGCTCAGAATCAAATCCTTGGATAAAATCTGCACTGGGACTTGGCAAATGTTACCTTTTGATGGAGAGGCTTGTATGCAGTAAAACTGCTCCATGACCTTAAGAGGCACACAACAGGTGAAATTCAGCAGAAAATGAATGAATGCAATTTCTAAGCAGCCTTGAACGTTGATTAAATGACAATGTCAATGGCTGTCTTTTGAATTTGCTAGAATCAGCACTGTAGACTGCGGTGTCACTATATTTCATTATGCAGTGATTTTGACTGCTGTTTCCACAGAAAAACGAAAATCTTTGTGCGTGTGCGTTGATTCAACATACACATGCGTTTCTGTATCGAAAGTGTAATAAAAGGCTCTCTGTGCTAAGTTGAAACATTACTTATGATCAATAGAGAGAACGGTATGATACATCTCCATAAAAGGACTCCAGAAATACTGAAATGCATCTGAGTCTTCGATATTTTAATTTGTCAGACTCACCAGATATCTCATGGAGTTAATCTAAAGCTTAAAGGAGCAGTTTGTAACTTTTAGAGCAATGAAAACATTGGAAGCTTTAACCTAGGGGTGGAAAATGTACTGAGAAATTATACTTAAGTGAAAGTATAGATAATGTGTCAAAATCTTACTCAATTAAAAGTGAAAGTGTATCCAGCAAAAAAAAGCTACTTTTAAATGTATTTTAGTAGTAAAATACATTTAGTAAAAAGTTTTTATGTTTTTAATCGATAAAATTAAGTGCATGATATATTTTCATGTGAAAAGTAACTTATTACAATCTAAAATTGTTGCTGATCATATGCATGACAAATGCTATGTAGGTTGATAATGAATTAATCATAAAGTAAAATATAATGTAAACAACAAATATTTACCATTTGCTAGAACTTGACTTCCTGCCTAGCCAAATATACTGGAAATGTATGGAATATGTTGCTAGTCTAACCTGGTAATAGCAAACAGGCTAACTTAGTTGAATATAGTTAAACATAGCCAGTTAACTTTAGTAATTACCGAAACTTACCTCAACATGATTTTCAAATTAGATGGAGTTCATGCCTTCTAGGGAGGTAAAGGAGACACCTCATTTTATACAAGTCTTTCCTTACGCCATCATATTGAAACACTTTACTGAGGTTGGGCCGGGAGCCCTCATCTTCAAGTTCCACACTGCAGTTCAGAGGCTTATTCAAATGCACACAGATAGCTATATGCTAAATATAGCTATAATGCCATAGGCAGCTAAAATGCCTTACCTACAAACACAATTAAATCTTGCCTGTAAAATAAAGCAATGACTTTTAATATGGTTTTACTTGGTAAAATACATTCTGATGATCCTTAGAGTCACATTTCTATCTGGGACCATTAAAGTCAAATGGTTTTCTAAGGTAGTCACATTTCCAGGCAGGTCTTACAGTTAACAAACAATCAAGGAGGAGTACAATAGAAAAAGTTTAAATTATAGATAATATTTCTGTATATTTTGTACTATGGTTTTCTCAGGAGAGAAAACTGCAAAATTTCTTTAGCTGAAAATATTGGATTATTCTGCTTGCTGCACCATAATACCATAATATACAGTATACTGTAGGACTTAATATGGTTACGTTCTTAAATCTGCATATAAAATATGACTTTCATAAGCTGAGCACTATTATATTGTGCTTTTCATCTCAGAATTGTTGTGTGTATTATCACCTATTCCATGCCAGACAGTTTATCCAAAGTCAAATCTTCATTCATTCATTTCCATCTTTAAGCATTGTGTATTTGTTAATCATAAATCTCTGGGTAAAGGCTTTGCAAACTGGGAAGAATGTCTACAGATATTATATCTGTCTGAAACGATATACAGCCAAAATATAGTAAATGTGATGGCTGTAAATGTGATGGCTTGACCAGCTTGTCTGCAAGCACTGCAGGTGGATCAGTCTATAATATAACCTAATCCTGTTTCCAGGATCAGAAATTTCATAGACAACCTGCATTTTGAGATTTAGCAACTTAAGCCATACAGAGAACTGTTTCCTCTTCCACAACACACTTCACACAGCATAGGAAATGCTGGCTGTTGTGCCTAACCTCAACATGACGCCAATTTTTACTGGATTCGTGTGGTTCATGATAATAGATCTCTTGAGGTGGCATTAAGCCTGAGGATCAACAGGCTGGCTATCATTTAGCCAAGGCCTAAAGCCTTCAAACAACTACATAGGGAAGGGTGGATTAAACAAAAAAAGGACTTATAGGGAATACACAGAAGCACATCATATGGTAACCCTGTAACATATTTTTACAGAAAAAAAGAGCATATGAAATACTTATTACAGATAGAAGATATACAGTGCAGAGCAGTTCGATTACATTAGGTATCTGAAAACTGGGCTTAAATTCTTTTTTTTTTTCAGTTAAGAGAAAGGTCTGACTTACATTTTCATGCAAGATCAGCTAACCATTCTTCAGTATCAAACATAACTGAAAATGCTGCAGGAATTATTTATGTAATAGAAACAAACAGATAATCATTAAGGCCAGGTAACATGCAAATATAAGATTTTTTCATGATAATATCATATTAATAAGCTAATAAATTTAACTCAGAGTAATTTCTTTTTTGTTCTGTTGTTCTTTTCATATCCAAATATTGATATGTAGTTTCATGGATAACATGACACCTAAATTAAAATTATTCAAAAAAGTGTGTGAAATGAAGTGAATGTTAATCATTTGAAAGCTGTGAAAAATGACTCTGTAATGGAGAAACAGGTCATTTGGAAAAGATGGTCAATAAACCTGAAGTCAGTAATAAACAGAATCCGGGAAACAGATAATCTTTCAGCACCAGTCATTTGTCATCTAATGTAATCTTTATAAATGGAATACATAACATCAGTGACATGGCATGATTTAATGTGGAAATGCCCATTGAACCTCTACTTGAAAAATTGTTTATGCATTCTTAATGGATAATAAATAAATTGCTGTATAGAAATAAAGTATTTATATGAATAATTATCAATTTCTTTTTACATACTGTGGAAGAAAAATGTTATAGATCCTGAAATCTACAAATTGACAATTGGAAATAAAATCATTTTTGCCTATGGTGTCTGGCCTTAAGTATAATTTGATAAACTAAATTATTAATCAAAATATAATTATTAAAGAAACAGTGGCTTTTGGGTTTTTGATTTGTATGTATTGTACGTGTCTAGAAATTTCTAAACTCTTGTACAGTATTGGTTAATAGTATCACTAACCATATTTAGCATTAGCTTGCACAGGCATAATATTCTTTACACATATCATGTATAACTAAGATAATCACCCAGTGGAAGTGTCTTGTAACAAACCTAAACACTACGATACCTGAACAAGATGTACAATATCTTTATATTACTAAAATTTGGTGTAACTTTGTTTATGCTCTTACCTGGTGTATCCCCAAATGGCTTCTGTGGCTTGGCGGTCACGCCGAGATTAACAGCAGGCTGTGTGGTACTCAGCCTCCTTGGACGGGTGGTGGTGACCACCGCATGAGTCCTTTGAGGGCTGCGTGTGGTCGTGGTAGTTGTAGTGGTGGTCGTAGTGGTGGTGGTGGCCTTTGTAGTGGCCGTGGTCTTGGGAATAACTTTCACCTCATCCTCTGCCCCATCATCTGTCCCAGTTGGCCCCCAGTCAATAAATCCTGCCACTGTAGTGGTCCTTCCTTCCTGCGAATAACTGTCATAACTATCCCACTTCAACTGCCTACGTTGTCGCAACAAGTGCTGCACAATGTCGGCTTTACTCCCCTCCAAAAACTCCAGAGACTCGCCTCCCTCTGAGGCAGGGAAGCTGGAGGTGCAGTTCTCACAAAGATGACGTTTGTGCCTCTGTGGCCGTGGTTTGGACCCCAACCCCTCTCTTCCTCCTCCTCCTCGGTGGTCGAATAATGGTACAGGATGTGAGACACCACGCTGCCAGGTACCCAGAGTCCTCCAGTGCGGACCACTGGGTACATCCCGGATGAGAAGACGAGGGCGTAAACGAGGCAGTGACCGAGGGAGCAGCCTAAGCCCAGACCCCACTGGAGCGCACATGGAGAGATCCATAGTGAGGTGGACAAGGGTGAACAGGACCCACATTCTGCTTCCCAGGAGTTCCAATGGTCTCAATGCAGCCATGAAACTGGACAGAAGAAGAAAAAGGGCTATGAGTCTAATTGGGGCACCTTCAAAACACTATACCCTCCAGCATCACCTTGAAGAGAGTAGATGAGAGACAGGGTGTTTTAGAGGTGTGTATCATTCCACAGGATCAGAAATAGGCTTGTTATAGTCGTCCTGTATTCCTAATGTGGTTTCACAGTCTGCAGCTTACAGCTATGCTTCGTTCTGCTCCCTGACTCACTAACTCTTGCGAATCGAACTCTAATCATTATTAATTTCGTATTTTCCCTTTTCATCACAAAGGTCGCAAGTAATCGTAGTAAAATACTTGTAAGACCTGTCATCAATTTCAGTACAGTAGTTAGCCTTATAGCAAGTTTGGTTTTTTTTCCCCAAATATCATTGAATTGCTCTGGAAATGTCCTAAAACTAGGGTTGCCAGATTTCAGGTATGGCAAAACCTGAGGCATCACAAAATGATACTAATATGCATTTATAATGATGAAATGCAAGACAGCAGGATAAAACTTTTGATGCCACAACTCACCAAGATAATATCTGCTTTAGAACATCAAAGCAAATTTAGAGCTAAAACTCTAGAAAAGTATACATGCAGAAAAGTAGAAAAAGTTTACAGTAGAAAAGTTTACTTTTCTTCGTTTTCAAAATATTTTAGAAAAAAAAGCAAGTTTTAAACAGGTAGAAAACTTATTTAAAATAGTTGTCACATGGTGTTGACATTACAATTGTTTAAAAACCTATTGTTTATTCACCGTGTCTTCTGTAGGCTAACTGATGCATAACACAGATGACAATGCATATTTAATTGCTTGTAGAAGTTAGCTGTAATTGGGAAATAATTAATGTAATTGGGTTCATCTACCTTTTTATCCCAAACCCCACAATAACGCAATCTAACTTTGCTTGAGTGCCAAAACACGCTGTGTCTCAAACCACATAATACTCTATTAGGTAATAGTATGTACAAAACTGCAACGGCACCAATGGTGATGTGCTTTTAAGTATGGTATATGTGGTTTGAGATGCTGTCGCAGAACGCATTTGCCTCTGAATTGAAAACTCTTAGCCACATGGGCTCACATGACCACTTGGAATGTTTGGTTGGATTATTCGTGAGTATATGTATGAGAGAAAGAGAGTGATAACAGCAACAGGGTTAGAAGGGCACTACTTCAACAAACAGGATCATTTAGTGTAAAACTGCCAACCGGACAACAGAGCTCAAAACCGAACTGTCCAAACTAAAACCAGACACCTGGTAACCCTACCAAAAACCCACAGTCTCAAAACAAAACAGCTGTAAAATACTGTATAGTGCCAGTCATAAAATGGAGCTATACACTGAAACTCTTTGTGCACTGTCACTCTGTTCAGTAGCTGCAATCACAGTACAAGGTACTGGCACACTTTTACCCCAGACAAATCCCAAAATATCTTAACCTGGTTTGCTTGACTGTTTTTATTTTTAAAAAACAGTAGGGCATGTTTTGATGGTGTTCATGTTCTCTATCCATATTTTTGCCTCAAATTTGTCTAGTGTACTTCTGAAGACTGTTTAGAGTTAAACAGTCTGAGGACGTTTATGGCATGGTGTCCTTCAGTTGCTGTGATCATTTTAATGACCAGATCACTAATATACCCCAACAGTAAAATTGGAGGTTTGGCACCATGGCTCAGAGATGATTTATTTCAAAAGCACTCACAGTATCCACTAACAACTTCTGCCTGTGCTGCTGTGAGGAAGCTGGAGTCACTCTGAATGTAGAGGAATTTTACTGATCAATGGTGTAGCTATTTCATCAAAGATGTATCTGCAGACTGTCCTTCAGAAATGGTCAAAGGCTAAAGGAATTAGCAACCACACAGCCACTTTCACTCTCACACACGAAAGGGGTAAAAATGGCAGGTTTCCCATCTGAAAACATTCATGTCATTCATGACATTTTTGGAAAAATTGGTTTTCATTTACGTGTCCTTTGGATAGTTAACTGTCCTTGAAGAGGTCTACTTGAAATCGTTTCTTACAGTAACCTATCTGCCTTATGACTCCAGAGGAGAAAAACCAAAGACTCCAGGTGTCCTTTGGATGTTTAACTGTTCTAGATATTTAAAGAGCTCTACTTGAAACCTTTTCTTAGAGTAATCCATCTGTTATACAACTCCATAATCCAATCCAAACCAGGAGCTCTATAAGAGCTCTATAGTGCTTATTGCTCTATTGCATGCTACTTTTACAATACATGAACAACCTTGTATGATCTCACTCCCTCCTATAGCTTCTCAGAAGTTGCCCCCTAAAGTTTTCACCCTTGTGATCACCAGGGTCTGCCAAAGGTGCCCAAGTGCCCCTTTGCTCAACAGATGCATTTGATGTTCTAGCCACCTGCCATATCAAGATGAAGCTCACTCTATCATGAAGCTCATCCAGTGTTCCAGCCGCTCAGAAGTAACCCCCCGCAGTTTTACCCTTATGATTATCATGGGCTGCCAAAGGTTTTGTTGCCCTTTTGTCTGACATACTCTGTTCATGTCTCAGCCATCAGCATCATCAAAGGGCCTGTGTGCTCTGGCATACCAATCATGAAGCAGACACAAGAAATTAGGTTCAAAGACAGAGTGAATTCTTCTTTCATATATATTGAAATTCTTGAAATCTGCAGCCTTCCTATAACATCCTATAGCATGCACCACATGATCTGTAAGGTAATTACATAAATGTGTAATGGCCATGCCTGAACTGCACAGGGAGTTGTTACGTTTTATGTGAAACTGATGAACATACCATGTCTCAATTTCATGATCTATGAACATACTTTAATTTGTCTCTAGTGAATAATCCATTTAGAGGTGTGAATTAGAATGGCAACCAGGACATCTCTCTAGAGGAATTTCCAGCAGCTGAAAAACAAGAAGAGCCAGGGAAACTGATGCTCGCTGTCATTCAACAGTACAAATCTTTGCTTGTCATATCTATCAAATTATCATTACTTATTTATTAGCTTAGATTAAGCATTTTTTTCCCCCAAATGTCATTAAATTGCTCTGGAAATGCCATGTTTTCACAAGTAAAAAAAATGAGCTTATTAGTCATAAACAAGAAACAATGAACCAGTAAGGCTGTGTTTATACTTGATGTTCACTATGCATACGCAAGATGGCTGCCATTCATGTCATGCATTCATTCGGTGCGCCAAATGTATGCCTCCAAAACAATAAGGTGACGTGTACGTGATGCAATACCAACATAAACAGTGGTGGAAGTGCAGCACAATGTGACACAATGTCTTCAACAGGCGAAACAAATTAGAGCTGTGTCTCAAATGGAAAATGTATATATATATATATATATATATATATATATATATATATATATATATAGTATTCTAGACAGTTTTTGAGTATTAAAACTAATTTCCCTGTTAAGGTTAGTGTTCGAAATTTTTTTTTAAATCTCACATAGCTTTCAAAACTTTGTTTTTCAGACCTGTATGCAAGAACTTGAGATTAAAATTTTTAAAAGGTCATAGTTTTTTAATTCAACATGCAGCTCATGACACCAATCATAATGAAGGCAGAAAGTTTTAAAGAGAATCAAACAGTGCATGACTGTGTGTTTAACACTTCTATACTGCTGCACATTGAAAGATATGTCTCAGAATAATTAATGTTAAATCATTTTAATAGTTGACATGGAAACCTGTCGGGCAGGGATGCTTAGGCTCTATTGGACATCTATTGGATGTCGCTTTTAATCTCCCGTAAGTAAAGTCTATTATAGTGTTCACTTGAAAATTATAGTTGTAACAGACATCTTTAATGAATTCACACAATGACATGAATTCTAAATGACTGGAAATGGAAAAGGAGGTCGGCAGTTTTAAAAAGGGGGCTGTATTTTTTAGTCATTTGTCTTTTTATGGATGCAGCATCTTCCTTCATACCCCTCAAACTGAACACTGAACTTTTCCTGTCCATACTGTATATTTCGTCCTTACGTAACCTTTATAATTTAATCTATCTACCTGTCTGACTATATATCTATGTCACTATATTCGCCCACATACACCTCAAAAAAAAGTTTGAAGTGAAGTACATCATTATGGACGGAATGTGATTCCTTTTTGGTTCAAATTGTAAGAACTGCCCCATAACCGGCTTTACTTTCTGTGTTTCCCCTCAGTTCCTATATCTTACTTGTGTCGATTTATCCTAAAGTGGGTAATTACTGTCAGGATGAGTGACTACTTTACATAAGACATGTTTGCATTAGAGATGTTGTATGTGAATCATTAATATTTAATATTTGAAAGCAGTCAGTCGTCTGCTTGTTATTAATAAGATGAGCTGAGCAGAGATAGATGCAAACACGTACAAGCTGCTGCCTGGGACTGTAATTTCTAATTTGAGGGTGTTAATAAAATTCATAATAGAGTATAAATGTCAGGTTTGTCAAATGCAGATCGAGTCTGGGTAGCTTTCTTTTTAATGTCTTTCTCCTTTAGGCTTTTAAATTTTATTACTGATCCACAGAAAGTAGCACATACAAAAAAAACGTGTGCTAATGTGTACTAGCTGCATATATTGTGGAAAGCATTTCACACAAATATATTCCTCAGAATAAATAATAATAATATACGCAATATAACAATAAGTTTTGAATAAAGGAGGCTTTTGTAAAGAGAGAAAGATTTGTTCTTTTTAATGACCATGATCATGAAGTTGAAATGTTTTTGAAGTGGATAAAGCAAAGCACTATAGTGTCAGGTCCATCACAGCATACTGTATACCTCAGATGTTAAATAACGCAGCATCATTTCAATCAGCTCAGCTGTCCTGCCGGAGTAGTCATAGGGCATGCACTAGAACTAGAACTACAGGAAATGCTAACGGAAGTGACACCTGAAACCTCATCATAGGCATAGCATTACAGCACTGTTATGCATAAATTGTATAACAACAAAAACACTCTTTGGGTTATACATAAAAAAAAAAAAAAAAACAGAAGCCTGAATTAATTATTATAGGTGTTAAATGCATTAGCTCAAGTGAGAACATGGCCATAGGAGATCTTCCAGTTTACCATCTGAAACAGAAAAATTAACCAAAACATGACTGTAACACAGCAAATTCAAGATACATATTAAATAGCAATTGATGGCACATACATCTTTATGATTAATGATTAATATGTTTCTGCAATACACACACTCTGAAGGGAGGCAATAACAAAACATAGGGTCACTTATATCACATTACCCTCGTACATCACCAGATTGACCTTGCTCATGCTTAAGACGTGCGTGTGTGTGCGCGCGCACAGGCGACATCATTAATTTACAGCCACAGAGCAAAAACACACGTGTGAAAAGCTAAACACACTATTGTTAGCTATTACATTGAAAACAGAATGATTGATTCTCAGCCAAGTACCAAGAGCTAGAATGTAATTAAGAAGAAACTGATACTAAGAAGTAAGGAACATCTGTTGTGCATTTACTCAAGCAACTTTTTAGAATAAATTATATTTGCAAGTGAAGTTTTAAACTGGAATATGTTGTCCTCTTACCTGAGCAAATGTATTGATTTCACCCATACGAAACTGCCTAATTTGAAACTAAGGAAAAGAGCACATACTGACACAAGAATCAGCCAAAATATGAGAAATAATATAATTAAAAGTAGTTTGATAGAAATATGCTTCTTTTACACTTGACAAATGAAATGTAGCGCTACGTTTCAACCTAGGCATGGTAATTATATCAATACCATATTGAACTTGACAATAAAACAGCTTGACATTTTTCCACATAGTGCATTATATTTTATTACAAATGACCTTGTCCTTATAAAACACTTTATTTTACAACTTTTCATTTCTGAAACTCTACATCCCAGATCTATTCATGATTACAAATCCTTCTATTATGTAATAAAGATCAAGATCCTAAACAAGACCCTTACAAACACCCACAATAAAAGACCATTATCTCCTGAACTGCATTATGCCCTCAGAGACAATGCTATTATGCTCTGATTGGAAACTTTTTACTACCAATATTTTTCTCCATCCTGCTGCTACTGGGAAATATTTCCTAGTGCGTCACCGCTACTGGGACAGCTTTTCTACTTACATTGCATGATATTGTAGAGACTACAGTTTACATACTTTTGCTTGCACTATATTTTGCACTAGCCTCACGCTCTTGTGTATTTGCACTTTATGTAGTCCTTGGACCGTGCCACTGTATTATGCGTCGCACCATGGTCCTGAAGAAATGACATTCTTTTTCCAAAATATGCAAGTTATAAGGAGGAATGTCAATAAAACCCATCTGACTTGACTTGAAGATAGAGAATATACTGTAACTAAAACAAGTAAGGATGTTCTAGTCCCATGACAGTTCTAGGTATCAGCTGAAGCCTGACACTGATCTGATACTGAGCTCATATTGATGTAACACTGATACCTCATTAAAAGGGCCGAACTTGATCAATGAGATAATTATTGATAGGTAGAAATAAACTTGTTGGGCTAATAAACTTTATTTAATCATATTCAGTTGTAACAATCATTTATACTAATCTGACAGTCAATTCAGATTGATCATATCTGCTTGTTAAGACATCACAGAAATGAAGCTCCGCCATTGGTCTATATGATCAATGTTCTTTCTGCCAAGTGTAATTTGAAAATAAAGAAAGAAGTAACTAAATTAATAAATTGCCTTGACTGCACAATAAATAAAGGTAATGGCTGATTGGTACAGGATAATAGATAATGGCTGATTTTAATGATGGCAAATGAATTTGATCAAGCACAAAGGATAATAAATAAACATTCATTTATGCATGTTGTCCTTGTTATAATCAATAATTGCTCTCTGTGTAATAGCAGTTGTGTAACGGCAGTCACCATAACACTTTTACAGCATACATCAGTGGATCAGGTTAGAAACCTTCTGTAGTTAGGATTGTGAGGAAGTCTAGGTGAGACCATGTGGGTCACTGTGTCCAGTGGAAGACTGGAATTATGGAATTATGGGTACACACATGTGCAGTGACCTGCAGGCCTCATATCATTGAACCTGTGAATCACAAAGGACAACAAGCCTGACGTGTGTTAGTTTATGTATGATGACAGCCTACTGGGAAGATCTCTGACAGCTAACATTGATAAAATATGTGTGTATGCTGTGCTGATAGCATACACATACCTTCAAATACACAGACACAAACACACACATTTCAAGACATGGGATTATATATATATATAACCATTTCTTTGTGGTTATTGAGGTTAAGGTTATGGTTAGATTTAGGATTATGTGTTATATACACACATACATTTATGCAACTACCTATATGCAATATGAATTTTCAACATATAATCCTAAATCTAACCATAACCTTAACCTCAATAACCACAAAGAAATGGTTATATATATTCAGTTTTGATTAGTATATATTGTATGTTTTAAGGGTATAATAGCAATGTCATTATCTGTATCTGTATCTGTTTAGTGCTCCAAACATTTCTATCTTTATTCAGATTTAAATCCATAGTGGGTGTGTCCTAAACCTGCGAAACCTGAGAAATGTCAGCACTATCAGCATAGCCTGTGACTTCTTACTAAGGATGAATGAAAGAACATAGCCTTTGTTTGTCCTACAACCTTCGTATCTCACCCCTCAGTTGCACCCACATGAAAGAAAAACCTGCCATGATGTACACTTCTAGTCTCAAGTAGAAAAAAAATAGTGCTCCCCCAATTCATATCTGTACTTGTTCAGTCCAAATAATGTATTCATATTCGGTTACATGGCTAGCATGTACATAACCACCAAAATCCTAAATCCAGTCCTAACCTCAGACAAATGGTTTTATCCTTATAGGTTTGTAAAAATAAGAATGTACCTTGAATAATCAAAAAAAAATTAGGCAAGATAACCACATCCTGACAATGTAGGTTATCCCTGTTTATATATATTTTTTGTTTTCCTACATAGTCACAATTCACACACACACACACAAGCCTCTTGGTCGCTTTAATGGAATGCAGGGCTAGTTCCCAGCCTTGGGGAAGACTAACAAAGGGAAATCCCAGCCATCGTACAGTAATTACATCAATAAGTCCCATCAGGAACGGATTGGAAAGGCACACACGTGTGCATATATAGGTGTGTGTGTCATTCTGTGGATAACCTACATGCACATGAAAGCCTGTGTGTGATGAGGTGTAGAAAAGGACAAATTCTTCTCATATTCAGGGTTCCGACATCATCCCAAAGCATGTGAGCTTTCTCAGGGCAACCTGGTGAAAGGGAATGGGCTGCTGACATATACAGCCAATAAGATGGGCTACTTTAAGAGTGTGGTCAAGCACTTTAAATTTATGAAAGGACAGTAATGGTTAAATCGCTCTACTTTCAAAGAGTAACTTAGCAAAGTGTATACTTATATGCAAACCTGATGTCGCGAGGTAGCCATACAAATTCACAAGAAGGAGTTGGTGGATTTTGTTTCATTTCATGCAAATAAAGTCATTAGGGAAATTACAGACAAAAATATATCAGTGAGATCTAATAATATTGTTAGTGAGAAAGCAAGATAACTGCAGAAACAATAACACTTGGGGTTATTAAACATATCAGTCTAAGACTGGTAAATAAGGATCAATTTTTGCCATTAATATCCTAATGAATCTGAAGATTGTACAGTAGATCAGATCTCTTAGCTAAGAAAAAGAGAGAATGGGAGAGCTTCAATCACCTATACTGGTTTCTGGTGATGGAATCAACTTCACTATCAGTCACTGGCTGTCTTCAGATGAAGACTGGAAACACACCTCTTCACTAAGCACTCAACTAATACTATTTTGTGTCTGTACAAACTTGTATCAATGGCTCTTTAAAGGAACGGTCCACGCTGAAACACAATAAATATGTTTATACTGAAATATTTGTGATTTGTTCAGCAATTCTGATGCTAATTTGTTGGTTGGTGCTGTATTTGAGTTTTTCCCATGAGAAGTTACTATTTGCTGTGCTGATGTCACATGGTGACATTGCTAGCACAGTTACAATGGAGTTTAATAGGGAAAAAAGTTTTTAAAAAAAATCTCAAATATAAAGGACAATGGTCCGATTTGGCTGTTAGCTCCTGACAACAAAAGAGCAAGAGCTTCTTTTCTCACTCACTATTTTTAATGTCATATCAATGTCATTGTCATATTCAATGTTCAATGTCATACTGATGAGAAATCCAGTTGAGAAGTAGTGGAGACAGCAAATGTTGGACTCAAATTTCCAGAATGCAGTACAGCTATATGACAAAGTTGAGCTGAGTTACAGCAGAGACTCGGCTCGGCTATTTAGCGATCTATGAGATGACAAGCATGATGGCGCTGATGGTGGTATTAGCGTTACAGTTGAAGCTTTGGAAGCTGAACTTTTTGAGCAGGGTGTACAGAGGAGAAGGTGAAAGAGCTGAATAGACTAAAGGACTAAATTGCACTGGAAAAATTTAGCTCCTGCATTTTGTAGTGATGATTCCGAGACTTGATTCAGCCTGCTGCTCTCCTGGTTTGACTGTGTTTGTTTCTTATTATTAAGTTCACCTTCTCCCGTTTATATTCTGTTTGCCAACCAATCGACCCGGGCCTGTCTCTCACTCTGAGGTTTGCCCTGCCTCTCAGGTTGACATTTATTTATATATTGCATTTATCTAGCCTGCACTTGCATCCAACCCCATACAGCTATGTGACAGGAGTCAAATAAAATGTAAATGAAAAATGTAAATGTGAGAGACTACAGAGTTGTCTTCCTGACAGAAAGAACGGGGATCCAGAATCCCTCCCGAGGAGACTAGGCACAAGGCAGGATGGGACACCAGTCCATCACAGGGTGACACACATCTTCACATAGTCATTCACAGAGGCAATCCATCACAGAGGTGGGAGGAAACTGAAGAACCCAGAGGAATCAAACGCACACATGGGGAGAACTCAGAAAACCATCATAGACACTAAATAGTGGCCACAATCAAACCTGCACCACCCTGCTGCCCTAAAATTGCAACAACAAAGCCTAATTTATGTCATGTTGCAATGCTAAAATACAATTTTTAACAATTTCCTCCATAGCTTATTTTCACATTCATTCATATGTCATTCATAAAGTTTTTTTTTTTTTTTTTTTTTGTCAGAAAAGCATTGAATCCTCTTTGATGTGTGGTGAAACATTTTCATGATTATTACACAGGTCCAGATGTCTAGACTTAATAATAGACATTTAAAATAACCTGAATGACTGATAAAATCTTCACAGACAATTTCATTGCATTTTGCGGAGAAGATTCAAAGAATGACGCTTCAGTATAAAAGGTAATGAAAATGTAAGGGCTACAGCAACCACTTCAGAATTTGAATGAATCCAACCATCTCAAGTGGCAATAAAATATTTTAGCATCTGACTCTAATCACAATCAGATCATAATATTCCATTTAACTAATAATACACACTCACCGACCCTTGAGCCTTGCTCATTCGTGCAGTTATTCAATCAGCCAATCATATGTTAGCAGCATAATGCACAAAAAAACAAGCAGAAAAAATAGCTTCAGTTTATATTCAAACAGCAAAATGGCAGGAAAAATGTGATCTCAGTGACCATGGCATGGTTGTTGGTACCAGACAGCCGACAGGAAATCTACAGTAACTCAAATAACCATTCTTTACAATTTTTGTGAGCAGAAAAGCAACTCCGAACACACATAACATCAAACCTTGAAGCTGATGGGCTACAACAGTGGAAGAAAACATCAGGTTCCTTTCAGCCAAGAACAAGAATCTGAGACTACAGGGGGCAGAGGTTCACCAACTGGATAGTTGAAGATTTTTTTTTTTTTTTTTAACATTTTCTTCTGTCCAGTTTTGGTGCAGTGAGTTACAGATTTAAGGAAGTTGAGTATGGATTATTTGATTAATACAATTATGATTTCATTGTTACATTGAGTTATGATTACGCTGGGCACAGAGCCATAAAATGTCTAAAAAAAAATCCGAAGTGACTGACTCACATGAAGTTCTTTCCCCAGCAGGAAGAAAAAAATTAAGACCTTTGAATTATAGGTTTCTACTGCTTAAGTCATATAATTTCAAAGTCTTGGAATGAATGGAAAAGCATGCCACTGAATATCAGTTCTGCTGTAGCCTACTACTGTAAAAATATACTGTATGATTTACATAAAGTGCTATTTCCCTGGATTCACAGTAACTAACACACATACACACACACACACAGCTATTCTATTAAACATGAACTGTTATGCTGAGTAATGGCTGCTCCCATATTTAAAATGAATGGTGGTGAACACAAAAGGCCACACGTCTCTGTAGACTTAAAGCTAGCTGGTGAATATGGTATATAATTCACCCCTGTATGACTATCTCTCTCTCGTTCTCTCTGGTTGTATTCCTCTTTCTCCCTAAATCCCACATCCACCATTCTTCTCTTTCAGAGGTTAGTTAGTGATCACATGCACTCCGTTCAACATAGATCCTACTCTTCAAATGCAGGAGCAGAAAGTGAGAGAAAGATGTCATCATCAGTTTCTTTCCTTTCACTGACACCACGACTGCTTCGTCAAATGGCAACTGTAGCAGCTGTTCATCTGAAACAGAGGACATACTGATGGCTTCCAGCATGCCTGTCTTGGCATCTCATTCCCTCTCCCTCTCTTTTTCTCCCCTCGGATTTTAAGTAGACATATTGCCGTGTTAGGCATCAAAGTTTGTTTTCACACACACGTCCCACACTGTGCAAGTCTCAGCACAGCATATTTCTGTACGACTTCAAGCTCTATGAACTAGCAGAAAGCAGAAAAAAACACTCACCCCCTACAAATCCATATGCCTCTCTAGAAGAGGGGATTTGTTTACTGAATCTAGCACAAGTTATGAATAATTGATTGGCACTTATGATGGCACAGATTAGGTATTAATTATACAGGTTCCATATGCAGAGTGACATCCAGATGATGTGAAGCAGCTCTCTGATTAAATTATAATGTACAGTCTCTACCAGAGCCGAAACCAAAAAAATAAAGATGTCAGATATGAAATATACACATTAAGGGTGTATATCTGTATCTGCAAATATGAGTATCTGTGTCTGTATTCAGATTTAAGCGCAAAGTAGAAAATCCTGGAAAAAAAAAAAAAAAAACAGCAGTAGAAGTGCCAGCACACGGAATTTCTGTTGCATCCCGATGCACAGATCTACTCTCTACCAGATGCCCTGTTAACTTTTCTGGCAAGCTTTCTAAAAAAAAAAAGTGCCTCCTAGTGCTCCTACTGTTCATATCTGTATTTGTATCCATTTACAACACATTATCTGTTCAGTCTGGCCGATGAATATGTATTCGGTTACATTCTTAATATACACACAAGCTCTGAAAGAGACACTTTTAGGTTCACAGACAAAATTCAACACTTCAACACAGGTTTATTCCTTAAACTGTCCCCCTTCTGTGTGTTAATAAAGGAGATACTGTGTGATCAGTTGGACAATAGGTCTAGTCCCCTGTATAAAATTAAGGTATGAATCTGAATCAGGGAACATGGTCTCTCACACACACACACATTCAGTACAGCTCAGAGGCATCAACTGTAATCTGTTCAAATGAATATCATACCCACAGGCACTTAGCGCTCGCGTGAGAGCAGAGCAGATAGATAACGAGGGTGGGAGGGAGGAAAAGATACCCATGCCATGCCAGCTTAACCAACCCACATTGGTTGGGGGGGGCAAAAAAAAGAGAAAACGAGAAGGATCTAGTTTACAAAGCATGCCATGGGAATCACCATGGCAACTGTGCACTGCTCTGTTTTCTATATAATTTATATTGCTACGTCTTTCTATCACTGCAAAAAAGACAAGGCCAGCATGTGTGATGTAACAGACACACACACATGCACACACTCACACAGACACTTTTTTTTTTTTTTTTTTTTAATACAGCCTGAAGAGAATGTGATCACAGAGGTAGAGAGGAAAAGCAGGAGCAGAAGAGTGTGTATTTGAAGGGCTAGCTGACCCGGAATAATCAGGATTTGTGAGCCCAGAGTTAGCGTTGCTCAAGCATCTGAACTAAATGGCGCACAGCCGCTGAGAGATCAACACATTAGGAGAGGAGCTTTAGAGCGCCGGCTCCATTTTCCATCCGACTGCTCAGCATCACATTAAAGACACGAGCATGGATTAAAGCACCAAATCTCCCATCGCATGGCCTACGCTACAGAGTGTGTGTGTGTGTGTGTGTGAGCGAGAGAGAGAGAGAGAGAGAGAGCAACCACATTATTAATGAAGTAAAAGAAAGGGAGAGAGAAAGATAAGGAGGGGAGAAAAAATATGGAGCAAGATGAAGGAGAATGAAGGAGAATGCATCTTAATGCTGAGGAAACGTTACGCAAGGAGGAATAGCAGGTGGGAGGTGGGTGTAGGAGGATGTTGCATTGTGATCTTTGGCTCTATGAAAAGAATCAAGAATAAACATCAGGAATGTGCCAATAATCCAATAATTTTATGATAAACCATGATATTCTCCATGTATATATATATATATATATATATATATATATATATATATATATATATATATATATATATATAAAAGAATGAAAAAAAAATAATAAATATAAAAATATCTCTCTCTTATGATCACGATGGTGCAAATAGTAATGAAATATTCCACAACTATACGTCAATTAAAAGGATTTTCATATTTTTTATATACTCACTTAATCACAATTATTTGAACTGATATTTGAGGTGATTGCAATTCATCAATTCCACAATCATTATGTTTTCATATAAATAAAAGTATAGCTGTGATACTGTATAGATAGTGATGTTTATGTAAGTAATAGAACACATAGACATGTTTCTATAAAAAAAAAAAAAAATCAATGACAAGGTGCAGTGATACAGCCTGAAATGTGTAAGTTACTGTTACCACCCCAAAGTTGATTATTTTCCATTAACAGCATGTCCCAAAATGTTTTATTCCTCTTATACCACAGCAATTTGTCAAGAGTTACATTATTTTTTAATCAAAGAATGACATCGTATTTATAGTTACATTTATTGTTATGGAATGTCTTGAGACAAGTTTCAGTTATCACTTAGTTCACTCACCAGCCTCTCTTTTTTCTCTTTCTTGAACTTAATAATACAAAATGACAGCTTGTCATGTTACAGATAAACTACTAAGCCCTCCATTCTGTGAAACCTACTGACTGTTAGTCAGTGCTGACACCCAAGACTCCTTCCAGAAATGTCAAATTAAGTTTTTCTATATCAATGGTTAGATTTTTTTTTTTGTTAAATAACAAATTTTTTATTTTTATTTTTATGTTTATTATTAGCCTTAGAATATACAGAGTAGTCCTGCAATGCAATGCCATTATCTGTACCTGTTTTTTTTTTTGTTTTGTTTTGTTTTTGTATTTTTGTATTTAAACTGGAAATGCCCTGGAAACTCTGGAAAACACTGAAAAAAACTAAGAAAAACACCAGATCTCCTGTGATTGGGAAGCATACCTCCAGAGATACGCTGCCCTGTGCACTGCACATTGTGTGTGTGGGATATGGAGCAGTGGCTCAATATATGAAAGCCTATTTCTTTTGTTTATATAGAAATGTGCTAAAACATATGTTCTTAATTTGGAGCTCAGGGTTTAGGGTGGCCTACTAAAGAAAACAACTGAAACAAAACCACGAATATAGTGCATCCCCTATTAGTATCATGTTAGTGAAATTGATCTTTGTAAAAGATTGCAGTATATATTGTATTGCGTATTGCAGATATACTGTATACTGCAAATCAGACATGTGCACAATCGTTTGTTTGACACAAAAAGACTGAGAAAATGAAGAAAAATGCACTTTTTCCCATGACCAAACATTCTGGGCTAGCTGCAAATCTTTTTTTGCGGTTTTTGAGTTGTAGTTGCTGAATTTTTGCTGAAACTTGACAACCTCTTCAGTCTGAATAATGTATTTGTATTCAGTTACACTTCTAATGTAGAGCATCTTCCAAACAACTCCCTGTGAATGAGCTGTTGCTATAGAAATCATAACATGTGTAAATGAGGGTATAAACCTGTAATTTGTCTTGCAGCCAGAACTACTGCCAGAGCTGTTGTTTTACAAAATTAATTAACACCTTATGACCAATCAGTGTCGAGAACAGCGTTTTGGTATAATTTCAATTTGTTTCTGGATACACATAATCAAATTGTAGCATCACATCACATTACAAGGATTTGATTTACATGGAACATAGTAATAATTAGTCGATTTATGTAGCCACTAATTCAAATGCATTGTAGACTTTATAGCACATTATTTATTTTCATAGATTTTGTTATAGTACATTGTTTACATTCTTTATTATTCAGTAACCTATTTGGTTATTTCAGTTATATATTCCCTGATTTTATATGTTTTATATATTCCCTGTTACATACTGCTATGGTTATATTACCAAAGTGAACAGAAAAGCCAAACAAGTCACAATTATGTGTATGCCAATCATTGACAAAAATTTCATAATCATAGCAAGCTCTGCTAATCTCTGAATAAACATGTAAACCAACTCCCATATTTGGAATTTATACAATATCTTGGTTAGCTCACAATAAATTAATCTCACAAGTTTTATCCAAGCTATGTCATGTATATCCACCGAAGCTGACATTTAATATTAGGTATGGATTATGGTATGAAATCAAACTGAAAAGCGCAGTCAGGACTAAACTGTGCATGGCTAACATTTCACATGGTTGTCATTTATTTTTGCATTCACCAGCCTCGACTCAGGGCATAACTGACTGCATTTAGCCCTACAGTCTGTCCTGACTTTTAGACAGCACTTTGGACTCATTTTCTTTCCAGCTGACACACAAATACACACACACCAATTCTCTGCAGCTGCTGCCTGGCACCGTTCATGTTTGGTCACTGGGATATGGGCAACGTTCCTGAAGCAATATCAACTCATTGCCAATGAATGGCTGAGAACAAAATGCTGAGAATGGTCCAATCTGTTGTGGATTCCTTCTGTCTGGACTACTCAGAGAGAGAGAAATTCTGGTTCCATTTCAGAAAACTGACTCAAGAGATGGTAACACTGTCCACAAGGAAATTAGTTAGGTAACCATTCATGATGTGCATTTAACGGAGCCATATTTCAGTAGAAAAATCCCATCAATAGCAATTGCGTACCATTAATACTGTCTGTGAGCTTCACCTCTATAGAACTGCGAGTTGCACTTGACACTCTGAATGGACAAGATATGCGGTATGGATCTTTTTCATCTATTCAGCCATCTGGATAAAAAGTGCTATGGATTTATGACATTATAGCTCTTTTTTAGAGTGACATTCGTTTTTCAGGTTAGAAACAAGCCTATTTGTCCCAAATGCTGTCTTTTCAGGTCAGACAAAATCCCTCATGGTTTTGAATTTTTTTTTTTTTTTTTTGCTTTTTCTTTTCTTTCTTTTTTTTGCCCAAATAGAAGAGACAAGTGATAGGCTATAAGTTAGTCACACAGAGATATCTGTCAGCCATTTTGAAATTCTTTTAGCAATTTGTTTAACACTTTGTTTCAATATTAACCCAAAATATACCAGCCCTCAGTGGTTATGTTATCACGTTTATCCTTTGCTTGTCGGCCCTAACTACACTCGATTCATTATTATTGTTCATGGGCAAGCAATTAAACAAGACTGTAATCATATCTTAAGCTACTAAAAAAAACTGCAGCATGCAATTTAATCTTTGCTTCTAATTTCAGTGTAATCCTCTAAATTAGCTGTGTGGGCTTCATTAACGGCTAAGCTATTGTGCGTTATCAACACATACTTAAATAGCAGCTGGAAGGATTGAGTTATTTTTATGAGAATTAGGTTGGTGGAGGTAGACGCAAATCTGATTAAAGGCTCTAGATAACTCTTGAAGGACTTAAAGGGAAGGACGTTGCATATGTAAAGCCACTTACCATAAAGCATAAGGACACGTATGAACATTGTTGCATAGTGTGGAGTTTCTGACAACCTGATCGTTAGAGACAATCCAAGCAAATGTTCCCATAATCAGTGTTAGTACACACATACTGTACGTAATAGTATACTTGTGTAGAAAAAAGTAATCATTTTGCTGGAAAATGACTCAAGTAAAGGTTAAAAATAACCCATGAGAAATATATGCAAGTAAAAATTTAAAAGGTATCTGATACATACAGTATTTATTATGTTTGCATTGTTACTGTGGAATTCTAGTATTGCACACTTTTTGGGGTTTAGATTCATACAAAAAAGCTCCTTTGTTCATCCTTTAATATTCACTTTCTACAAGAGCTCTGCTACATAATTGCAGTGTTAAGTAAAATGTGTTATTTTCCAGGGTGGAAATTGTTTCTGCACACAAAGAGTTGTTTAATATGTTTAATAAATTTTCCACCATATTTTACAAGCTGCAAAAGTGCCTTTTCTCACATCCAAGTATTACCTTTTCCACTAAACATTATTAGTCTGTGATAGCCGTCACACTAAGGCATTGCTCCTAATGAATGCTGGCTCCTGCTACAAGAGCTATTGTTTGAATTTGTTGATGCCACCAGATTTACCCCTGGCTGCTCTGAGTTTGAATTTACAATTATGGCTTTATTGGAATTACAAAAGATCAAGTGTGCTTAAGCTCTTATTCAAAACGACAAAGCAAACAGCGCTCAGGCAGCTAGAGGAAAAGAATATGGTATTCAACGAGTCAGTGTGCCATGCAGAGCCACCAGGATCAATTCAAACCTTATTTTTAGCCCAAGGCGCGCAGATTAAATGCTGAAAGTGTGCAATATCACATAGTTCAGCATCTCTCTCTGCTCAAATACAGCTGGTAAATCAACTGGTTTAAACTGGGAACTGACTGATGAGCTGAATTAGGTGTTATAAGAGCAGGGAAAGCACACAGAGCCAGGTGTGAGGTGTGAAGAAAATCCTGTACTTAGCAAAGTAACTCTGTTCAGTATAGACTTGGTTTTGTGGAGGTACAGTGGCTTGCCTATGTATTCACTTCGACTTTTCCACATATTTGTAGCATTACAGTAAAGCATGGTGGTGGCAGCATCATATTGACAGTTACACTTGGCCTCTTGGTTGCTTCTCTGTCTAATCCCCTCATTACCTGGTCACCTTGTGTGGACAGCTATCTAGAGTCTAGGCAGAGTTGTTATATACCTTTGTTGTGGACTTGTTTTGGTAGCTTCTTGGTCTTCATAATGTTGCCTTTCAAGAACAGGTGTATTTATATTGAGATCATGCAAAACTCAGCATTCTGAAAGATGTTAATTGTTAATTGTTAACTGGTAATCTGGGTATGTCTTCATTTTTGCATTTTTACATTTCATGTTTAATTGCCACTTAATTCCCAGTTGGCATGCCACTGTTTTGTCAGTGTTGCCACATTGCTATGTCAACTAGTAACACAGCAACTCTGTGTTAGCAGGTGTTTGTCTGATTTTCACCTGGTATGTCTGATATTTAAAAAAGCAGGCCACAATCTTTTTCTTCTTCACAAAATTTTCTTGCCAAATAATTTGACAGACATGCAGCACCTATATATACAGTTAGGTCCGGAAGTATTTGGACAATGACAGAGTTTTTGTGATTTTGCCTTTATACACCACCACAAT
>CM075010.1:7557519-7617462 GCA_037576675.1 Pangasius sanitwongsei | reverse complement strand
ATTGTTTTATTTCAAATCCATTATGGTGGTGTATAAAGGCAAAATCACAAAAACTCTGTCATTGTCCAAATACTTCCAGACTTAACTGTACATATTTTTATGTTACGTATACTTTTATTTATACCAGTTTAACACAGTCTCAACACTGTGACTGACTGGTCAGAAGATGTTGATTACATTTCTACAACAGTAACTCTGACAATAGTGTTTGCTGCAAATCATATCGCAGGTTTATATTAATGCGCTCTTTCTGATGTCTTATCCTTTCTATAGTAAGCTCATTCACAGGGACGTGTATGGGGGATGCTCCACATAATTTAAGGATAAAAAAAAGTGTTATTATTTAATAAAGAAAAACATATAATCGTTGAAATGGTGAAGCTTTCTGTGAGGAGATATTTATTAATTTATGGAAGGAAACTTCAGTCTCAGCACTTTTTACAGTTTTCCAACATGGGAAGCCTTCATGACAGAGTCCAGTTCCTCGGCAACATGACAAGCTGCATTTTTTTTTTGTCTTATTAACTTCAAGACAGAGAGAAAAAAAAGAAATTGCTGTTTATAGCTGCTAACAGAGCTGATAATAGGAACTAACATATCTCACGGACGTTCCACATCATTAAACGTTACTATAAATGGGTAAAAAGTACAATGTGTGGTTCATTATGAATAAAAGCATAAGAGGAATAAAAGCAAATTGGGATGTGCTGCTAGGAAAACAAGCAGATAGCCGACCAACACACTAAAGCAGAATGCTGTGACCACTCTGAAGTCAATTATTTTTATATATAGCACATGCCAAAGTGTTTTATTCATTTAACAGCATAACCTTGATGATATAACTGCTTCAGATTGTTTTATTATCATCCCTGTAGTCTGGATTAAGCTTACAGATAGTCTCTATTGAACTCATTCCGATATTCACTGATGACTGTTTATTCTCTTTGTCAAACCCTAACTCTATTCTTTTATCTGTAAATACACTGAATCATTATACCCATACAGGAATTGTGACAGTCTGTGTTAATATCTGTGTTACTGTCATACACAGTGGGTAATTATCCTCTTAAATTATATTACTCATGTATGGCTGAGTTATAATTAGTGATAGGCTAACTTGAAGCTAGCCTTACCCTGTCAACTACCATCCATGCTTTATTACAATGACTCACAGGCTCGTCATGATGTAGCAGGCTGCTATTTAATGGATAGCCCACTCGCTATTTATGCAACATCTCTAAAGAATCATACGCTTTATTAAACCTGTCTAGGATGCTGTAGTATTTTTTTTCTTACTAGACATTTTTATTACTGTTTAAAAAATGAGATGTTCTTCACTACGGCTGAAAGAAATAATTAGCATTACTAATTTAGCATTTCTAATTTTTGAACAGACCTCCAATTGACACTGAGTTAATGACTCACAAATGGCCCAATTGTTATTGTTTATCAGTGAGGAAATACAATAAGTTTTTACAATAAGTGTTTAGTCTGAAGTTAGTTGTAGTTCACTTAAGATTTGTAACTTTTAACAGCTTTAACAACTGGGATGTCTAAAATTTGTTAGCTTAAAAAAAAGGAAACCGTCATCCCGTGAACATAATTATGAAATAAAACAACATAAAACATAATGCTGATTAAAAGATGCTGCAATTGAGGGAGATATAATGTACATATACAGCTTGTCTAAAGTGAAATTCTCTAAAACATTTTCCCATTGTTTTATATGTGAATAACACATATTTATTTATTCATTCATTCATTCAATCAATGAAATATGACTTAATATTATTGGGTATTTTTTTTACATAGTCAAAAGTCATAAGTTGTTCAGAGAAAGAAAGAGTTATTACTTGATGGATACAAGTGAATTCCTCACAATGTGACAAGATAAACTGTGAAATGCTTTCATCTTTTAACCCCACTTTTAAAACAAACAGTCAGGATTAGTTTATTTAGAGATATTGCACATTTAAAAATTTGGAAACGTAATTTTACAAATCGAGCATTAGTACAAACCCTGTTGTTATTCATTCATTATTATTATTAAGTCGATATGCATGCACTGTACACTTTAGTCATCAAATTAGCACATCACCAGTAATAACCAGACACCTGTCAAAGCACTGAACTACTTCATCAATTAGAGGAATGCAATGATGAATAATAAATTGCCAAACCCTTGTGACAACCCTTATTTACAACCACTACCTTGTGAATTCCCAAATAAGCCGAAAATTGGACTAGTTTGTTTGTTGCTATGTAAAATATCCTCTTTTACATGTACGTACATGTGGACACATATACAAGCCTTCATACACTCACACCTACACACAGACACACACACGCACACGGAGTACAGCGGTGGCCTGCAAGCTTGGGATCAGCTGTTATAAATGGGTGAATAGAGGAATATTGCATCAGGACTGATGAGACATCCTCGCTCCCTCTGAGTAAATTTACTGATAAAAAGAAGCAACAGCCGCAGGCTCCTGAATGACCCAGTAACAAATCCCCTCACACAACTGTCCTTAAATCCCCTGAAGTAAATACTCCCAAACTCATACGCACGCAAATGCCAGAGTACAAAAGCTCAGTGAATGGCAAAGCTATTAAAAACCACCAATCCACTTGCCTCCAGCAGATCCCACTTATAATAAATAATGATCACTGGTTTGCATCATATCTGCATTTAAAATGTCTGGGCCTGTTGGACTACAAGCAATAGTCCACAGAGAGCTTTCACAATCAGCTAGGAAACCTTTTCACTTCCTTTCCACGTGAGTTGAGAGAGTGAGGAGGACAGCAAGCCCAGGAGGGCAGCAGGATAAGTTGAAGTAGCAGTGTGATGGATAAATCTGAGGCTTTGTAGAAGCAGTATTGATCGAACAAAAGCTCCAACATGAATCAGGTATATGTAGACTCCCTCAGCCCTATTAAAGAGTTCATACAGGAAGGTTGAGGGCACCCCTCAGTCACTATGACTCATCCACACCATCGTTCTCTGACGCACTCGTTCCGATGTTCCCGTGTCTTTACATTTACGGCTCCCGTGAGGCAGCGCTCCAACTCGCAGGACACATTTTGATTTAACAGCAGTTACACTCAGAGAACAAGAACATCAGCAGTAGATGAATGCAGGCATAACAATTAAAGGGACACACCAGCCAAAATTAAAAATACCATTCTTAGGCTGTTACTGACTCACCTCATATACTGGTGACAGAGTTGCTTCATATTGGGAGTACATTCAGAAAAACTACAACCATAACTATTGCGATAACCAAACTATAGGATCGTTGGTGGGGTTTTTTTTTGGCCTCACTTGCTGATTCAGAATGAAGATTTAAGGTGCATTAAAGGATGAATGAAGCAGGAGCTCAAGGAGAAGGAGCAAGTTCAGGCAGCAAGAGCTCAAATTCAAACATCTATCCATATCTATTTATGTGAAATGATGAAAAATACCCTTAGCAGGGTTGCCAAACCTATTAAATCATTAGCCCGAAAATTTGCCTAATGATGAAAAACAACTATCCTAGGTCCAAAACTCAAAGTCCTCCTTCCCAAACCATGTATTAATCTCAATCCTCAGGATAACCATTGCCGAAAAATATTAAAACTAAGCAGTTTCCGTAACATGCAGTTTTCCACATATAATCATATAAACACATCCCATATACATACATAAGTGATTATGCATTGAGTGTTTGCATTAGGAAAACTCAAAATGTTGGTTTGCAGAATATTGATATAAATCTACTATATGCAAAATGTCAAAAAGATCAGCCTAAAGGACCTAAAGCATGACAAACATACCCCAATTCCATCAGAAAACACTTGAACCTCGCAAACCTGAACTATAAGCTTGTAAACTACTAATGATTCCTTGCGTGCATTAATGATTCCCAAAAATTGTATAACATATTTACATACTAGATGCCAAGTTTGAGACCGAATATATTGATGGATGTAAAATGCTGAGGCCAAGAGTTGCAATACTACCCAAATAACATATTAAATGGAATTTTATGTCAGATTTCCTCTTTAAATGTGCCCGGTTAACATGCAAGCCTGCACCATCTACTGCAAACCTCAGAATTTATCCTGCGAGTCCATTAGTACAATGTTAGCTGGTCCAACCTTCCTTTAAGACTTATTTGCTTTAATTCACCAGAAACTGTTAAATGAGTAAAAAAAAAAAACATTCAATTATTCTGTACTGAGGTACCGAGTCTGTGCTGTTCAATAAGATAGTATCCTAGTTTTCAAGGTGAACACTTTCAGCCATAATAATATTCTTTGAATATTCAGTTGAGGAATTCTTCACTATGTTCTATACACTACACGCCATTTCAAACTCATCAGATTAAGATATTTTTCATTTATGTCCTCTGGTCCATTAGCTTCTGTACAGACCGCTATTTCAGCCTTACTGAGCCTCTCAGGGCTTGTTATGCAACTAGTTTTATCTGAGAGCATGCAGTCTAATTCTGTCCTTCTCTACTATCAGCCTATCTACCACTATAACAGCAACAAGTATCCGAAAGCAGAAGAGCTCAACTCACACAAAATATATCACATTTATAACGAGAGAGATGGGCAGAGAAAGAAAGAGATTAATAAAAAGAATTTGGCATTAAAAAATCTACAGATTGGCCAATATGACATGCTAGTTTTCTACTAATGAGATCCTGCGGCTGCTGCAATGCCATTATATGAGCTATATATACATTTATTTAGCATTTTTTTTACTTGCTTTTTTAAGCTTCACAAATAGTCTGCAAACATAAAATGAACATCAAAACATGTTTCAGTAGTGGCTGTCTTCATTTCTAACTGTGTAGGCCCCATCCCAAATTCACTGCACTGTTAAATTCTTGGATCTAATTGGTTCTAATTGATTAGAAGGCATTGATTAATTTTCTATAACAGCAGCTCTGTCAATAGTTCCAGCTGTATTTCAAGTGAGAGGTTAATATTAATGCATTTGTTCTAATATGTTATATTTTTTTATATTAACAACTCATTCACAGGGATTTGTATGGCAGGTGCTCGCATAATCTAAGGCTAATAATAAGTGAATTTTAAAAATGTGTAGTTACTTTTAAAAAAAAACCCTATACTTGCTGATATGGTGAAGCTTTCTGTTAGTAAACGTTTATTTTACGTTTATGGAAGGAGTCTCCAGTGTTAGCAGTTAGTAACGGTCAATAAGTTTTCCACCACAGGAGAGTCTTCAGGTCAGAAGACTATGTGCTTTCCAGTTTCTTGGTAACAAGACAAAAATGTGTATTTCTGTCGTATGATCTTCAAGAGAAAAAAGAGAAGCTGGTGATGGAATTCCAGTTTATAGTTGATATATATCGTAAGTGATAACAGGAACTAATTTCTCCCACGGATGCTCCATAGCATGAAATGGAACTATAAATGGTTAACAAATATGATATGGTTTTCATTAATAAATTAAAAATTGTAATTTTAAGCAAAACACTGTGGTATAAGAGGAATAAAACACTTTGGGCTGTGTTATTAAACTAAAAGAATCCTCTTTGGGGTGGTTTACTTCAGACCGTATCACACCACCCCATTGTGGATTATTTTCCTGTAACAACACGGACTGTCATTTTTTATTCCTTACATATATTGCAGTCCATATCAAACCTAGACTCCAGCAGAAGCACATATCTTGCTTGTAGCTCCCTTAAAGAGATAAATGCTGGCAGGAACAACGTGTTTTCTTCCACTCTGCCTTGTACTGGAGGAGAAGAGGTTGTCTAGTAGGATGTAACACACCATCAGCTGGTTTTTCAAGTATACACCTGGACTGTCTTTCACTGCCAATTCAGATCCTCCATTGGGAAAAAAAACCTTTACAATGCATATCAGGATTCATTTGTGTCAATGTGAAATGCACACCGTCACATTAAATCACACAGTGATAACACTAGAAGCGCTCTTTTCCACATGCCGTAATGAACTAATGTCCCTAGTTAACCGTGTAACATTTAGTACTAAAAACACCTTACATAAATCTAAATGGTTGAAATTATTTAGTGGGAGAATAGGCAGGCAGCCTCTCTCACACTCTGCTGCTCACTTTACAAGCCGGTAATAACTCTCTGATCAGATCTTCAACAGCGAGGTCTTCACCAGACCACTGTATCAAAGCCCATTTCCACTGAAGCCTGTTTTTTATGAGACAATATGTGCTGTGCTGCATGTTCTTAGGACTAAATCAATGACGTACAGAATTTATTTTATTTCTTTATTTATCTCTATACACCCACTGAGGACCGGACATTCATCTTTCTTCTCCTGATGAGTAATGATTATGTGGCTATGGAGGTGGAGCCCAGAGGTGAGAGATATGGCTAAATAAACAAAAATAAATACGTAATGTATCATGATATTGTTTCGCTCAGGTTTTCCTAAGAAGGGACCAACAAAGTGTAATCCAAGCTTATGGAATGTACATGGCACCCTATAATGAAATATATAATATATAATATACTGCAATATCAATATCATATCATCATGTAGCTTAGCCTTTGCTAATCTTAGACCATATTCTCTCTCTAATAAATCACAATGCTTACTAGGATTAACTTTTTTTTTTCTTTTTTCATTCTATAGAGCATAGCCATATTGACAATGACATAATGACCACGGAGACCCCAAGACCATGTCCTTAATTAAATCCACAGCTGACGGCAAGACCTTTCACCCTGACTATAGATGAGGACGTGATCTATACAAGGTCACTAACAACCCACTTCCTGTTTCAGACCACACCCATTTCTATCATTTTAATCTGGATGTTTGACCATGTGAGGCCAAATGCCATTTGGGTGGATGTCATTTTGATGTAAAGTTACCCTTAAAGTGAGGTAATGTGTATAGAGGATGCCACGGAGAGAATAAATCTTAATTAATATTTCCTAACTTTCCTAATAGCTTTTTTTAAAGTTTCATAGGCTTCATATGGCACGTGCTACTCTCTATCAAGATTTTTCCAGTGACTAAAGTTTTATATATATATATATATTTTTTTTTTTCTATATTAAAGATCAATTGATTGTGCTTCTGGCTTTAATTGACAGCTCTTGTCTGTGAGCTGCATGACAGGTATTCACAGCCAGAAATCAAGCGTGGGCTGATAATGTTTGCACTGAGAAAATACACACTTCCACAATGTGTTCTCCTATCTCAGATGCCATAACAAGAATAGCAAACACTCCTTCTGTCCATCCAGCACACCATTAGATACAAAATACCCATGCAACTCAAGATATGTTACCATATATTCTGGGTAAACCAAGTTGGTGGCACGGAATGGATGTAAGAGGACTAGGAAACTGAGATTTCTGTGGTGTTAATGCCCCAGCACACTTCTCTCTCTTGAGGTAGATTAGACACACCTCGTGCAGACAGCTGAGGGTTGATTAATTTGTACCTTCATTGGGTTTGACCCTCCCTCACTCAAGCATGCCTTTCCACTGGCGGCTCACATAAAGCTTGAGCCCTATAATTAAAATGTAATTTTCATAGCTCTGTCTTTTGATGAACCGAGTAGATTACATAATAATCTTAAAAAGACAGTACGGGGCATAGAGTTAATTGCATTGTGTTGCGCGTGCGTGCATGCGTGCGCGTGTTGTGTGTGTGTGTGTGTGTGTAGCAGGTAGCCGACCTAATTGCCAGCGCTGATGTGTAGCGCGCGCTTTGCGGTTGTGTGGCGACCCCCAGCGAGCGTGAACGTGAACGCTTGCTTCATAATTGTGTTATGTGTCCTTATAAACTCGCCAATATCACAGCGTTAGAAGAAAACAGGAAGCGCCGGGATTTGTGATCGATTAGATCGACCAGTAGGAATAGATCATGCACGTGACCTAGAACGGCGGACTTGATTTAAAACGACAGGTTTAAACATTGAAACAGTGCAACTGTTTGATTGCACAGTTTCCCCCTTCTTCTTCTTCTTCTTCTTCTTCCTCCTCCTCATGTGCATTACTCAGAACAGCAAGAGACTACATTTCTAAGCTCTCTAAAACAGCAATGATCCAAACCATTTGTGCACAAAATGCATATGCATAGCTATACGTATATATTACCTGCGTTCTCTACACCACTTTATCCACATAGTTCACGAGAGCGATCCAGAAGCAGCCCAGCTCCCATTTACGATGGACTCCTCCAATGTCGACGCTCGCTCTTGTGACACCTTCAAGTTAGGAATCTCCGTCCAGATGGCATTAAGGCTAACATCTTCAACCAAGCAGCATCAGCTAGCTCCAGATCTCCGGAAGCGCAAAAAAAAAAAAAAGAAAAAAAAACAAGCTCGCTTTTGATTTTTTTCCCCCTTATTTTCTTCACTAACTGAGGATGCGCGCAGCGACGCGGGCTCGCGCCTCAGACGGTGCTCAAAAGCTGTCTTCTTCAGCCCGAAGTTTAAGAAACATGGCTATACACTCCAGTGCTAAAGAAAAGTCAGGAAGCAGAAGAAACGTCATGCTGGATGCAGAGTGAAAACGCCAAATGCCGCACATAATGACCGCGCACTTTATTATGACCGCGCGCTCGTCTGTCATTAACGGGAGGCTCGAGATCAGGCGCGAGAGGGTATTTAGCCTAGAAGAGGAAAAAAAAAACCCGTCCGCGGCGCAGGGTCCGAGCGAGTCGTCGCGTCAGCTGTGGCACATAGTAGTCGATGAAGTTGAGCGATGTTTGCGGAGGCGGCTGGAAGGTGTGATGTGACGCGGTGGAGGAGGCGAGGGGCGGCGGGAGATGAGCGCCACTTCAGGCGCGCTGAGGGGAAAACACAGCGCTTAACGTGTGCGCAATTGCGCAGTGGTAACAGCCCGAGCGCGCTCTGCTCGCGTTCTCCTCTCGTTCTCTCCCCTCTCTCTCTCTCTCTCCTCTCTCCTCTTGCCTCCCCCGTCCAACTAACACCTCAGCCTGTGCTGCTTCGACTCACACCGCCGTGACGTCATGTTAAAGTACAAAATCTTCGGTGTTGTCGGAAACCGAAAAAACGACGCACACCAAGTGTTAAGCGGTTTTGCTCAAACAGAGGCCAATATTGCACACATTTTCAGCAAAAAGATGTGTGCTGGCCTGGGAAAACTCTTCACATGGTCAAATTTTGACATTTTCTATTATATAGTTCTGCAACCTACAGACGTCCCTGAACTGAAATTTGTATTTTTTATTTTTTATTTATTTATATATATATATATATTTTTTCAAATATCACAATATCAACCATGCATGAAATACGTGGTGTCACAGTGGCACAGCAGGTAGTGTTTCCATCTCACAGCTTCAGCGTCCCTGGTTAGACCCTGAGCTTACTCTCTGTGTGGAGTTTCTGTGCATGTTCTCCCCACATCCACATGGGTTTCCTTCAGGTTCTCTGGTTTCCTCCCACCTCCCAGTAACATGCCAGTAGGTGGATTGGCTAAGATAAATTGCTCCCTGGGTGTGTGTGCATGGTGCTCAGTGATGGAATGGTGTACCATTCCTAGGATAGGCTCTGGATCCACCCTGAAACTGATCAGGATAAATCAGTTACTAAACTATGAATGAATGAATGAATGAATGAATGAATGAAGGGAGTAAAGTTTTCACATTTTCTAGCAAGTCTGGTTCTCCCCAAAATTGAAAAAGGAGAAAACTGTATTTAAAGATTCCAGTGCAGTTCCTTTGAAAGATGCCTATATCTACATTTATACTGTGACATTTTAAAGAATTATAAGTTTGCAATGAGAAATGAGTTCTCACTTTGATTATCAGCATCATTCACATCAGTACCTGTCTCATCACATGAGGTAAAAGTCACTCACAGCATTTAAACATGAGCCTCATCGCTGTCTCTTCACTCGACTGATCTCTGTTCTCACTAACATCGATGTGGAAATAATCAGTGACTCACTCCGTTCTCAGTTCTATTCTTTTGGCTAAATGATTTTTAATGACTTTATTAGGTCAGTTAACCATTTTAAAACTTTGTCTGGTATCATTTTGATGTAGTACAGAAAAACTCAATTTTGTTAAAAAATGTTTTTATTTTTGGCTGTTTTCCAAAATTCATCCAACAGATTTTCCTAGACCATCATATATAATAATGAAAGACTAATTATGTCTCATTTTGTAAAGTCTCATTTTGGACATTATAATATGTTATCGCGAAAGGCACTTTGTAAATTGTCTATGTGTTTAAGTTTGCTCAGACGGAAGGCAACTATTCAGTCAATATAAGTTAAATAAGTTATAAGTGCCTGTAGAAGAGGTTTGGATGATGCTCTCTACCCCCCTACCACAAATTAAAGGGCGGCACTGAAAACATATCAGTAATATTACAGCAGAAGATTACGTCTCATTTATCTTCCTTATACCTTTTTATTATTTAGTTATAGACCAATCTTTCTTATGCCTTTTTTTTATTATTTAGTTATAGACCAATCTATAAAAAGATATATACACGGTCTGAGTCAATCCCTCTGCTTTAGACCTAATGTTGAGTCTCTGTTGATCTCAGAGGATCTGTTAAATATGAGAGCTGCTCTGAATCCTTATTAACCTTAGAAGGCAATAAAGAAGATGTTCTGTGGATTTTACCAGCGAGAGCAAGTGTGAGACAGGATATAAAATATGCTTGATGAGGAAACCATGAAAGCTGCATCTAGAGGGTGAGAAAAAAAGAGAGAAAGAGAGAGAGACTGAGATATATCGTAACCTAATAGGTACAGGGGTGGGGTGGTGGTGGTGGGGTATGAATAGCAGTCACAGGTTGCTTGTTGTGTGTTGTTATTCTGAACCTCTAGGAACACAAAAGTCTCTAATGAAACATCTGTTTAGGGCTCCTGCTCATCCGAGGCTGAGGGAAACATTACAGCAACCTTCTGGCAAGCAGCACACTTATGCAAATCAATGTGGACTTGAGACACGCTAACAAAACAGAACCTAACACACTTTCACTCTGAGTGGCCTATTAAGGATGGCACTGAAAAACCGCATTTCTCCGTGTGTGTATGTGTGTGAAAGTGGAAAAATAACAGTCATTAACGTTTACTATGGTGCAACAAAGCCAGGATTCAAACCATCCCAGTGGCTTCAGAGGATAGTTTTCTTATTCTCATAATTACCTAAAGGGATACACTGTCTTCTTTTTTTATATTACATAAAATGAAGTCATCCATCCAGTTATAAGATCAGAATGTCAGACTAAAGCAACTTGGTGGAGGCCATTGGAAAAGCCAGTAACCACAACCATTAAGCGTGAAATGAGAGTCCATGGAACAGTCGGATATTTATGAGAACTTCAGTGTGCTCTGTGGGATCAATATACGTCCCCTCTGGTGGAATGCATTTATGTGAATGTGAGGAACTTTGAAAATGTTAATTGACTATTAGACACCAATAACAGGCTTCATTAGCATTCTCCAGTCCCTGTGAACCATATTATTGCCAGAGAATTTTCCGTTTTTGTTAGAGAGAGCAATAGATCTCTGGAAATTTCACAGTTGATGTACATTTTTTCACATGAAATGAGGTAAGGATACAAGGTTAAAGGTGCTTTTACATTTGGCCTGAATACTCAGTTGAAGGATTGAGTCCGGTGACAGTCATGATGACATGAGCATGCCTTCTGTTAACTGAAATCTTTTAAATGGCTCTGTTAAAATGCTATTGGTATCTGAGGTGCAAACATCTGTCAAAAATCAAAATATGAAACCAAAGTTACTGCGATAATATTAGGTCATCATTTTAAGAAAGTTTCTCATGTTATTATTAGAAGATATTTCAATAAACTGTCTCATGATTATGACTTAGCAAATAGCATAATTTTGTATTCATCTTATAGAAACAGGCTTGCTCAAGTTTAATACCTGCCCTTCTTGCACAATATCTTGTGCACACAATCACCATTCCCAAAGTGCCTTTTAGACTTACTAAATTGAATTATGGGTAAAAAGTGAATCATTTTGCCTTCACACTGGCCTGTATTTTTTTTGCAGATGTTATAAAGTTTGCATGTGTTTTTACACATGCAAACCTTTTTTATACCAGGGCCTGAGTGTTTATATGAATCGCAATTATTTGTAAAGCATTTTCAAAAACCCTCATTGCTCTAAATATCTAAACTTCCCATATTCCATTTCTTCTGCAGCCCACAACAACCCTTTTCTTTGCGCTGTGAAACTGAATGTAACATGCCAAATTGAACCAATTGGGCTATTTGATGGGGTAAATCTGGAGTAAATCACTCACTCATATGGTTCACTTGAACCCCAGACCAATGTTTTCAAGTGGACCAGAGATCGATTCCTTGGACCACACCTGGGTTTAAAAACAACTTTCACATATGATCAAACATGTCAAGCAACCTTTGGCAAGGAAAAAAAAAAGCTCAAGCGTAAAACTGCTCTAAGTGTGACAAAAATTCCATTATGTGGTAGAACAGAGGTTCTCACCTCCAATCCTGAGGACCTGCTGCCCTCCAAAGTTTCAAGATTTTTCCTTTCTCTCAGTGCACCTAACGCACCTCTATAAAAGCTTAGCTGATCAGCTGAATCAGGCATGTTGGCATTTAGAAAACCTTGAAATTGTGTAGGTCAGTGGGTCCCTGAGACTGGAGCTGGAGTTGGTAAAACATTGCATTTAGTTTCTGGTGGATACGGTTGTCCTTCAATGACAGGCAAAAATTAGATGACTGGAGTAGATTTCACAAATGGCCATCGCCTTATTGGTCTCACTAAAAAAATGAAGGATCATGTCAACCATTAATGGATATATTAATCATATGCAAATGTACTTCAGAGTCTACTGGCCATGGTAATTACTCTGAACTATAATAAATTCATTTATCATCTTATAACGGGGCAGTTAGGAGGTTATGATACAGTTAATCTGTCTGTGCAAGACAGGACAGGGGTCATGCTTAAATCTGACCAAGTTTGGCATTAGCTATAAGGAAATATTAATATTTTAATATTATTACCTGTGTTTTATCTCATCTGTAGTGAAGCTATATAGTCTCTACTGATTAATCATTTAAAAAAAAAACATACAGTCAAATACATAGTGTCAAGCACTGGTGGCAAAAGGATTCAAGGATTCTCTCTGTAGAGCCTTTTTTTTCCCCTTTGCTGAAGCTGATGAGACATGACAGAAGCAGAATAAAGTGTCACCCTCTCATTCATTTTGATAACTGTCAACTACATGGAGCCAGGGAAGGGAAACCGGAGTGTATATTACAGAGTCATCAGAATAGGCATCATTTCTTACAAGAAGGGAAAACAACAAAGCGTTTAGATTATATGAGAGAGAGAGAAAAGAGAGAGAGAGGGAGAGAGAGATCCTTGGTGGAGTTGAAGCATAAATACATAAAATATGTCTGGCACTACTTAGCTGTTCCATCTTCCAAGTTTTACCACTCACAATTCTGAGAGAAAATAATCTTGTACTCGGATAATAAAGACTCTATACTATAAAAGCAACAATACTGTTTGTGGGTGGGTGGGTGGGTGGAGGAGTGTGGCTGTTTTGGACTCTCCTGCAATAGAAACTGTGAACATCAATAGCCTTCAAAACATATTTTATCAGGCTGCTGACTTCACACAATTCTTGAGCATAGCCATGAGGCGGGCAACATATCTCTTATGCCTTCCTTCCTATTGCGTTTCAAGTGATAGGGCCACCACTTTGTCGCAGGAATTGACAGAGGTGTGGCAGGAGGATCATTTATAGTTAAGTGCAAAGGTTTGCATACCTTTACGTTGAAAAGGTGAAGTAACAAAAATGGTGCCTATGTTTCTTCCATCTTCGAACGATGGTTCTACTTCCTTTCATTCCTGACCACCAGGATGATTTCCTTAATAACTACTGGAGTATTTCTGTTTGCTCATTTCCTTGCCAAGTATTTAAAGCAAAGTCGTCACCTCATGACTGTGACCTCACAAGTGCAGTCTATAAATGGCCCCACTATGTCATTCACATCCTCTTTCCCATAAGCTTCTGCCAACGAGATTAGCACTAAGTATATCACTGTAACCGTTTGCTTTTTGCTATTATTATTGTAATTGTTTAAATCTGTTCTGTCAGAGAGCATTCACTGAGGCACTTTGTAGGTGATGGCATGTCTAATATTTGAATTAATATTAATTTTGCTACAGTTGAGTGTCTTGCTGGCAAAAACACATGGTCTATTGTTTATGCTGATGTCTAGCAGCATGGGCACTGTAGACGACGAGGAGCCCATCTTAAAACCTTTAAAAGAGCTATGTCTCAATCTCTGACCTTGAGATTCACTTTCTTTTTGGTAGCTCAAGACAAAATTAAAGTTGGATCCTCCATCCAATATGGCTGGACAAGTGTCTAATCCATTTCGTGGCATGTCCGGCACAAAGTACTGATTTCATTGTTGAGACCTTATGTTCGTTTAAAAGCACACTGAAACTGCAGCTACAATGACTGATGCAAAAACCCTAGACTTAGAGATCAGGGAGTCTGGTGGAGAGACTAGTCATCTCATTAGTAGTACAGGCTAATCAAGCTTTGTACATAAATCCATGATGAGTACAATAGGCTTATGCTTGTAAAGCATGTGATACAATAGCAAGTATAAGTAGGCTCGCCAATGCATTGGCATTTGTGACTGACCTTAAGGAAATAATGCACTCAGCAAGAGATGCAATGGGCACTGAGATCTTGAAGACAGCACTTTAAAGCTTTTGGAGTTATGGCAAATCGCTGGGACTGTTAAAGCAAATGAGGAGGTCAGTGTAGATGAAGAGAAGTTTGGTCAGCTCACGTGCCATTGTCAGAGCCTGCTCCAGAAGCTATTGGTATCTAGACAGTTCTTTGGCACACAGGTCCAGGAAGTATGTCGACTAAATTTTACCAGACGCATCTCTTTCTGATTGTACCCTAAAATTGTACCACAGTTACAAAATAATTAAAAATTGAAAAATAAAATAAAATAAAATAGAGGTGCTTTTTTTTTACCCAGATATCTGGGGTTGGTGCAAATCTTTGCATGCAGTTTCACACATTTAACCTTAAATTTTCTGTTTGTGTTTACAAAAAGGGTATCTATTCCAAAACAATTTTTTTTCCCCAGCAAACTTTATTTACTTGCCTAATTTTCTCTAAAGATTTTTAACATGACAGTTAACATACATTGCATCCAAATACATACAAATTTTGTATGTATTGCCATAAATGCTGTTTAGATTGATAATAATCAAGAAGACAGTAATATTGGGTATATTCGTCAGAAGGGATGGCCTGGATCAATGGGAGTTAAAAAATGAAGTGAATAAAAATTGGGGGTTAATGGGGTTTGGAGAATGAGGGTTTAATGAGATACTAGTGTTGATGGACACCAATAAATTATGAATTATGATCACAAGGGAAGAATCTTTTCAATTTCATAAAGAATGCAGGTTATGCTGGTTGACAATTTTAAAGTGATTGGTTGAGATACCACCCATTATGAGGAACAGTATCTATGCTTACTTGACAATATGTTTAGTTAAGAAGTTGTGAGCTGTAACTATAGCTTGAGTCTAAACCCCTATCTGGACATGAAATAGAAGGACATGGGGAGCAGGATGGTCTGTCAATTCACCCGAGAAAACATCCCAGCCTTGACAAGACCAGACTGCAGCGTTTAGGAAATGAAGAGATCAGAAATTTTTCACAATTCATAAATTAGTTTCTGGGGTGAAGAGTCATTTCCATGCAATACTCAGACCACCTTGCTGCACTCCTGTCTGCTGAAGCTGACAGTTCAAAATGGGGAGTTAAGTTTCTTCATGCTCTTAGGGAAATGTGACTGGCAGAAGATGTAAGAAACTGGATTTTTTTCCTCTTCAGCCTTCATTTAAAATTCCATTCATCTTGTCTGCTTGTCATTTCTATCACCAGGTCTTGAAGGAACATGAATATATGCAGGAAAGCAGATATGTCATAGGGCTGAGATAGGAAGGGCCCTTGGTCTTGGAGCATCTCCCCTGGGCTTTGATTTAGTTATATTGCTGCTTTTGTAGTTGTTCTTCAGTTGAAGAACTTAAGAAACACAAGCCTCAATACGCCCTGCAAGATCTTTACACACACACACACACACACACACACACAAATACCACACAAATAATTGAGGGTGACTTCTGGTTATAAAATTGTAATAACTGAGAGTGAGATGGGGGGATATTTTGTAAGAAGTCTCAGATATTTGCACTGACTGTCTGCTATTGTGCAGAAATGCACCTCTGTGTCCTTCTAAACACTGAATACTGGACTACATCCCATATACTTTTTATTGTATATACAGTACGTATATACATATATACGTTTTTTTTTCCCCCATGCAGCAGAACATCTATGGAAAAATAATTTATATGATTTTATGAAGTAAAATCAGAGTTGTAGTGAATAGGGACAATTTCATAAAAATGCATAAATGGACACATAAACTATAAAAACAATGACATAATGCTTTTCCTCGAAATCTTTGCATAAGCATTGTAAATAATCCTACTTCCAAGTATTTACAATTCAGATACACAGCATTTACTGACTCTGTGCTGTTGTCTGTGGCTCAGATTCCCCCAGTGGTGTGACATAAGATCCTCGAGAGCCTGATGACACAAGCACTTACCTGCAAGGAGTTCAAATGCTGGAGCCCGGAAAAAGTCATTGCTATGGAAACAGGCATAATGCACAAGCATTGTGAAGAAGAAGCACTGACTGGGAAAAAAAAAATCAAACTTAAAGAGACAGTTTTTAGCTATTGTCAGATGAGACACATCAGGCTTTGGATTCAATAGATCTCTCATCTGTACTGTGGCCAGCTTAAAAATTCCTGACTGTCCATGTGTATGTACATACTAGGGACGTAACTGAATATCAATTATTTGGACTGATAATGTGTGCTCAACGGATGTGAATACAAATAGGAATGCACACTGCATTTTTTTTGCAGGAGGTTTTATACTTTCACATGGGCAAAAGCAATCTGTCAGATATGAGGCTCATATGAAAACCATGTTCATGCAACGGTCCTCAGTAATTACCTAGTCAGGGTCATGGTGGTTTCAAATAGGCTACTTGTTTGTTTTGGGAAATGGAATCAACTAAATTTGTCATAATATATAATATCTGTTCACAGATCATGCTGACAGTGCTGATGTTTCTAGCTCTGGTGGATTTTCAGGGGTATCACGACAGGGTTCATATATGTAAAAAAAAAAAAAAAAAAAAGAAAAAAGAAAAAAAATTCCAGTTTAGATCTAGAAGTTACAGTACTGTGCAAAGCATTTCTACATGAAATCTGCTGTAAAGAAAAGTGAACAACAAACTAAACAAAGTCAATATTTGGCTTGACAACCCTTTGCTTATAAAAAAAAAATACATCAGTACTCTCAGGTACACTTTGAATCTGCCACAGTTCTTCTGGAGACTTTCACTGTCACACTTGCTTCTGTATTTGCAGCTAATCCCTGACAGCTTGCATGTTTTTTTTTTTGTTTTTGTTTTGTTCTTTTTTTGTCTGAAAAGTGGTCTGTTACATAATATGTTACTTTCTTTACTGACATGCAAACACTTATCTGTAACATTTCATTTTTGTTTGGAAATCTAAAATATTTTTAACAATGAAGAAATCATAAAATAAACATCTAATAAAAAATTGCATTAAAAAATTAGGCTGCCTAAGACTTTTTGTAAACCGGGATATATGTTGTATAACTCACAATCGGAATCAGCAAAAATCTAATGCGAGGGCACACAGATTGCTGCTTAATAAATGGAACAGTAAAGTAAAATTATATTGAGAAACAAGCTTTCAGGCCAGTTAATGCAGAATCACACCAACACATATTGATGTCCAACCGCACACTTGCCATGTGTAGAACTTCCTTGTATTCAGAAATAGGTTTTGCAGCTGCAGCTTGCAGCTTAAATTGATTTTCTTGGATCATGATTCAGATTATTAAAATTACTTGTGTGTCGTTCATGCCTCCAAGGTTGCCAGACTTTTCTTAAGTAGAAGCGTCAGAGACAAGTTTTTTCAATAGTGTCTAGACCACCACCTTTAAATATAAGCCTTTAAGCAAGAAAAATTTCTGAAAAAGCAAACTGAAGAAGGAGATCATGTTTTTTCTTTGCTGTCAAATGTAATACAATGTGAAATAAAAGCAAAAGAAATAATTAGAAAGTGAAAAATATTTTAAAAAAATGCTAATATGATTTTATATGCAATTGAGAAGATGGCAAGCATTTGAATAAACGTCTACCGCTGTGTGAATAGTCCTACTTGTAATTATCACATTAATCACTGCAAATTTAGTGTAATTTAACAATATGACATTTTTAAACAAAAAAAAAAAGTTTTCAATTTTAAAGAGACTGTTAATTAATTAATTAAGTAAGTAAGTAAGTAAGTAAGTAAGTAAGTAGGTCATATTTGCATATTTAATGTTGGCTTTGAATGGCATTCCATAGTATTTTTGAGTGTATTTACAGCCCAAAACATAAATTTCATTCTATCAGAGAGTCAGACAGTGGCACTGGACTTCATACTGCTCCCCACTCAAACTGATATTAAGCAAGAAAAACCGAGACATACCTTTGTTTTTGGCAAACCTCTTTGCACACTACTCCTGTGCAACTGTCTGTGAAGAGCTTACGTAATCATGAGGTCTGAATACTGAGTACTGAATACTGAATAATGAGTATTCATAAGGTCTGACTACTGATGTGCACACATCTCTGATTGTGGCCCTCGATGACAAATGCCTTTAAAAATCATCATTAAAATATTTACTTTCTTCTGGCTTTCTTGCAGTTGACCAAGCACTAAGTTGATATGATCATCAATAGTTCAGTGACACGGTGAGAAAACAAATTCAAAAGCATACTCGCTGATATACAGGGTGTCCCAAAACTCTCCATATATAGGGGAAATTAACACTTTTTAGATAAATGTCTTCCAAAATTTATATTTACATTTATTTATTTATTTATTTTCAGATAGCCTTTAACAATGCCTTTGACAAAAGAAGAACGTATTGAAATCATTTTCATGGCTGCATCGGGAAGCTGTCACAAGGTTGAGATGGACTTTAACAGGAAACATGACAAGCACATCACACACAGCACTGTTGCCAAACTTACTAACAAATTCAAAAAGACTGGAAGTGTTGCGGACCAACCAAGAAGTGAACATCCACGAACATCCACTGACGAAGGCACAACCGAAATGGTGCTCGCCTACATAGTCACCTATGTGTGGAGACTTTTGGGACACCCTGTAGTTCTGTCCCACCAACTTTAAAATCTAAGCATAGCCAAAAGATTGACAGAATAAAGGCCTATGGTTCAAGAATTTCAGCTGATTTTATTAAGGAAAAATATTTATGAGAATCATAGAAAAATAAAAGACAAATAAAAGGTCCAAAATTAAAAGCAGGAGTAATGGTATTTGCTGGGTTGTGAATGACCCTGTGAAGCTAACCCTGACCACAGTTAACACTAAAATCAGAAAGTAGAGCAGAGTTGAGGGCCAATCTATGAGGGCCAATAGAAATATATTAAATATCTACTAGCATGCACTTTCATATCCCAGTACACTCATCAGAATTTCTATCTATGTATTGATTTTTCACTCTTTTAATCTAATAGTTTTGTGAGTGTGTCATGTATTGAGTGGTTGTTGTTGTCTTGAGATGATGTTTTCTTTTCTTGGCACACAGGACTTTTAGGCTCACTCACATATTCTTTGGAGCAATTCATTAATGCCAGATTCAGAGACAAAACTGAGGCAAATTGATTTCTTTTCCTTTATACACACATTTGTGTGGTTGCGAGTTGGCAGGAAGTTGAGTACCGAGGGCTTTTGCTGCACAGCACAAGAGTTGTTGTTTTCCAACTGGGCACTTAAGGAAAGTGGCTTTCTCAAGGGTTGTGTGTTTGTGGCCCTCTCTGCAATGATGCCCTTTTCCTCTTTTAACCCCGGGCTATGGAAACATGGCTGTCCTCCTGTTCGCCATTACCTCACATAAGACGTACGTGTTACTCATTGCTCCATCTTGGATAAATAACCTGTAGTGCATGTCAGAAAGAAGAAGAAGCTTTAAGACTCTTAATGATGTGAGAGATTAATAATGAACAGTTTCATGAATAACTGGAGCCAGGATTATTATTAAGTCTCTAGTACTTGCATGCACATTTTCAAATGCTCTAATAATAGTGCACGTGTTTTTCATGTGTAACTCTGAGCATTGCAACGTCACACAAACCAGAGGCTCTGCTATCGCTTATTTTAGTTTTGCCGAGGGGCCCGCCTATTCTCAACCTGTCTGATGACACACTCGCAATCTCGCTGACAGCACATTCGTCTTTTATCAACACTACAGTTTTGCTCTAGCCTGTGGAAAAGATCCTTAAATACACACAGGGTGTGATGGCTGCACTTTCCACTGCCTGGATCTCTGTGTATGTGTGTTTATTTGTGTAGAAGGTACATCTATATTTATTAGTTAGTGTGCATCTGTTGGTGTACTGTATGTATGTGCATGTATTTTATTATGTATTTATTATTTGTGCATGTAAAGGTGAGTGCTAATGGAGTGTATGTTTTTTTTTCTGCCAGAGACCCCAGCAGTCTACTCCTGTTGGACACAGTGCATGCTGTCTCCAGAGGATGAAGCTTTTTCCAGCTCCATCTTTAAGTGCATTTGGGGTGTGAAAAACCACTGGCCTTGTCTCAAATGTCCCCTATGGCACCTCTATCTTCATTCTGCCCTAGCCCCATGACCTCTGAAGTGTAGCATCAATGTGTGATTCATGTCTACACCCTGTGGGTATGCTTCCTGCCAAAATGACCACACTGTCTGCCATGAAATGGTGATTAAAATAAAGCATTTATGTGCCAGTTAATTATCCGCCAACATTAATTTTATTGCCTGAAGGAGAAAAGAGAAAGGGGTCTTATTTAAAAAAATCATATAAATATATATATATATATATATGTGTGTGAATTCTGAACAATCTTGCCTACACTCTTAGAAAAAAGGACACACTTTATCACAGTTGCAAGTGTGAGACCATGTTGTGGTTTTTAGTCTAGTTCACAGTTCGGTAGTTTTAGTTTTGACTTGGACCTGTCTGTGTTTATCACTTAGTATGGATTTGCTTACAGTGAACTTCTCTGCCTAGTTCCTGACCCCTCAATATAGACTATACTGTAATTATGTCATTGGAAAAGCATGAATATAAATGTTTATATCCAAAGAAGTCCACTCTGATACACAGACAACAAGGTGCACAGAATTTGTTTCTAATAAGAGTGCTTCATGCTAGATTTAGTATACCTGCTGAATGTCTATCATCTGTACCACTGCTTACATGTAGAACAGAAATTCCTGCAAAGAGATTAAGATCTTAAGATGTGCAAGTTTATATGTACATGTCATATAACTTACATTTCACAGTTTATATCCAGTAACGTCACACAATGTACAGTGCGTTTACTTTGAAAACAACAATTGATATCACTTGAACCCTCTACTTAAAGCCTGCATGTTAAAACTGATAGATCCATGTCATAAACATGTCATAGCAAACTTGTCCACTGACAAGTTATAATAGATGTTATCATAATAGATGTTATAATGTTTAATGTCACAAAAGCTTGTCTGAGGATGATTTTTTTATGTTTTATAATGGATGATATGATGTAAACAGCATGACATCTTCTGTGACATGTTTATGATATGGTTATTTCAGCCTTTCACAGGTTTAAAGTGTTACCTAATGATTTATTACATTTTGAACCTTGAAAAACACAGCAAAGGAGACATTGCACTAAACACTATTCATGTGGCAAATCCTCTTTAACTCGGATAAAAGTCATTTAGAGCTGCAGCTGGTATCATGGCAGGCCAGGCCACTCCTCACTCTGTTTCTGACACTGCCAAAGATACACAGCAAAGATTACACTCAAAGATTATTATACACTGCCATGCTAACATCTCTCTCTGTTTCTGTAAATGTCAGAGAGGGGTAGAGAGAGAGAAAGAGAGAGAGAGAGAAAGAAAGAGAGAGAGAGAGGGTGGAAGAAAATTTCCAAGTACCACAAATCTGTTGTATGACATTTTTTTATAGCAGGAGTGGGAGATGATTTAGCCCCGCCTCATGGCAGCAGCACTAGAGTCAAACTATAACTTTGAACTAATTCTGTTCGCCACCTTTTCTCCCTGTTGCAAAATTCACTTCCTCTGGTCCAGAGTGCCTTATACTGGATTATATTAAAAGACACATGCGCTCAATCCACACAGAGATCCGAACTCATTAATCATGCAAGTCTCTTGCTATTTTTGTCCCACTCTAATCCTTATCCCTACGCTGAGACTTTCTCAGTGCCAGGTTCAATTAATCAAAAGCAATTGTATAGTTGTATGTTTGAATGCAATAATAGCACATTAAAATCTATACATAAGGCTAGGTATAGGGCAATATTTTAAACACCAATTAGGGAGACAGCAAGTGTGTGCAAGCTCTAATATATACTTTCTATGAAGTACATGTTACAATTACTTTTGAAAATGCATTGCACTTTATAGCAACGATTATAACACAATAGGAATTGTTAAGAGAATGCATTATAAGTAGTTTTCGTCCACGTTATCAGGTCTGGCCCATAGACTTGTGAGGCCCCTGGCAAGATCATGACCATGGGCCCAAAAACACAGACATACATACAAATAAGAATGTTTAACTATCATTCAATCTCTTCATAAACGTCTCATTCTTCCTGAAGAGGGAACAGCCAAGATATCTAGCTAATGCGAGCTAACCTAATCGACTACAAACTATGTCACAAACCACACCTACCAGCTAACCTAGCCAGCTAAAAAAATATCTTTTTTTTCAACCTAGCTAATATGCTTGCTAGCTACATTAACATTATCGAAACAATTTTGAACAATGCAGCAAGCTAATACTAGCTGCTGCTAGCTGGGTAGCGTTAACTCTATAACAAAGTGAATTTGACAAATTTTAATGTCTAATGAGAAACAGGGAACTTGATAGCTACCAAGGGTTAGCAAACTTAATATTTTTACTGGTTTGCCAACATTTTTGGATCGAAAATGGTAGTGGTTGAAATAATGTGATGAGGACATTCATGAAACGTCACTATACCTATCCAAATGTCAGGGTCTAGCTAGCTTGAGCACAACAATTAAACACTGCATAATAGATTATGAATCCATTATAACATGTTATGAATGTGTTCACTGCATACATGGCCTTCATAAGAAGTGTTACCCAGCTTAATTTAGGACAACTTAAAGTGACAGATTCAAACCTGGCCTCAGTGCCCCAGTTGAAACCCAGAGCACTTTAGCTGCATCAGTTAAGCACGTTCAGCATGAGGGACTTTGCTGCTGGTGATTCCCACAGTCAGCAATACACAGCCTCTACAGCGACAGCAGGTGAGCAGACATGTATACAATTAACTGAAGTGTAACTTACACTCACATCAGTCAGAATCATAGGTGCAATTTGTGCTGGAGTGTTGAGATATATTAGATTTTCTATTGAAAAACTTCACAATTTTTTTTTCAAAAATGACACTAGGACCAATGTCAAACTTTTTTTGGTAACGCGCTGACTAACTATTTACGTGATATCGGCAAGTTGCACGCGTCAACATTATGTTAGTTCTGAACGTGTTAGGTCACTATCACACTGACTTTTTACTGTGCTATTTAATTCGCTGCCAATTAAATTTTTTCATATGTGTACCAATCAACATTAAGAAAGCAGCAAGGCGTTTTGCTGTATGTGTGAGACTGAAACTTAATAATAAGCAGCTCCTCCATCTCTCACCATCCAAAGAGACCATAGTCCCACCTTCTTGTTTTTTATTGGCTCACAATGGCTTTTAAATTCACAGGTAAAATTTCACCTAGATAATATTTGTGCGAAGCAAAAGTAACCACTTGGAGAAGCAGGTGCCTCATTGCCCAGGTCATTTTTCTATTCAGTGAATTGGCTTTTCCGGCAAGTGAATTTTATTTGTGTTCAGTTTGACTGCTGCTTTGGCTGAGAAATTAAAACAGCATAGTTTTCAGGTGTCTTTCATGTTGGTTTAGCAAGGGGTCAAAAAATATTAAATATTACCCCTAAACCATGTGTGTTGGCAGTCAAATCAAAAGAAAGTTACCAATCAAAAGAAAGTTACACCGATGCTCAGAATATCTGAGAGCCATTTTCAATTAATGATCATTCAGGCAAATACATACAATAAAAGATTTTATGTTTGAATGCCCTCATGGTACAATAAAAATGAGAAACAAATTAAAAAACAGAACATCTGAAACATCAATATGTTCTAATATACCTTCACTTCCAGTGTATTCTGTCTTTTTTCATGTCTTTACATGTCTTTAGTACCTATTCCTTGGTGGTTCTTTACTGTACAGAACCCTAATGTCTTATAGCCAGTCTTCCCTGGAGCTTCTGTGTCAACTTTCAGAGCAAGAATGGCAATTTAAGGTTACTCGTTGCCTTTCGTGTCCAAACAGAGGTGATTATATGGATAGAGAGGCGCTGGTGAGAGCTTTTCTCTGCCCCAGGTCTCAGTGAGGTGATGAATGAACTCCAAAGTGCAGGCCGTGTGAGGGAGATGATTTATAACATGCTCTTATAGCTTGGTTTGGTCCTTGGAGAAATAAAACATGCCACTTTCCATAGCACTTCCCTGATTGAGGAGCCACTTTCACTAAATGGCCAGCTGTTTCACCAATGTACAAAGAGAAACACCTAATAAGAGTGTTTCATTATCTTTGAGCCTTTCCTAATTAATAAATAATGCTATAACATAAATTGAATATTATGAAGAGGTCAGCTGGTTCATGGCATGTTGCAAATTGCCAAATTGCCATTACATCTAATTCTGAAAAACTGACAAATGAGTACATTTTAGTGTAGATTTAAATTCCAAAATGAAAGGGAATGAGCCCACTGTGCATTTGTGTCTCTCATTTATAAAGAAAAATAAAGCATGACTCATTATGGACTCATGATCTCTCAACCCCCACATGACAATTATTACATACTTGCCTGTTGTATAAAACAAGCACACTAAACTTTGAAGAAATACAAATGAAGGCGTGCAGAAACATTTGATAGAAGTTCTATAATGGCATGTATGAATGATATGAAACTTTTACTTTGTTGCATAAGCCACACTAAGTGAGCTTTTGAAATTCCTTCCATTTTTTTATTCTATTTTATTTCTGGTACAAAGTAACATCATTATTAAAAGAACAAGGCAATACCACAGTTACAAAGTTGAGATAGAATATTTTGTTTTAGAGATTTTTTTTTTAGCAAGCCATGGTAGGTCAACTTCCATACTGTACGGTATATCGAGCCAACATTAAACTATTTATTTCAAATCAAGTCAAGTCAGATGGGGTTTTTTATTGTCATTTCTCGATATAGCTTGTATACAGTGGAGCGAAACATCATTTCTCCAGGGCCATAATGCAACACATAACAGTATGCAAGAGTACATAAACACAATAGTGTGAGATGAGTGCAGGACAATAAATCCACAGAACAGAACACTAGATACATAGGACAATAAATACACTGAACAGAGCAATAGATACATAGGACAATAAATACACAGAACAATAAATACACAGAACAGAACAATAGATACACAGGACAATAAATACACTGAACAGAGCAAAAGATACATAGGACAATAAATACACAGAACAGAGCAATAGATACATAGGACAATAAATACACAGGACAATAAATACACTGAACAGAGCAATAGATACATAGGACAATATATACACAGGACAATAAATACACTGAACAGAGCAATATATACATAGGACAATATATACACAGGACAATAAATACACAGAAGATGGGCTCTAAACTGTAAACTGTATATAGTGTAGCAGCAATAAGTATAGCAGCAATATTGGCTGCAAAAACAAGCCATATAGTAACCCATGGTAGTAACATAACAGTACAAAATTACCACAGTGTAACCGTAGTAATGTTATGGTTGGCTGTAACACAGTAACACATTTTCCATGAAAATCCACAGTACAAACATCTATCATAGTTTAATAACTGTAGTTATCATACAGCACCATAGTCAGATCAAAGTAAACATAAGGACAGAAACCTGAAAGAGAAACTCTGGGAGAAAGAAAATGAAATCGACACACAGGAAGAGAAATAAAATTTCCATGCTGATCTGCTTAATCTTATTGGTTTAAATATTACATTACATATTAATAACTGTGTTTTTGTGATTTGGTAGAGCTTATATAATGCTTTGAATTAACATTAGTATATTTGTTTAAAGTCATGTGAGCAAAAAAATAATAACAATTAGAAAGAATTAGCACAGGTACCAAAGTTAAATTATCATAATGTCACTGCTAGGGTTAGGGTTTGAGAATAACAGTCATAGTTACCATAATGCACTAAAGGAAAACTCACAGTAATGTAGTTATACCACAGTGCCATTTAATTCTCAAATCTGAAGATGTGGATTAATTTTCAATAAAAGCACACCTCTGGCAGAAGTTCCAGCTGTAACTGTAATTATAGAGTTATACACCGATCAGCCATAACATTAAAACCACTTAAACCACTTAAAGACAGGTGACGTGAATAACATTGATTAGCTCATTTCAATGGTGCCGGTCAAGAGGTGGGATATATTAGGTAGTAGTTCTTGAAGTTGATGTTTTGGAGTGACTCTGACAAGGGCCAAATTGTGATGGCTAGACAACTGGGTCAGGGCATCTCCAAAACAGCAGGTCTTGTTGGGTTTTCCCAGTACGAAGTGGTTTGTACCTACCAAAAGTGGTCCAAGGAGGGACTACCGGCAACAGGATTATGGGTGCCCAAGGCTCACTGATGTGAGTGGGGAGTGAAGGCTAGCCCGTCTGGTCCGATCCCGTAGAAGAGCTACTGTAGCCAAATTGCTGAAAAAGTTCATGTTGGCTATGCTAGAAAGGTGTCAGAACACAATGCATAACAGCTTGCTGCATATGGGGATGCGTAGCTGCAGACCAGTCAGCGTGCCCATGTTGACCCCTATGCACCACTGAAAGTGCCTACAATGGGCACGTGAGCATCAGAACTGGACCATGGAGCAATGGAAGAAGGTGGCCTGGTCTGTTGAATCTCATTTTCGTTTTCTGTCATGTGGACAGCTGGGTGCGTGTGCATCGACGGCACCAGGATGCACTATGGGAAGAAGGCCCATATGAAGAGTTCAAGGTGTTGACTTGGCCTCCAAATTCTCCAGATCTCAGTCCAATCGAGCATCTGTGGGATGTGCTGGACAAACAAGCACGAGCCACAGAGGCCCCACCTCGCAACTTACAGGACTTGAAGGATCTGCAGCTAACGTCTTGGTGCCAGACACCACAGCACACCTTCAGAGGTCTTGTGGACTCCATGCCTCAACGGGTCAGAGCTGTTTTGGTAGCACAAGGGGACCTACAGAATATTAGGCTGGTATTTAATGTTATGGCTGATCAGTGTATTAACGCGCACATGCTAATACATTATCATTTCTATAGCAGCAACTCATTCACAGGGACTAATAATAAGTGGATTAAGAAAATGTGTTGTTATTTAAGAAATAAAAACGTTTATTCATTGATATGGCAAAGCTTTCTGTATGGAGACATTTATTTCACATTAGCGGATGGAGCTCCATGTTTCCATGCTGCGTTTCTGTCTTATTAACTTCAAGAGATTATGAAAGAGAGAGGCTGGTGAGGGAACGACTGTTTATAGCTGTTATAATGTAACTGATGTATTCGGCAATGTTAAACATAAACTATAAACTATAAATGGAGAGTTGGTCATAACTGTGGTTGTGGTATAAGAGGAATAAAACACTTCGGGACATGCTATTACAGGAAAATAGTCCACATGAGGGTGGATTAAATATTGTAGTAAAAACTTAGCACACTTTTTTTGTGCACAAATATGAGGAACATAAGCCAGAGAGAATGACTGTGTGTGAAAGAGAAAGAGAAATGAAATTCACTCAAATCTGTTTAGCTCTGCAGTAGTACTGCAGTATTAATCTATGTATTCCGTTATTTGGTAAATCATGCTTTAAATAAAACTCAGTGCAGAAAAATGAAACATAAATTTGAGCAGTGTAATGGAAAATGTGTTATGCAAATGTCATTTCCCAGAATAAGCCTCACTTTGTAAATCAAAAAGGTTACGTAACCTTTATCTGCTGTGCGAGTCATATCCCAGTGCTGTATATCTGTTAGTGAGGAATCGAGAATGCACCTGGTAATTTATTTGTTACAATAAAGCTGAAACAGAGCACCAAACGGGAGATGGGTACTCTGAGGGATTGTGGGAAATGCTGTTATCTGTGGGAACAGCAAGGTTTGAAGTACTCCCTGTGTTCATGCTTTAATTTGGGCAGCGCCATTGGCAATCGCAATAACTGCATATTAGCAACAGGGGGATTTCTCCAGGGAAGAGTTCCATATGCTGAAACACACTTCCTCTACTGCAAATGATTCTCTTCTCAAATGCTCCTTTTTTCCAAAGGCCACATTCCCTGGACTATCATGTGCTCTCTCTTTCTCTCGCTCTCACCCTCTCTCTTTCTTTCTCTTATTTTCTTCCTCTCTCTCTTTTACTACTCTTTTGAGAGACAATTTGTGCACGCTGCCTGGAAGTTTTATTTGTCGGTACTTGGTGGAGGCGAGAGGAGGACATCAAATGAAAAACATTAATCACGCGGGTGAGCTACAGGGAGATCTGGGAGAAAAGAGAACGAGAGAGTGAGAGAGGAGTGAAAAAAGGAATAAATCAGACAGAATGGAGCAGTAGCACTCCATCGAAAAACCACATAACAAACAACAGTCTGGTCTCCTCCCAGTACAATGAAAATAATATTGCTGTGGCCTGTCGTGCTGTGAATAAGGACCATGGTGAAGTGATAGATGTAGACAGAGAGGAAATACCTCACATGCAACAAGAGCCTATCGGTTACATGTCTTCACAGCTCAGTATCAGACGTCTGTTAGACCTCAGCATGAAGCCACTCACATCGGCTTTTGAGAGATGAGCTTGGACATGTATTTATTCATGTGCTAACCTTGCTGACCTTATGAATGTATAAGTTGATGAGTGTTTTTAATCATATCTGAGCTGTTTAAAGTGATGGCCCTTGAACACACGTGAAGCCACTCTGAGTCAGTCCCCATCACCAGGGTTGTGCTCTTCACAGGCTGCAAAGGTGATAAGGGCTAAACCAGGCTATGGCACAGATGGCACCGATACATGGAACCCACTCACTCCTGACCTGCTCATCATCGATCACAGATGGCAGGCCTGTTCAAACGTGGAAATGTGAGTTTCAGCCTCAGTGCAGCTCCTCCAGCCTGAGATGCATGGCGTGATGAAAGCGTTAGATGCAGCTCTACATGCTAAAACAAGAAAAGAGCAGAGAGGACGACTAGATGAGCAAATGGCAGACAGAAATGAAGTGAAAGAGAGCCCATGAAAGAGAAACATTATCAGCTGTGGTTTTCAGTGTAAAAGTACGTGGGCTATGTGTGAGATGAAAGCAGAAGCTCTCGGAGCAATGTGTGGTAGCGCTCCTCAGATGTGAGACAAATACAAAAGCCCAAAATCCAGATTTTTCCTTGTGTACATATTCAGCTCATATTCATTCCATAATTATCTGTGATTCTGAGAAAATAGAATCTGCTTTGTTACTCTGCACACCTTTTCAGTGTTTACAATAGTAAAACATCGTGAGTTATACTTTTTTCTGGTTATTTCTTTCTTTTAACATGGTTGTCTTTCTCCTTTCATGGAAGAGTTTTAAAGCAGTTTAGCAAAAATAGCATTAGTAAATAAGTGTGCTGTTTGATTTTTACTTTGTTTCAGACAATCATGCTACATATATCTGTGGTGGCCTGGGAAAACCCTTCACATTGTGAAATTCTGCTACTAAATATGCAAACATATATATAGTAAATATATTATAAATATATTTATATTTATTTATAAAAGTACATTATAAATATGCTATTTAATAGTATGTTTAATAATTTAAGTGATATAATTTGTAATTATGTAATAAATAAATAATTAAAATAAAATATAGAAAATAAAATATAATATAAAATAATAAACATGACCATGACATCTGCCTATCTTTATACCCACTCTTATTAGGCATCTTCTTCATCAGCTGTTTTTGCAGCCACATTTGTTAAGCTCCTCTTTTACCTAATGCGATCTTTGCAGAAAGCCTAGTCAGGTCACATTGTTTTGGTGAAATGTATTTATGCTCTTCTAACGTAGATGTGTCTATTTGTATATTTTAGGTAGAAAAACTTCAATTTGCTTTTTTTTTTTTTGCACCATTATTATACCCTTAAAGGTTCTGAATATGTTCTGAATCAACATCTTTATTATTAAATATTTAATGAATTGAGAAATATTAGAAATTACTTTATATTATTGAAATAATCTAGATTTAATTGGTAAAGGCCAAAATCATTGTCTCTCTAAATAAGCATTTCTAACATACTACATATTTATATTTTACAGTACATACTAGCACTATGTCTGTGAGTCTTATATTCCACAAAAACCTTTTAAGTTTTTTAAGTATATATATATATATATATATATATATATATATATATATATATATATATATATGTATATATATGTATGTATTATATATATATATTTATATTTATTTTATATATAATTTTATATATATGTTATATAAGATGTTTGTTTTTTCTTAATTTGTCTCTTTGAAACATACTGGACCATACAGATTCAGTTTTGGAGAATAAATACTGTAGATATGGGCTTTGTTTTTGATAAGGGTGTATCTAGAAGCTACAGCTTTTTGTTTTCTGCCTATTTACAACTTGTTCTTTGCTAATTCCATTCAAACTACCATAAATCACTGGGTCCAAATTATAATCACATGTATGTGCATGCACTCCTTTAGCACTGTCATGGCTCATTAATGTCACATGCAATGGATTACCAGTTGACTAATTTAAGACACAAGAGGGGAGCATTAATTTTAGCTGTACAGCCCTTGTGTAAATCTATACTATTATCTCCATCTCTCAGCAGCTGTGTCCCCCAGAAGAAAGGTCAGTCAATGCAAGCTCCATCCTACAAGCCACCTTGACTGCTCCTATCTACTAGATCAATGGGCATCTTGATGCTTGAGCGACAAGTCCCTACTCGGTCCCCAATAGCTGCAGACTGATGGAGCGTTGTCATCTGCATCCCCAATAGCTGCAAAGTAAATATCATGGTGTTCACACTCAATCCCTTCAATTGCCCCAATATGGGGTGGCATTTGCCAGTAGTGTAGTGGATTTGTATAAGGCTTATGGGAGACAAAGTTCTGTTATCCAGGAGGGTTTATATGGAATATTGAACAGACAATGAGGCAAATAAGACCAAGATAGGAGGCAAGTTTAAGTTTAAAGGTGCAGTGTCTAATTTTTCTAAACCTGTAATAATCATATGATTTACCTATAAAAAAAACTGTTATTTTCAAACATCGTCTTCCAATGATCTGGTTAATTTATTCTGGGTTCATTAAAAAAAAAACTTTTTGACCTGGAAATTAACGTCACAATTGATAGTAGTTACTGAGAAAAGCTCTAAGATGAATAATAAATAATAGACATTAATTTCAAGGGGTTAATGCTGTCCTAACGGTGAAGATGGACTAGTTTCATTATTTATCAGACAGATGGTAAGCCCTTTAGATGTATGGAAAAATGCCCAGTCGTCATGACCCACTGCTGTTTTTCTCACCAAAAAAAAAAAGAAAAGAAAAGAAAACCCTAACATATCCCCATGTCTTTTGGTGACCTTACCTTGGGTAATTGTAATGCTTTCTCAGTAATACTGATCCACATTATGAAAGGTTTCCTGATTAATTATCTGATGAGATAGCGAAGTGCTTATTTCAGTAATCCATACTTTATCACACTTCAGTGGAACTGTGATTAGCAAACTCATGTATTTTCATATTCACACTTTTCCTGATTTTGGTTACACACTTAAAACTTGTAATGATCAATTACTGACTCCATGCATCAGTATTGACTCCTGGCTAAAATATGGTAAGAGGTTACATTAACTAAAAGTACACATAATCAATTTTTACCCAGAGAACTGTAATCTATTTATCTGTGTCCTCTGCTTTTCACCGGATTCTAGGCTCTTTAAGCCCTCGATCTCAATCTGGTCTGAGGGACTTGATTTAAAGGCCAATTAGCTTTAGAACAAATGACCCATGGGAGCACAATTCTCCCCATCAGCGAAATGCATGTGAGTGAGCAGACTGAACATACTTTGTGCTAATTGACAACAGTAAAATGTGGCCATGAAGTATCATCTGCAAATGAGACGGAATGCAAGAAATGAGAAGCTGCCATTTCATAATCAGTGCCAGAATCAGATTTGTGGTTTGGAGCAATGTGTTATCAGTAGCACATACCTTTAGCTAGTGTAATCAGTCAAATAACTTCTTCACCCAATTACTATCTATACTATATTTAATCATTTCTTCTGAGGAACTTGTTTTTCATAGAAAATCATATAGCCTTTCGAATCACTTTCAGATATAAAGACCAATGCTCTGTCTTTATATTTGGAAGAGATTTGAATGGATATGTTCGTCTCTATTCTTCCCTAATGAGTCCCTCAGAAGAGATAATTACTAAGCTGTTTTGGAGTGAGAATCTCAGAAAGAATCATGAAATCTCAGAGAATATGAAAAAGTCAACATAAAATAAAAGCGTGGAGAAATGCAAAGTGCAGCTGTTTATGTACTATTTACATTTTGCATTGCTTCTTCTCATGTATGTACATTTGATCCAGAGTGCATTGCTCCTTTAACATACCATAAAAACCAATACAGACATAAACAGCACCTCCAGGGTTTACTTATGAAATATTTAGAAGCCGCTTGAGCCCAGGGGAGCCTTGGCTGGTTAATGATTATATCTGTACCTTGACCTAAAGATAGACCTTCCTTCTACTTCATCATAAAAAAAAAACAACTTTGAATTAAAAAGCTGTTATTGTTCCCACCCATTGTCAAAAATGTATGTGACCCTGCTATATCGCAGCTTAGTTTAGAAATTCTCAGTAAGGTTTCCAGCCTGCTCAGCATTGAGCCGGATGAATTTCTGCATTCAGTATTCAGGGATAGCCTTGTGACCCATGGTTACCTGAATTTCAGTTAAGGCACTTGTTCTTATTTGTTCTCATTAGCATCAGGGTCACACAGAAGCGCCGTGTTGTGTCTACAGCTTCTATTTGTGTATTTGCGCACCTGCGGTCAGCTATGACAGAGCTAAAGTTACAGTATCAAGCTCTATTCTTTCCAGATGGATTAAAATGCAGTGTAATATCTATTTTCAGAAGTTGTCATGTGATAAATTGGATTGTCACTTTTAAAAATCAACAGAGTAAGCTGGATTCTACTCAGTAGGTTTTTTAATTTAAAAAAAAAATAGAGTCTCTCTTTCCTTGTCATATTTATGGGAAGATGAAATGGGCTAAATTGCCTTTGCATACAGAAAAAAATAAAAGGCGTTCAAACTGAGAAAATGGGTGATTCTGTTTACACTGTGCAGAAAGAGGTTGCGTCTTTCTCTAGTCAATCATCATAGCAGATTGAGTCTTCATATTGAGGGTCATAAAAATATTCACAATCAGCTTAAAAAGCATAAACTCAATTTGTTCTTGACATATTATTGAAAATAGAAGTATGTGTATTTTCTTTCATTATGGAAGAGTCAATGAAGGACAATGGCAAATCAATAAGAGAATACACAGGGGAATATCACAGATGCTGAAATAGTAATTTGCATGATTATTTAGCACTGGTTCAATCAATTTGTTATAACACTATTTTCTTACCTATCTTATTGTGTAACATCCACTATTATGGCAGTGGCACACTATGAAAGTTCCCAAATAATAAGATCTAAAATAGAGTATTACACACTATACTGATTGGCCATTTTAATAAAAACACCTGTACCTGTGCAATTATCTAATAAGCCAATCATGTTGCAGCAGCACAATGCATAAAATCATGCAAAAATGGGTCAAGAGAATCAGTTAAGTTTGCATCAAACATCAAAATGGGGGAAAAACATGCTCTCAGTGACTTTGTTTGTTGGGGCCAAATGGGCTGGTTTGAGTATTTCAGAAACTGCTGATCTCCTGGGATTTTCATGCAAAACAGTCTCTAGCATTTACAAAGAATGGTACAAAAAAAATCCAATGAGCAGCAGAGTTGCAGGTGGAAACAACTTGTTGATGAGAAAGCTCAGAGGAAAATGGCTAATTGTTTGAGTTGAATAGAACGCTACGGTAACTCAAATAACCACTGTTTACAACCATGGTGAGCAGAAAAGCATCTCAAAATGCACATCACATCAAGCCTTGATGCAGAAGGACTACAAAAGCAGAAGACCACATCGGTTTCCACTCCTGTCTGGTACTGTATCTGATGCTACAGTGGGCATACGTTCACTGAAATTGGACAGGTGAAGATTGGAAAAATGCCAGGCAATTTCCCCTTTGTGATGTTTGACATGAACTAACGCTCTTGACCTGTATCTACATGTTTTTATGCATTGTACTGCTGCCACATGATTGGCTGATTGGATAACTGCCTGAATGAGCAGGAGTAAATGTGTTCTTATTAAAGTGGCTGGTGAGTGTTTATACAATGTACTATATACTACACCTGATTTTTGTAGGGTAATAATTGTTGGAAAAGCTTCAGTGTTGGAACAGTGTGTCCGCTGTATGTCAAATGGCATACTTAGTGTACTTTTAGTGCAAGTAGTGTGTTCACCCTCAGAAATTCAGGTAGATGTAATGCACTATTAATATGCACTAAACAAAATGAAGCATAGACCACTGTACATAGCAAAAGGAGTCATCAGAGGGCACTGTGGTTTGAATTTGTCTAAATGACCAACGTACTGAGTGTCACCATGGGATTAAATTAGGAGATAATATTTAGCCAAGATATTTTGGATTTTAAAATCAATAGATATTCCTGTGGAGACTGTTCTTGTGGTTCTGGACAATTGCAGGAGGTACTGCATGGTAATTTGTTATTTCCTTGTAGTACAGAACATTAGTATTTGATTTCTGACCCTGCAAGTCTACATACTCTGCTCTTTGGAAGGTTTTTAGGATTCTAAAATGGGTTTACTTGACACACTTCCAGATAAGAAAACTCTCAGTTAAAGGGTTCTACATAGAAACACTTTTGCCGTTTTTGAGTAGATCCAAATTCTTGTGCACAATTTATTCCATGAATTCTACAAATGTCCAACAAGCTGATGACCCAAGCTTATCCTATGTAAGGACATTATCTTTAATATTCATTTGCACTCATTGTGCAATCTGGTATAGTACTGGCCAGTTCACAACCTCACTTTTGTATTTTCACACAAGCTAACACGTGAAACATTAAAGTTAGAGATGGGCCCAATTTAGGAGTTCTAGCTCTTCTTCATTTCTTTGTTTGGAATCCAGTAAAATCAATTTTTCTTTGCATATTTTCATTGCCATTAATTAATTTGAAAATCTGTATTATGGAGCAAGAGCCTATAATAAAGATATCATAAGTAATAGTGAATATATTCTGCTGTGAATTTTTACATCAAGCAAAGACATACATTGTAGTCACTAGAAATTCATCACAAAATGAAAAAGAACATTTTTTTGTTTTTGGGAATCTACCTGAGTATTCTAATATTTTCTTCTACAAGAGGGGACTTTAATCTCATTTAAAATAGAGACATCAAATGTAATTTACATTCTCTTAATGGCATCTGTCATCTTGCAGCCCAATGGTAATTTCCTCGGCTTATCTGGAGCCTCTACTTTGTGGACATTGATTTTGTCTATATTACATTCCTTCCTTCTGCCGAGCACTGGGAGATGAATTATTTGATTGGGATCATAGTTAAGCAGGACTGGACTGCAGGCATCTTAATAGTCCCCACCCTGCTCTCACTGATTTCCATAGGAAAGACCTGCACAAAACATTCACAATAAATACAATAGGCACAATCTTCAACTGGCAAAGACAATGTACTCACAAATGTTTGGTTTATTATGGTTTGGATACAGCATATTTTTGTACTCTTGCTATGCCCAGAATTCTACTTTTATCATTGAATTTACAAGATGAAATGGATTGTATAGATGTGTTTGTTTTACCCTAATCTGGTTAATCTCTAATAGAATCCTTATTGATCAGGGCCTGTGTTGTTACTGTTTAACACTGACATTTTCTCAGCTGACAATTGTCATGACAGGCAGACACAAATGCAGGTAGCAGATGAGTCAAAGGGTTAGGCAACACTCTGAAATGTGAGGCAGGCAAATGGTCAGGTGATCAGCAAACAGGCGTAAAATGTGAAAAAAATTATGGTCAAAACACAAGCTTTGGATTCGTTGAAGCCACAATGGAAGTAGCGTGATTGTAAACAGGTGTGTTTCCATTAGTAATTAGGTGATAAGAGGACATGAGCTTGACTGAAGATCATGAGACAAGATCATTGGAATTGATTTATGGGAGCTCACTCTATGATCTGAATGGACTTGTTTTATGAGCAGGGTCTGAGACATCCTTTGCAGGAACCTAGCAGTCTTCCTTTAGGCCTTAACCATTCTAGTTTTTAAGATACTGGATTCTTTAAATGTCCAACAGCGGAGAGGGGTTTCAATTGAGATGACTTCATCTAATGGACCATGAATAAGAGGATTTGAAAGAAAACATGAAGGCTTGGCAAATGCTGCAATTACATGGCAGTTGTAGCTTATAGTTTTGTTGTTGTTGTTCTTATTTTTTTATTGATTCATTGGATTACTCTCAATGGGCCAATGTAACAGGGCATGAGTCCTTGGTCGACTACCATCCCCAGTTGCCTGGTTTATAAATGGGAGTTCTCAGAGTGGTGTCTGTCAGGAAATTACTTTTGTTGTTGAACTGCTTAACAGTCAATGTGACTCCTCCCATGGTCCTTCGCTTTTTTGAAACCATTTATCAAGTGCAGGTGCATCTCTGGGTGTGGTGTTCCAGAGAAAGATATCATATTTTATTTGATCCTCCCTTAAGGAGTGATCGAAGAAAGGTTGCAGTGATTCTGAAGTTTCTAATGATCATTGGTAGAAATTTGCAAAACCTAGGAAACTCCTCACAAACTGATTTTCCATCCAAAGCTGGAACATGAATAAGGTCCTTAGGTGGAAGCACAGGGATACCAAAATGATGAACTATATTGGCATCTATCAAGTTTATGTGTGCCTCAGAAGTAAATGCTGGAAGAGGAAAGAAGGTGTCCAAATGCTGGACCATGACATGAATTTGGAATGATTCAGGTGAAACAGTACAGAGTGTACTCACCACATTTGCTGTTCAGATCATTGTGCCTCCTTTGTTCTGAGTCAGACTGGAGTATTGGGTTAACTCTCCAGAAGCAGAAACCTTGATCCAAACTATGCTGATGTTCTTATATGGCTAATTTTGTGTGAGTAATTTGCATGGGCTCTGGGACTTGATAAATCTTGCTCTCAACACTTGCAGAGACAGAACAAAGACTGAGTTCTCCTTTCATACAGGCAAAACAACTCTGTAATCACATCCCTTCTAAATGCAGTCATGAAATATATTGATGAGTGCAGAATCATTTCCTCTGCATCCACCAGCTAATGTGTAAAACTCTAGACCTTACTCAGTATCTGATCCTAAACCTTGTTTTAGGGACATGAGGCATTCACATATTTCTTTGGAGGGTGATGGAACATGATATGAAACGGATCGGCAAACTATCATGTGAATGCGTGATGTCAGTCTCATTCATCTACACAGCAGTGGCCTATCCAAGTGCCTTCCTTGTGAGCAGTGAGATGAACTGGGCTACTTTAGCACTTGAAAGGAACTCTTTCATACTTGTCAGGTTGGCAGTTAAAAGCATGTGTGATAATATTTACTAATTTTATCAATCTACTATATCTCTTTTGACAGAAGCCTTGTAAGAATTGGGATTCACAATCTCTCTGAAGTCCAAAATCACAGTTTTATCTCTTTATCTGGGATTTCAATCATACACAAAACTCACCACTAAACAGATATAGGTCAGAGATTCTTTATTCTCTACAGGCATTATCAAGTTGATACTTCTCAAAAAACTCCTCTAAAGTGACTGTGATTGAGCAGAGAAAATTGCTAAAGGGACCAGTCTGAGTGTGTGGGTGTGAGAGGAACAAAGATGCAAACAGAAGCAGAAAGAGAATAATAAAGGCAGATAAAGCATGGAAGAGGACCAAAGTAAGAACTTGTTTTATTTGCATTGTATATTTGAAGCAAGGTCAGGCCAAGTAAAAAGCCTCCAGAGTGGAGAACAAGGCCACAGCACACCACAGGTCAAACACACACAGTGCAGGGTGAATCAGATGATTTGGACAAACAGAACAGACTGACTGCACTGGATCTGCTCCAGCCTTCATGGGTTTGTGCCTGTAGTCTGGCTGAACCAGCTTGTGTTCTCTAGCTCTGGCTCTGGTAGCCTTTGTTTGGGGTGTGAAATCTATTTCTTCTGCCTGTTGCAGCTGTTTGTGCTCGATTATTATTGTGGAATTATTGTGGAAAGTGTCTCAATTTATAAGCACAAAAACACACACCACTATTCCCAGGCAGTTTTGTTAATGCTATGCTATCAGGCTGGCAAGAACCCTCCACCTTGGGATCTACAGTGTAACCTCTGTGTGCCGAACCAGTAGAGTAAATGCAATTACAATTATTTTTACGCAAAACTCACTTACAATGGAACTCTAAAGGCAGTTATTTTTAAATTATGTTTTTTTAATTAAGGTTTTTTTTTTATTACTCTCTAAATCGCAGATATTGGGACAGTTCTTTCGGAGAATTTGTGCTTATGCATTACAACATATTTGTTTGGGTGTGATAATTGTCTGGTCTTACTGTACAGGGTCTGACTTGGAACAATGAATAAGAACAACTTTGCTAAGATGTTTTCTCATGTGGCAAGAACTTTTCTCCTACACAGTTTATTGTGGAAGTGTAAGAGGCATAGTTCAGCAACTGCTCTTAGATTTCCATTGTTAGTGAGTTTTGAATAAACAACATGTAACAGTTTTGGCAATATGCCACTCAGTGGATACAGCAGACCCAGGTTAAATCTGGTTGTGAGTTTATTTTTTTATTTCTTTTTTATTTACCTTGGCATTCTAATCAGCCGTTAATGAAAAACTTTTTCAAAACTAATTGTGTTGCAGCTTTCCAGCTGGCTCATCAAATTCTGATCAGTGTTGGCATTGTTCTTCTCACAGGAACACCCATGCACACACTCAGCTCACTGCTCATGGAGCAAGAGAAAGAGAGAGATCGCATAAATATACGTGCAACAACAGGGCTCAGCTGTGCCACGTTACTCATTAACCCCCAGACTCCACCGTATGTTGGACAGGGAGTCATCAGATCTGTTATCAGCTCCCTATCTGACCAGAGAAAAGGTTAGACATTACCATATGCACCCATGGCTTGAAGACAATTATGAACTTAAAAAGCTGTCATGCCAGATATCAATGAGTGACACATGTCCTCAAGGACACATGGTCTGACCATAAAGTGAAAGGGAGACTATATAAGTAATAACTTTGTAAAGCAGCTCTCTATGGGGGCCCCTGGTTCACTCCCCTGTATTTTCTCTCCCTGTTTGTATTGCAGGCTGAGGACCACCCACTTTATGGCTAGACACTCCTTTTTGATGGAGCTGTACTTACATGGAGACCTTCTGGCCGGACAGTCCTCCCCACCACCCGGGACAGAATAACTTCCAGCACTATCTGATCTATCTGATTCCTCAGCCTGCAATACAAACAGGGAGAGAAAATACAGGGGAGTGAACCAGGGGGCCCCCACAGAGAGCTGCTTTACAAAGTCCAGATAGTACCAGTCATCCAATCGCAAAATTCACTGGGTTTGCAGTGAGGCCGGCTCATCTCAAGGATTTTAGGACTGCCCTCAACTGCTGCACATGCTTCTGCCATCATTATGTCATCTGAATAAGCAGAGGCATATGCACAGTGGAGCTGTCGCATATGGCCCATTAGTTGTTCAGTCATAGCTTCCACTCCAAAAATTCCAAACAGAAGAGTGACAAACTTGTGTAAATCAAAAAGGGAGGACAAAGTCATTTTTTACACTGGACGTCACCCATCTGATCCAGGATCTCATCATTACAAGGAATTACGTAGGCATCAAATTTTTAAACTGCATTCACATTGCAAAAGTCTACACAGAGACAGACTGCCCCATTCATCTTAGGCACAAGCACAATGGTGCTGTTTCAGTCACTCTAGTACTTCCAGCTATAGCATTTTCACCAATTCACCCTGAACCGCTTTCATGTTATGTTCAGGCAAACGATATGGCTGGCACAAACATTCCAGTGGGAGTCCCAATATAGTGTTCTTTGAGGTCAATGCTCCCAGGCAGGAGAGAAAACATTTCCGAAAATCTAGCTTGTAACCTTGCAGCCTCTGCCATCTGGGATGGCGAGAGATGGTCTCCAAATGAGATCTTAGTAGGATTTGATATTTTTGAGCACTTTGGTCCCAGCTTGTTTCTCTCTGCCATTGCCAGGTGGCAAATCTACACCAGCCCATATATATAACTCAAAATGGGAAAACTCTGTGTAGACATAAATGGTGTGCCCTGATATGTAAGGATCTCTTTCAGGATCCCAACTCAGGGGATTAGTGAAACAGTGCCTCTGCCTTTCTCACTGCACAGATCATCAGTAGAGGTGATGCTTCAGGATATTGCAGCACCTAAACCATGCATATTAATACCAGGCGTTCTCCCCATGCTGACCCATCTGATGACCTGGGTCAGCATCGGGAGCGTACCAATTCAAGCAGATCATGATAAGCAGAAGAGGGTGCAGTGGTGCATTTGGCTTTGCTGGTGGATTCACCAGCCAACATTCGCAGCATGAAGCACACCACCACATCACCACAAATGCCCTGCCAATAGAAATGAGCCATTAATCTGTGGAGTTTTTTATTTACCTGTGGGTGTCCAGCCATGGGATTATAAAGAGCAGCATGGAAAAGCATTTCCATGCACCCTTTTGGAGCCAACACTTGGATCAGAGATTCAAATGATTTTGCCCTTGACTTCCCAGATTTCTTGATTTTGCTTGAATTTCATGACTAGTGCCAGAAGCTGATTGTCAAGATTGCTTTTTAGAATAAGTGCCTTATCATTCTGCATTCAGCTGCTTGTTGACACATCCTGAGGGACTTCTGAGTCCTCTGCAGGTCGTCTTCTAGTGTTTTCTTCTGAGATCTCAGCTTTGCATTTTGTAAACTCTGAGTGTATGGATTATCCATCTAGCTCATTCCCAAACACCTCTATCCCAGTGAAGATCTGTACTAAACCACGTCACCACCTGCTGTACAGTTCCTTTTTTTTCCTCAATACAGGAAAATGTGTTGAAATTATTTTTCCAGGGTAAATGCACATATTTTACAGCTACAATAAATATAGGGATAACTGCAGTAGAAGCAGTTGAAAGAATGCTAGAGCATTTTTCTGTGTTTTTTAATCAAGCAAAGCAGAATTATCTTCAAACAATATATGATTGTAACATTGCAGTATCACATCAATGTGTATCTTGCACATTAATTATAATTACTATTTAGCTCATTTCCATCAAAACTAAAGTGTTTAATTAATGTAGGAGTGCGACATCATTGCCAATAAACAACACTCTCTGAAGGTGTTTCTGTCTGAGCCATATTCAAATGCAGAGTTCTTCATTAACAGCACTCATACAGTATTAATCAGCCGTACAGAATGTGTGGCAGACAGACAGATAGACAGAGAGAGAGGGTGGAAAGAGAGAGGGAGGGAAAGGAAGAAGGTGTGACAGAGTGAAGAACTGAAGACAGCATTTTTGTTGCAAGGTAAATGGAAGGCAGGCTTTTAAATGAACATGATGGTCTCAGAATTGATTTATACTTAATAATTTCTAAACCAATGTCTGTGTTTTTCTCCTGTAGCAAAAGGTGCTCTAAAAAAATCCTTATGGTATAAACTCATAATCCATAAAACTGCACAAATGTTTCCATTCTTCCTATCCTTCATGGCCTTACTGACAGCCCAGTCCATATTAAGTCTAATCTGGCATTTTGGAGAGGCTGTGAAAGTCAATGGGGCAGAGAGAGGCATTGCAATGAGCTTAATGGTGCCATCTCTTTAAACAGCTGCTTCCTGTTTACTCTCTCTGGCTCCTAACAGCGCTCCACACCCCTTGTTTTGCTCATTACACACAAATGGAGGAATTGCAAAATGACATTCAGAGATGTTGCTATGTTTTACTCTGAGAATTCATTTTCTTTTGGAATAGTTCAGGGTTTCAGGTGATGACTGGCCGTATGCCGTCTGAACGTTAAGTAGTGTACACTGACACAACTCCCACATAATAGTATTTCAGCAAGTGAAAGTATATTTATAGATGCAAATTTGAAGAGTAACACAGTGGGAGGGAGAGAGAGCAAATCCAGTGCTTCTATGCTGACTTCTATGCTGAGTGAGAAATCACAAAAATGATAACAAAGCATTATGTTTTATCTCCAGCTCTGCCTTGAGCTAGACAGACCGTGGCAGGCTTTGAGTAAGAATTATGGGTCTGGTGGCATAAATTGTAATTGGTGTGAAATGACTTTTCGGAGTGGTCTCGGAATCCAGGCCTTGGCACCATGTGTTCTGAAATGTAACTTGGTCAGGCATGCCAAACTGATATTTGATGAGGTCTATAGCACACTTGTGCTATTGTGAAAGGTCAAAAGTAAAGGATGTATGTGGCAGGTGTTCACACTATTAGTATATATTACACACTTGGATAAACAGCAGTTTACTACAAAATGTTGCATCATTACTTAATGAGCCATTGGCTGTAGCAAACCATGGCTTGAGCCCCCCATACAAATTTGCCATAAACACTATCCTGGACATTTTCATTGTTGATGGCTATGAGAAAGCAACAGGAGGTTCAGAGAAATTATTTCAGAGGCCTCTGTGTAATCTATTTAAAGAGGAGTAGCATGTGGAAGACAGAGATACAAGATGCTTTTGGATTAAGTGGCTGCATTACACCCTGTATTTGTTTTATTGCCGTGGCTTTATCATAGCAGGAGTTGATTGTTTAGTTTGGCTTAAAAGACAGAAGGCAATGAAATTAAAACCTGTTAGGAACAACAGGACGGTGGGCCGTTTCCCTGATAGAGTGGCCCACACTGTGAAAATAAACACTGAATCATAAAAACATGAGGGTGTGCTGAGATATCGAGTTGGCAAACAGTCATACCGTGGGCTTGATTTCTATGGTGTCAATCAGTCCACAACATTGAACATACAGTACAGTGATGAGACATATTACGTAATAGTAATAGAAAGCTGCAGTGGCTCATGTCCATTTGGTGGGACAGGACAACATTAATAATGACATGGCCTCAAACAAAATTAGGTCAAGATTAGGTCAAGAGGCTATAACACTTAATTATGCTATAGGCTACTGTATATTAAATTTTTAGAGTAACCACGTAATAGGTAGTTGAGAGTGAACATACAGCATACAATCACACAGATCATTTTCAAAAGAATCAACAGAACATTGGCTTATATCTGTCACCTAGTGACACTTTATTAAATCATTGTTCATTTGAAAGAGGTTTTTTAAATTGTTAGTATTTAAATGGAGTTTAAAATGTATGGAGTTGTGATTGATGACTTTATGAAGATTAACATGTCTGATATATAACTATAGTTATATAGTCTTTATGGAGAAGCCACCAGTGAAATAAAGATTAGTTGGCCAAATGCAGCCTGTTTTACAAAAGCATTCCAGTGATAAGATTATCACCATAGGAGTGTTCAAGAAATACTTTCTATAATCAGAAGATGATCTTTGTGCACTGATGCTTTTGCAAAACATACCTTTGAAGGTTTACTGAACATAAGCGGATAGTCTATCAGACACACAAATGTCACCCTGTAAAACACGAGTAGGTGGTAAGTGCAGAGTCTTTTTCTTTAGGCACTTAAAAATTGTAATCTAAAACTATGGCAGAGGTCAGCATCTGTCTATACTCATTATTCAGACATACATGCATTTTAAGGTCAAGATCAGAAAACATTCAAAACACAACTATGAAGAGGAACCATGCATGAAAATGACAAGTTAGAATTGTGGCATACATGCACAAGATTGCAGTTGGGTGTCACAATGGTGTCACGGCTCCAGGTTTCCTGTTTCAATCCTGAGGTTAGTGTGTACACTTGGGTTTTCTCCGGGTTCTGTGGTTTCCTCTCACTGTTCAAAAGCTTGCAGGTAGGCAGATTTTCTAAACTACTAAACTGCTCCTAGGTGTGTGTGTGTGTGTATGCATGGTGCCCTGAGATGGACTTGCTTGATTGTAGTGCAACCCTGACCAGAATGAAGCAGTTATTGAAGATGAATGAATGAATGAATGTATAGTAGTACATCTACAACACATCCAACATTATAGCTTTTAGCATGGCATTCATGGTCGCATCCATTGGTGGAAAGGGTGACGACAAAATGAAGGTTCTTGGACAGCCTCTCATGAACAGTCTTATTCTTTACACTGAATTGCAGAAAAGTGGGAAAGAATCAAGCTGAATCCAGACAGTGTAGCCTGTAGGGAAAAGACCACATGGAATTCAAGTATATATATGGAGCATGAGCTATGAGGACATATCTCTATTAAAAAGCAGCTTGTCTGTGCTGTGATGACTCCAGCCAGGAAGCACCACAAGGCATGATTTCTCAGTCCTGTCCCAGGCCCCACCACTCCTGCACGAAACTGTGTCAGGAAAATTAATAGCTGTAGAAAAGTTTATTGAGGTCAGAGCATTTCAAAGATGAAGGCGCATTGTTTGTAGCACCAGGTCTAAAGTGGATAATTATGATGTTCTAAAGAAAGCAAATTCAGGTGGTGGAGTGTTATTGGGAAAATCTCAGCTTTATGATGAAGACAGGTGGCTCTTCTCAAAAGTTGCTTTGAGCCTCATTTTGCTTTGTGTGCAATACCTGTTGGGAGGCTGCTGTTCCATTTTTGATTTATATATTTATAGTTGAATAGATAGAGTAGGTAGCTGTCTTGTAGTAGCTTCTTTTTGAGGAGAATTTTGGAAGCAGTCATGATAGAGAACTAGATCTTTGTTCCAGAAAGAAATGGTGCCAGTCACTGCACTGGCATTGATAGCAGATGCCTTGAGACATTTCAAGTTTTCCTAATTAATTTCTGTAGAACTGTCACAAATTAATTGAATCCGTATGGCATTTTAGGTAAAAATATAAATCAACTATTTTAAAACCTTCCTGTCCTCTTTGTGAAATATTGGTTTAGGGTCTGTTTAAAAAAAACCTCAAGAAAATGAGAAAAGCTTCTGATTCAAACCAGGTCTAAGAGATACATTTATCATGTGGGGAACACTTCACTTAGAGGTAGAGGTAGTGTTCATAAGGTTACATATCACCTGCATAAACCCTTCATGATGCTGGACATAAATCTAGATAAACATTTATGAATACTTATTCCAGTAGATATTAGCTGTCATAAAGATTCAAATTCACTCTAATTTAGGTCAGAGTTTAAATTCTTTTTTTTAAAAAAACACTGCCAAGGCATTGGCATAAGTATTCATAAAAATCAAAAATAAATAGTAAAATGAACTTGCTTAAGAGTCAGAAAAATATACATAACTTTGACATTGCTGGTTCATGACATTCATTAAAAAAAAATATGAAATGACCCTTCAGAGTGTCATAAAACAACCATATGCCATCAAAAACGTATAAAGGGTTTATGTAGGCTTCATGTAGCCCAGATTTGCCAGCATGACAGGTAAGCTGTAGCATTTATGATATCTGACACCTTTCTTCAGCAGTACAGGAGACACCTGAAACTACACTTTCCTGTTTTTCCGACTAAAGCAGTGGTCAGGCCAAATCAAATAAAACTTGAAAAGGGAAAGGATGCAAAACAAGAAAGATACATCATCAGTTACTTCATCACACTACATCATGCATTTAAGTGAGCTTTGGCCTGTGAATTCACTAATAGTGATGCGCTACATGAAGGCTGGACTGTGGACTCTTTGGTTGGTTAAAAAAATGGAGGCACTGCTAATTAGCTGTCACACCTGACTTCCTATTTTACTGTATATTTTACTGTTGCTTGACAAAATGTTACCCTTACAATCTCTTCAAAATGACACCCACTACAACAAATATACTGCTGATCCGTGCAAACTGATGGTATCACAGGATCAGTTAGTCTATGTGCTACCAAAAAAGCCTGGCAGGATATGAGTGGGGGAAACTGAAATGGGTTAACTGTATGCAGAAATGTGGAATGTGCTTTTTTGTTTTTATGATAGACAAGTATTTGATTACATATTACAAATGATATGGACATGGAAAAAGACTGTACCTCAGACATGAATTTATGTTAATTTTGTAGCAATTGTATAAAATAAGTTTATACACTCAGCTGGTTGCTTAAAATTCCAAGCATTTCTGGAGTTAAACAGCTGTTCAATCTATACATGTTTTGTCATTCATGCTGTTAAATTGGAGCCGGCTGTCCATCAACATATGCTAGGCTTCTTGTGGTTTTTCTCTCTGCCTGCCAGGATTTTTTTGTTAGCAATTTTAGCACATTTGTTTAGCCGTATAAACACTGCCCTTAATAAAAGTGTTACCACTTTGATCAGCAAAGAAGACTTAGTGTTGATTTTTAAGACTGCAGCAATTTCAATGGCATGCTACTCAATAAACCAGATGACCTAATGTGAACTTGCCTGTGAGCATCTTTATATTTCTCTTAAGCTCATACTTAATTTTTCTCTTAAGCTTGTACCACAGCAGGTTAGACAAAAGGAAGGAAAAAACATGCTTAAGTGGAACTTAGCAACTTTTTGGCTCGCTCAGTGAGCGCATGACCATATACACCTTCAGAGCATTTGTTATATATATATTTATATATATATATATATATATATATATATATATATATATATATATATAGATTTACACTCAATTATTTAGTGATCAGAATGAGCTCTGAATGAAATTAAATATCAATGCTGAATGCATGCTCATACTCATCCAATCAAATGTGTATCATTATTACTGTTCATCATGTTGTACATAATTCACTGTAGAACACATTTCTCTCATTCTCTTTTTCAGTCTCCTGCTACTGGCAGGTACAGTATTTTGAACAATTGCAGCTGTTGCATAACCTGCTTGGTCTCCAGGCCACACGCTAAAGCTCCACACACACACCAACAGGAGAAACATCATCTCAGCAGCAATTCCTCTTGTATTCCAGTGTGTGCATATATGTAGAATAGCTGCCAGTTCTGAGCCCTGCATATCGAACAAACTCCCACACGCGCCCACTAATGTGCTACAGCCTGAATGTCTGAGGCTGTGCTCTGCTGGGTTCTTTTCTCCATCTGAGCCTGTGCGCAGGGACGCAGTCTGCGAGAGGAGAGAGAGCAGCCGCACAAAGACTACACGGCGCCCACGCACACCAGCGCCAAGGCGAGATGTTGACTCCTGCAGCTCGAGAACACAGTTTAACGCTGCTAATTGCCATGTTTTGCAGATCATTATTCTATAAAGTGTGGGCATGTGCCGTCAACTGTTTTTGTTTGGGCCCAAACTGATTCACAAAGTTTTGCTGTCTTTATTGTTTTAAATATTGTTTTATTGCTTGCAGTAGGGAATTCCTGGATTCATCTGAAAAAAAGCTACAGAATACACAAGTGATAGATAATCTGAATAACTGCTATATAATTAATGTCTACCATCCTTTTTCAGTCAGGTTGCAGATTCCAAAGCAAAAAGTGTATCCATCAGGTTGTTTCCAAAGTCAAAGCCTGGCACTTACTATTTTAGTGCATTTATTGTTATTTATCAAACCAGTCATGACACAACTAAAGACACCTCTAACAGTGTTGATTCACAAATTCATCAGAAAGGACTTCCTCTGAAGGTTTTCAGCCTTAGTGTTTACATCACTTATTAAGAAATTATAACACATTAATCAATAGTAGTCAGAAATTGAGGATCCTGTTTATGGCAGGAAAAAAGAACAAAATAATTTTTTCCATTGGTTAACATTAGAAGACAGTAAACTTCAACATTGCTATGCCATAATGTAATGTTAACAAACCACCAAAGTTATGCTGCAATCCACTGTACTCGGTACTAACGCTAACCCCTAACTCTAGTTCCAAGTTGATTTCCCAGAGTTCTGATCTAAAAGAGTTCCAGTGCTTCAGCTCGGAAAATGGATACCCGGAGCAAGGTTATACTTCTATGCCTAGTCTCTGAATTTGATAAACATTTTAATAAGTTGTACATGAATTATTTCTGCATGATTAACGAAGAAAAGTGATGTATAATGTAGGTTAACTGTCTTGTTCATCTGCTCATTAAAATGATGTTAAGGTCGTCTTGTCAGGTTAGTAAATTTGGGCTGAAATCAGCAGACATGCTACATATCAAGTAAAATCAGGTTTTATGAAGTAGAAAATAATGCAAGGGAATTTTGCTCACTGTTGAATTTGTGCCACCATATTGTTGTGACATCAGGTTTGTTCAGGTTAGAAAACCCAGGCAGTGTAAATGTTGCTCGAGTTCCTGACATGGAATTCTGAACTGAATGACCATTCCATTGCACTTTTCAGAGTTTTTCAGGGTTTTTCCAAGTTCCAAGTACAATGGATTTTGGCATTAATATGTGCATTTAAATTTGTTATATGGTTCATTTGTATTATTATTAATTAACCAACATTAAGTAATGTTTATTTCAGGTCCACATACATTAGCATAAACAAAATTACAGTGTGTTATTATAAATATTAAATTAAATAAAAATTCTTATTAAACAATCAGCTAATAATAAGCCAGTGAGTGTAATTATTCCAACCCTCCGTTCAGCCTCACTTATGAATTATGCCAATGAACCACTGCAAATATATTAATCATGGCATTGGTTTGTACTGGTGGCTGTTTATTTAAGTATTATTTCTCATGGATGAAATAAACATTGGTTCATGAATGTGTTTATTCAAAGAATTTATTTATTTATTTATTTTAAAAATACAACTGTTACTTTTTGAATTTCTAAAACATTGCTTGTGTTATTAATTTGCATATTAGTGCTTCTTGCTAGTCTTCTTGGCTTTCCACAGCATCAAAATAAGAAGGTCCAACTTTATCCCTAAGTCCCTTTCTTTCTCATTTCTAACTATATTATCAAAAGTGGGCTTAGGAAACGGTAAAATAATATTGTATTGGCCATAGCAAATGACTGATATAATGGAGCATATTGGTTTTTCACTTATAAAACTATTTCTGAACTGCTTCATATTACTGTTTTCTCAAATTTTGTAAGTTCCTGTATAAGTGTTTAGATTTTATTTTTGGCATCTTGTGTATTTGAGGTATTTTTTTTTTAAATGTTTTTAACTGTAATGTTATGATTTTAGGCGTAAAATCAAAAATCAAAGATAATAGAAGCAAACTTGAAATTTGAATGCACATCTTGTTTACATTTCCTTCTGTCCCACTTTCCACTGCCAAGTGTTTTTTTTTCCTCCATCAATATTCATTCACATTCTACTTCAGAGCTTTAGTGGCAGCCTATTATACTTAAGACAACTGTCTAAGGAAAAACGCTCTCTCCGTTTCTCTCTGTTCGAAATCCATTAGGCTCGACTGATGCATTATTGACGCAATCTGCATGGGCACTAAAATTTTACTGTTTGTATAGTTTTGCTTCTAAACTGGATGAAATTTGGTATGTCTGTGCATCTGTTTATACATACCAAATCTAGTGAAAAGTTAATGATAAAAGAAACTGCAAAGATACAGCTGTTACTAACAGTTTAGTTACTTTTTTTCGTTCTGTTTGTGTTTTGATTTGAGGCCAAACCAAAAATAATAATAATAAAAAATATATTAATAATAATTATTAATAATAAAAAATAGTAAAAATAAAAATAACGTTAACATTACAGCCATGTTTCCAAAATAAGATTTCAAAATGTCAGTCCCAGACAAAAACAAATTTTCATGTCTAGTTAAATAGAATAGGATAAAATAGAAATTCTTTAAAGTTTGAAAAAAAATGACACTGAAACACTGGAAAGTATGCACAATTCAATAAAGTGAATATAAAATGTACTTAGAAAAATCAAGTAAAATAAAATACCAATAAGAACTCCCACTCTGAATACACAGGAGACGTGTGTAATCAAGACTTTGACTTTACTGAGATGGGATGATTTAATCCATGTCCTGGCAGAGCGAGATCTGAATTCTTCTTGGTTTCGTATGAGCGCTGTGTTTTCTCCTCCATACTCAGCCTGTTCAAGGATGCTGTCAGATCTCACATTCTTTCTGCACATTTGCTCTTGTTTTCTGTTCTGGGTCTCTCTCTTTCTACAACTCTCGAAAAAACTTCATTATTAATCAAGCCTCCACAAGGAATCATTCCAACCTGTTTCTTGCCAAGTTAAGACTCTACATGAGGAGAAAGTGTTTTTGTTTTGAAATCTCTAGTGACAGCGTATGTTTAAAAGATAGGCGAGATTTTTTTAATATTTACAAACACAACTTGAAGCAATATTGTTCAATTGAAAAGTATGTATTTTGCAATGAATACGTGTATTTTTAAGTGTGTTTTCCATATTAGGGGGCTGTGATAAAAATAGGGTTAAAGCACAAGGGTTGCTTCAGTTCCACCACAGTAAAATCACTAGTGTTGATTAAACTGACGCAGTATTCAACACAAGAACTATGGCGCCATGTCCCGTATGTATTCATCCCCTTCAACTTTACACCCTGTTACAACCTAGATTTAAAATGGACTTAATTACACAATATGCCAAACATTTGAAAGGATAGAAAATGTCACACAAAATATTATTTTACTGACCAGACATTTGCCCCTGTATTCAACCCCCTGAGCCAATACTTGGTAGAACCATATTTGGCTTCCTTTCCAGCTGCAAGTCTTCTGGGATATGTCTCTATCAGCTTTGCACATCTAGATCGAGATATGTTTGCCCATTCTTCTTGGCAAATTTGTTCAATCTCGGTCAGAATGGATGGAAGTCATTGGTGAACAGCAATTGCTACAATTTCTCAATCAGATTGAGGTCTGGGCTTTGACTGGGCCATTCTAACACATTCACTTTCCTGGTTTTTGAACCAATCCATTGTAGCTTTTTGTAGAATTGACAGTTTGTGTCAGTGTTCTGTTGAAAGGTGAACCTCCATCCCTCAAGCACCTACACTTCCCAGAATTCAGAGCAGCCTTCAAACATGGCTGCTACAGACTACAATACCCAAACTCTCTCATGTTCATGCTCAGCAGATTACTGATTACATACACCTGGACTCAATAACCTCTACAGAACACGCTCACAGTATAAAAGGACTTTCAGCGCACACATTCATTGTGAAGTATACATGCTGTGTCATTTAGTATCAGTTGATACCAAGCCTTTTGATTCCTGTTTGTCTCTGTTTTTTTTTTGTTTTTTTTTTGTTTTTTTGGTTGTTGTTGTTGTTTTGTGATTCTGCCTAGTCTAGTTCATGTTGTTTGCTCATCACCTGACCCTTGCCTGTTTTTGGACATCGTTTCTGGATTATGTCTCTGTATTGGTTGCTACAGTTAATAAAACCATTGAATATCTGCATTTGCATCCTCATCTGATCCTTGTTTTGGTTCCAGAGTGTATGTCGCATGAACCCCTTTTTGTATCAGCAAAAAAAATGTGCCTAGTTTGACAGCAGTGTAAGAACAATATATGTAAGGGCAGATGTTAGTGAGAACTGGAAGCTTTGAAATTATAGTTATGGAGAAAGTAATAGAGATTTTTGAACATACATTGAATATACAATTTAGATTTACCAGGAATTGGGTACTTTGGGCTGGGGTAGTTATCTGTCTTGTCCTGTGTACCATGTTTCAAGGAAGCTTAACAAATGTGAACCTATTATTAAACTCTCTTTATCATAGTCAGACTATACTGCGCAAAGGTGCCGAGAGAAAGAGGGAATCAAGGACGAGAGAGAGGAAAGAGAGAGTGTGGGTGGGTAAGAATTAACCATGGATGAAAACCCACCACAGCCAGTAGATAAGGGACCAATTCAATCTCAATTTCACCCACAGCAAAAATGCGAAGCAAAACAGAGGGCTGTTTTCCAACATCTCAATGCAAAATCTCTCCCTCTATCTCTTTCATGTCCATCCTGTTAGCCTGACTTTACATAATAACATGCTGTTTCATGCATGCGTGCCTGTTCTGATGGTTCTGATATCCGAGTCACGCTTTTACATCACTGCAACCTAAGAACCAGAACATTGAACAGCAACTAGCAATCTCTAGAATGCCTTGTCTGCATTAATACTGTGGATTTATATGATGAAGTCATATAATGCATATGAAGCATATTAAACTTAATGAACTTAACCTAATGTTTCTATTTGAACTAACATTATAATGCTGTTGGCAGAACACAAGATAACCTATTTGCACAACTTAAAAATTTTGATGGAACAAGTCACTAAATTTTCTTAGTAGCACACACATATGTGGTGAAATAAAAGTGCATTTACTTCCAAAATGTCACGCAACCACCCCTGTTCTTTCATATTTGCTAACATTTAAAACAAGTGAAGTTGTACCCTGCTGTCTATTACAGAAAACTTGCAAATATATTATGAAAGAAAGAAGGAAAAAATTTGAAAAGGAAAGGGCATGAAGGTAAAGTTTTATCCACTTGATGTCAGGTAAGAACTTCAATATAAATAGAGGGAGAACAAATAGTAGAGGTGCATAAAATAAAAAGGGAATGGACATCACTCAAGCAAAAAGCCATTTATCTGTTTTACATATCAAGTCGCGGAAGGAAAGCTGTCCCCTGAGAGCTGCAGCTGTCTGAGGAGCTCTTTGCATGCCCTAGGTAAATCAAAGTGACTGTAAAAGGATGCACGCTGTGTAAAAGCATCTGGGAAAATTACCGCACAGCCAGTGGCACAGTGAGAGGACCTTACGGGAACACTGTCGCAAACACACCACACATCCATCCAAATTTAAGTACCACTCATAAGTTAAACATGCTAATTAGAGAAGACCTATAAATTTGTGTATCTCTAGATGTGTGTGTGTGTGTGTGTGTGTTGGTGGGTGCCCTCCGATGGACTGGTGTCCAGGGTGTGTCCTTGCAGGATAGGCCCCAGTGTTCCCAGGATAGGTTCCAGATCCACAACATCCATGACCAGGATAGCTTGCCAGTTATCAGAACCGGCATCATCTCAGAGACAAAGTGTTTTTTGAGTCAGTTGTCAAGACTAATGAGCTGTTTTAAAGTCTGCATACCCCTCTTCTGATGAAGCACATCTAATAATGATGGAGACAAGCATCCAAACAGGGCAGAGCATGGGATGCACTACACCTGACAGAAGTGTCTCTACAGAGCAAGAAAAACTCAGCAAAGCTTCCAGGTCTGGTGTTCCAGGTTTGAGTAGTGATTTCAGCCTTTTTTTGAGTGATTGTGGGGTGTACACTTTTATTTACCACCTTGAAATATTGGGGGGACAACAAGGGAAGCTGAAGGGCCCAGGAGGGTTTAGTAGTCCACTGACATTCAATACATCTATTTGTTCAAACTATGATGATTAAAAATTAAGGCCTATGAATTGTTTGCAACTCATCAGAAAAGTAATGTTTCTCCTATGTAAAATGTTTTAGTCTGATGAGTTTTCACAGTAACTGAAAAAAGTTTTGTGGATAAATAGAGTCATTTTATCTCTGGGTATTAGTTACATCCACTTAGTTGCATCCACTTCGTATGAGGAAGGTCAAAGTGAGACCATCAGCTAGCTACAGTTAGTTAGATATCACAGCTACAGATTGGGGTTTAAGTATATTATTGCACATTTTCCTTAGTCTGCCAGTGTCTCAGGTGGTGAATGTGCATTCAGTAAATTAAGCTGAAAAAAAAAAACCTTTTTTTGAATGTGCCAATAATTTGCTCAACAGTTTGGCAATACTCTCCATGGAGAACCAACTGAGCCAGAAACTCCGCTGCTAAGATCTTATACATGACTGCTGCAAAGAAAGTTCAAAATAAATACGAATATTACAAAGTAGGAGTGCGTTAATTTTTTATACTTGATTAGACTGATGACTGACTATATGCATAAGAAATATGGACTATTGCATTAGAACGAGTTCTAGTTCGATTATGCATTAGAGCCGTGTTTTATATTTCATGGGTTGTTAATGGTTTTCCCGAGCCCAGGCAATATGTACAGCAAGTCTGATTATACCTCATAATGATCATAGTACCATAATCTATTTGCAATATGTGGTGAATAATAAAGAAGCAGATCTTTGTCCTTCTCACACCTGAATGATCAAGGCCTTTTCACTTTCCCTGCACGTTCCAGTTCACATTCATCCATTCACCTTTAAACGTGAGAACAGAAAGCTCCCAGTCTCAGGTCATTTCACACTTGTAACATGACAAACGACAGATTATACACCACACCAATCAAATCGATTGTTTTATGAATTCGTAGTTCCTAAGTCTGCGTGAAGGTCAAAAACCATGACCATACAGTTACAAATCAATCCACTGCTTTCTAACTTGTTCTGCTTGGATGCTCTTGACTCATGAGCTCATGTCCAGTGGATGGTTAGATCTCTGCATTCTGCCAGTTTTCATGTTGGTAATTCATGACTCTGTCTGTTTATTGTGAGGTTGTTTTTGTCTTTGCCTGTCACTTTGGTTCACTCTGTGGATGGGGTTGAATGGACCTGTGAACCGAAACGACCCTTTATTCATTGGCCCAGGTGTCTTCTGGGAGAGAAAAAGAAAAACAACGAAGATACCAGCTTTCTACCCCATCAATCAATTTGGTGGGGTGAGATCTGAGAGAAAAGACATCTAAGTATCTTTTGGACTTTAAACCACAAACAGAAAGTTGAGGAAGCTGATCAGGACCCCATTGTCATCAATCAGTCTATGAATTTAAAGTCTGATTAAATACACAGTTGTTGACTAGACTGGGCTGCACCAAAGACAAAGCCACAGGAACAGTCCATTTATATTAGTGTCATATTTACATAAATGGACGGTTCCTGTGTAAAAACAAATGTAATTACCCTCACAGCGTTACTTTAAACTCACTCTGTTTTAGATTTAAATTTCAGTTAGTGATTACTTTTTTTCAGTAAAAAAAAAAAAAGGAAGTTTATATGCTAGTTTTGTGGGTTTTTTGTTAGTTAAAGAGCATCAATATGCTTAATCTGATTGAGACTAATATTGTGTAACTCTTAGCAACTTGCAAATTAACTCAAAATAAAACATAGATGAAAATAAAATTGTTCTAAACTCAGCTCTGGTTTACAGATAATTATGCTTATGCGACATTTGCAACACATCAGTGTTTTGGTTCTCCTTGTGGGCTAAATTAGTATTAAAAAAAAACTTATTAATAATTCATGAACATTCACTACATTTAGAAGTGTGTCCCAATGTTAACTTTATATATAGATATATATATATAATAATAATAAATAATAGATTTTTGTATATATTTTTTTTAAATGGGGGATACTAACGAGTCAGCAGATGTCTTTGCCATCCCTCATGGTTCACTTCGTAGGCAGTGGAAATTACACTCTGAATTCCAATAGCCATGTAAATGAGTGAGTGTGCTTGCCATTTCACTGGAGAAATTAAGTGTTTTAAGTAATTTAAGCAAGCTTTTGAGAGCAAGCCACAAGTGCTACAGTGATGAATACGACTCTCAAACACAGCCAGCTTGTTATTTAGCAAATTGCTGATTTTAAGTGAACAGACCAATCGCTTTCTCTCTCTCTCTCTCTCTGTCTCTCCCTCTGTCTCTATCTATCTATCTGAGCTAGCATGTTAATAAGTTCAGTAACACTATTTTAAAAAACACATATTTGGGGTTCATTAAGGTTTAGTTATATGTTTAATAAAGCTCAAATTAGACACTTGTGATGACTTTATTCATGATGTATTAGTCTTCATTCCTAAAGACTACCTCTGTTACCACACCAGAGTAGATTAATTTCATATAATAGCACTTCCCAAAGTGTCTTATTGTTCTTGTACCACACCATATTGCCAATGTTTTTATTTTAAATTTCTTGATGAACAACATTGTGCCTTTTAATAGTTTAAAGTTACATTTAATGTTGTGGAATGTCTGCAAGACAAGTTAGTTCCTGCTATTACTTATGATATAAGTGTTATAAGTCCTCTGTACTGAAGACTCTATCATGGTGGAAACATACTGACTGTTACAAAGCACTGACACTGGAGACTCCTTCCATAAATGTTAAATAAGCGTCTACTTACAGAAAAGTTCACTCTAAACTTTCAACGATTATACATTTTTCTTTGTCAAATAACAACAGGTTTTCTTAATACGATTATTACTCAGGTTATGTAGTTCATCTGCCATACAATTTCCTGTGAATCAGTTGTTCCAATGAAACGATAATATTTTCAAACAAGCGCATTAATATAAACCTATTATTTACAGCCAGAACTAGTGTCAGAGTGTCAGAGCCGTGCTGTTATAGAAAATTAATCTACACCTTAAGATCTGAGAATTCAACATTGCTTTACTGTATATTGCGGCATATTGTAGTATAATGCACAAAAAACATGTTATAAAAATGATCGAGCATGAATTAATTAACCTTAATTCACATCATATTAGTCAATGTTATACCTGGGTTCTGCAGTTTATGGGTTTAAAAATAAGAAAAACTGAATAAGTCACTAATACTTCTGTTACATATTCTAAAATAAAATTTTAGTAATCACTGAAAAGTGGTAAATGTTTCAGTAAATCATTTTGCATCCTTTATTCTCAGGTCAAAGCCATTTCTTGCCTTTTTGGTAGCCATAAATTGTGAATATCAGTAAACCATGATATTGGCTCAGTTGTGCCCATCACATGATTTTTTCCACCTGAGAAAGTCAAAGCAATATTCTTTCCATCCTCCCTTTTTGGGCCATTTTAAATGCATTCACACAGTATGTGCTGCACAAATGTTTTACAAAGCAATGCTGAAATATATAGGAAAACTTCACTGGAGAAATTAAGTGTTTTACACAGTAGGAAAACTCATGAAGCAGCATTAAATAGTATGTGACTTTTGTATCTACAATTTCTCATCTTTGTCTTGTAAGCTATTAGCTTGTATTTACTAACAGAAGAACCCCACATTTCATCTACATGAATAGTAATGGAATGGATTCTTCACAGAAAAAGTCTCAAAGCTTCATGAATGTGCTTTTGATAAATCAAGACTAACAACCTGTTGTAACCTGAAATAAAAAGTAATAATCTTGAACAGTTGACCTACAATGATAATTGAGGCTTCTTCTCTTTTTCTTGTAAAAATTTTTTTTTTAAAAAAGTCATACTATAAAATTTTTAATGGCACCTTATGAGTTTTGGCATAAGCCTTTTAGAATTCCTCCAGCATTGCTTTATAAAATGCTGTATGCTTGCAATGCTAATGAATGTCTGAATGTAGACATGCTCCAACTAAAGTCTTACTCAAGCTATAATTAGTTTATTGGGTATAAAGTATTTGGCAAAGAAATCATCCATTTTCAAAAATTCTACTAGAATGAATGAATAAAGTCATTAATTAATTAGCAATGCAATATTAAACTAATGTTATTTATTTGTAATACTTGTAATATTTCCAATTTTTCTACAGCAGCTAAGAATTTCTAGGTTAAACATTTCCAATATTAACCTTTAAGTTATTTCAGTTTTTCATTAAGTCAACTCGATAGATGATAGCTCAATCCTTTCCAGACGTTGCATTTGTCAAAATTCTAGCATTAGCATTTGTATGTGATGAATGAGAGCTATTAAGGCTGAATTTGTATACAACATTTTAATGCTTGCGCCATTACCTGCTAGCTGTGTTGAAATGAGAAATGACCCCTTTGAATGCTGTGGGTACATTTTAAACACAGACAAAGTAGCTATTTCCATTTTCCTCTTCAATGTTGCTAAAGTGCCAATAATTATTATAAATGGGGCACATTTTGCCCATTTAAACAAAGCACTCGTGTAGTGATGGATGTGACTCTGGAAAACAATAGCAGGGTGAAGTCAGATGAGCGATTTGGAGAGGTAACGCAATCCTGTCAAAACCCTCTTATTTATTTATGTATCTATTCACTGGACAGGACAATGTTAAGGATAAACCATAAGTCCTATCATGGTGGTGTTTTAACTCAGGCAGAATGGATGAAAATAATGCAAGGATTTTGACATTAACAGTCAGGCAGCTCAGTATATTTAACTCGGTGACACTAATAGCACTTTGAGACTCAGCAAATTTGATGAAATCATCTTTCACGGATTTTTTTTAGGTTAAAAGCTCTAATGAGACATTGAGGTAGGGATTTCTCAGCTTGTTGCTTGTGGCCTGCAGTGTCTACAATTATTTTTCCAGCTCTAAACATTACCTGGCCATGCTGATAAGCTCTGTTTGTTAAAAAATCTAATTTGTGAATCAGACTGTGTCGAGCATGGCTGAGATGAATGAATGCAAATACCATGACCCTTGCTGGACTGAGTCCTCTCTTCATTAATTTATTGATGATGGTAATGATCCTTATTTTATAACAAAGATTCATGATGAGATATACGAAGATCAGACTTGATTCTATGAAAAATGGCCATAGGTGTTTGGTATTTGTTTTACATACAAATGAGTGTGATAGCCCTCTCCCACATTCTCACACAGAACACTCTGAGACATAGTGTGGGCTCTTCCTCTCGCAAATGCTAGTTGCCTAGCAATAAAATCACTGATTTTATGGTCTGTGAAGCTCATGCGCATGAGAGCTATAGAGAAAGAGCGAAAGAAACAGAAAGACGGAGAAATGTCAAGTTTAAAGTTGCGCTCACCTACGTTAATTCTCAGAAGCCAGAACATAATGGTCATAATTTCAACCATTATAGATAGACATGCATTTATTTGGCCATTGGTTTTGTTCTTAATTTTTATCTGACAAGCTCTCAAGCCTGTGTCCTTAACACTGATGTAACACTTCATGAATACAGAACCATCCTGTAGCCGGCCACAGGCTATATAACCAAGGGCAAGTTTATTCTCAAATCAATTACACGAAGCCAATGGCACAGTCATAATATTCAAAACCCATTAACTATCTCTGTCTTTCATTATTGAATCAGCCATTAAAGCAGATGACAAACAAACCCATGCTATAAAATTTCATATTTTGTTAAACAATACAATGATATTCTATGTACCATGGTATATCCACTGTTTGTCTGTTTGCGACATCGCTATGAAGCATTAATGCAGCATTAGGTTTAGAGTGTGTTTAAACATGCTTCCTCCATCCAATATGAACCATATTGAACCAGATCTCTCCAGGGCCACATTCATATATCAGATAATTCAGTAAATGATCCTGCGCCTCTAATGTGCCTAAACCTGCAAATCTAATCAGTTAAGAAGAAAAATAAATCCAATTACAGCTGGGGGGGGGGGGGGGGGGGGGGGGGGGGGGGGGGGGGGGGGGGGGGGGGGGGGGGGGGGGGGGGGGGGGGGGG
>CM075010.1:7520772-7547350 GCA_037576675.1 Pangasius sanitwongsei | reverse complement strand
AAGAGGATTTATGCTGATATTGCCCAAAAACCCTATTTTGTTCAGGCGTTTCCAAACTTTTGGAGGGCAGTGTAGGTATAGCTCCATCCACTGGACCTCTTTTTTTAATCCACCATCACCACAATCAACTAAGTAAATATCTTTCTTTTATTCTGTAATTTCATTAAAACAAGATAATTCTACACGCAAGTATAAAAAAAACAAAAAAACAATTATAGCAGAAGAAATCCATAAATAATCAGATAATATTACAGTTATATCTCAAAATTCTGATCAATTAAATGACGCCAGCAAGATAGTTTTACTAATTCAGCCACTGTGTATGCATTGAAATGTCTGAATGTTTGAATGTCTGTTGAAGAAAACTGGTTGATGAGTAACACCCGTGTGGAAAGCATTTGGCATTTTCATTGTTGATGTACTGTACCTCACTTCTGTTTATGGCTCTATTGTCCCATTACTTGTCCAGACACTAAAATCCTGTATAATTTCAGCTTTACTTTAGCTTGGAATATAGATTCATGTCATATTCGTGCACTCAATGTGTTGCATATGCAAATGGTACAGTATCTGAATGCAGATCATGCATTTCAAGTGGTAATTTACAGATTGGTGACAAAGGGGAAACAAACAGTAGCTCTGTTCATGTTGTGGGAGGCATTTTGCTGGCACGGTTTGGGTCCACTTGTCAGTGCAGAACAATAGAAAGTTATTCTGACTGATCACCTTTATCACAGACCTGCCAACCATTCTGCATTTTGCGTAGGAGCACTGACTGCATTATAACATCAGAGTGCACTAGTGTGACTCAAAAATACTTTTTCTCCAGGAAAAGTGGAAGATGAGCCAATCACCATGTGAATCTGGAATGACTGACATTTGCACAAGTGTTTTGAGCTCTCTGAATTAATCTACCTGCAGGAAGCCCCATTCCCTTTACTCGCCCAGACACTAAAATCCTGTTATTAGTAATCTCTCATCTCATCTGGTCTCAATTTCACCCTCGCTTTTTTTATGTTTGACCTTGCTAACATTAGACAAGTATATATACATATATATATACATATACATATATATATATATATATGCCATAACATTAAAACAATCTGCCTAATATTGTGTAGGTCCCCTTGTGTACAGCATGAACAGTACACAAAGTAACACCTGTTATACTTAAATGAATTATGCTGTATATACAGTTATTCGCGTTAGATCATTCAACATACAGATATATTAGCTTGTTAATTCAGTAACACTGACTACACAGTTTGCTAGTTTGCGGGCATCTTCTTGCTAACAAAAGACGAACCTGTTTTTTTCCCACTTTGTAGCATGAACTCACAGAGGTTGAAAATGACATCATTCTGAGTTTTGACTTCCCACGTCTGTGGTAAGTTGAATGCAGCACATATGGTAATCACCAGGTACTTGTGTTGACACTAGGAAAGTTTACATGCACAATTTCGTATTAATTGCTGTATGTACCATCTTTTTCTTAGAACATGAAGAAAGAAAGCAAACATTTATAATTTCTTGCATGTAACATTTTTTAGTGTTTACATCTTAATTAGAAACCCACCAAACCCCCCCAACCCAACCCAAGCGACTGGTGGTTACCATAAAACCCCATATACACACGCACTACAGTTCAATGTGAGTTATTTGTGAAAGTACTACATTGAAAATGTACTGTAAGGGAATATCTTTTGGAAAAACAGTGATTGTCTTTCCAGACCCATAGACTTGTAGAATCAATGCCAAAGCGCATTCAGGGTGCTTTTGTGGCTTTTGGCAGCACAACACTTAACTAATACAATTATATTGTTATTTCCTCAATATTTTTTCCAGCATTATCTGTTCATGTTATTTCAAAAACATTACACTTTCCATTGAAAATTCTACAAATCGAGATGTAAAATCAAGATTCTGAAATCTGGAATTGAGCTTTTGTGCCTGGAGAATCCTCACTGACATTGCATATTTCCATCTCAATTTTTTATTCTCTTTACCTCCATTTCCAGCCTAGGACGGAATTAAAAGGTAAACAGGAAAAATCAATGATGTTTTATTTCTCTCATCCTGAGCGGTTCACCCTGGAGTATTGGGATAAATATCCTTTAATTAGAACCAAACTCACGGTGAGCCTGGCCTGAAAAAAATAATAATAACATTTAATTGAGAAGAGATGCAACATTTTAATTGGGTGAGTTAACAGATTTTGTCACCTGCTGTCTCTTCCAGCTAACAGATTTGAAACCGTCATTAGCTGTCTTCATTATCCATGGGCCTGTGCCAGCAATTGATCATGATTGATCAGCAGTTGGCACATGTGCCAGAGGCTGGAATGCAATAGGGTCTCTGAGCTCAAATCAATCGAGACGAGTAAAAGTCTGACAAGGAGGCTTGGGTTGGAAACGACAAGTGCAGAAACTCCGCTAATGACCTGAAGGCAAGACAGGTGACTCATTATTAGTGATATGTTGTGGCCCATTGCAATCACAGTATTTCCCAGATTACAAGTAAAGCAGCAACATAAACATCAACTTATCAGGCTTGGAAGGTGTTCTCGTGCAAACATAACCTTTTGGTCCCTGGCATAATTACAGGGGGTCTGTGGGATTGTTTTTAAAAATATTTAAAACATGTGTAAGTGGTATTTATGTTAAATATTTCAAAACACACTTCAAATACTTTTTTTTTTCAGAAAAGCCAAAGACTTACTGTTTTTAAAATTAATCTATATGCTTAGTCATGTGCATTCACAACTCTCTCACTAACATATCTTAGCATGCTCATTTTGGTGTAATCTCTGCAAAACGTGTCATTATTATTGCAAGCGTTATTTGCATTGTGTCCAATACTGATGGGTTACATAAATAAAAGATCATTCAGAGTGATAATCAAATTAAGTGTAATGTTAGCAATGAAACGTGTGAACATTTTTCAAACTCAAGTTTAATACTGATGGGAAAAATGAAATGTCAGTGTTAATGTTAAAGCAATGTGAATAGCAGGCAGCATATCAAATCTAATACTGAACTCAAAATGTATTAAATTTGATACTTGTTGGTTTATGAAAACATAGTGTAGACGAAACCGTTACTGCAGTAGTGTTTGCAAAATCATCAGCCGACATGGCAAACGATACTTTTCGGGAATATAACTTTTGACTTAATATGAAAGATGAAGTTAGATGAAGATGAAAATAAGGGAGGCCAATTTCACCTTTAACAAGAAAACATCCTGTCACAATCCCAGTGTTCTTGGTAAACATTCCCACCATCTGTGTTAGGATCTGAATTTTTCAGGATGCTAGTTTTGAGACCTGGAATTCTTAGTGCTGCGCTGCTGCCACTGCCAGCATCGTGGACAAATAAAGAATAGAAAGCCGCACAGCATGTGGGTGTAGATTTGTGCATGTTATTTATGTTCACACAACTGCACTGTGAAGACCTTGGAGAAGCATTATAGACAAAGCTTTTATGTTTCAGTCTGGTTAAAACTATTTTTATGCACACTCTAACTCACAATAACTTTAAAAACTGTTCCTTTTAAGGTTTCAGTAGGATGGTAAGCAAAAAAGGGTACACTGTAAAGTAATAGTGATCCTGCATTGTGTGCTGATGGACATGTGAACTGATTGGTGTGGGCAATATAACTACCTCATCATGGTCATTTGATAAATAACGCTTAAAATGAGATGAAGAAAAGTATTTGTTTAAGCACACTTGTCCGTATCGAACTAACCATCAACATCAGTCTTCCTTGTCACAGAGCTTTCAGTTCTTAAGGCAGAAAAAGAAATGTAACAACCATACTGTATAAACCTACAGTGATGTACAATGTGATTTGCTTTGATTATGATTAAGCAGAAAATCACAATCAACACCAAATGCCTGCTCTCCATTTTATTTTACTTTTTTATTGCAGCACAAGACTTTATGTGCAATCCAAGTTAAATACTCACTTACCAGTTAAATACTCACTCACTTATCCTAAAACTATTAGTAAGAGCAGAACAATCAGACACATTTGGACTGTTTTATCAAACTCATTTTATTTGAAAATAAAATGTTTCCCCTTTGTCACCAATATGATCAATTTTATTTTTATTCGTAAATCATTTGCAAGATCATTTACACAAGTAATGTGGTATTCATGAGAATCATGTAAATTTCAACCTTGGAAAAAACTTTGTTTCCTATGAGAGCTCCTCAGTTGGTGTAATTTTACATAAGTATAAGGACACTCACTAATATAAAACTTAGTAATAAATAAATAAATAAATAAATTCTTTCTTTATGATTTGAAGACTGAGAGGCTTCAAATCGTATCTGCTTTTTTTAAATTTATGGATAATGTTGTAGTGTGATCAGTATATAAATCATTTATTTATTTCCATTGCACACAAGAATTTTGCGAACATTTTGTGAAATCACTCATCTCACATTAATGATTTGAAAGAAAGTTAATCCAAAAGAAATTCATGAATTAAAACAAATAAAACTAGCTGCAATGGCTGAACTGCATTATTGGAAATTTAGCACCACATACCATGCATAGGTGGTGTACTTTCACTGTTTAGTCATTATTTTGTCATTTTCAGCTCTCTATGAGTTTTGTGGGCATCATACATATCAGCTGTGCCATGAACACACTTGGGGTGATCAGCATTTACCAACATATGTATTTGATTTCAAAGTTACCAAAACTTTTGTACATCTGAGATTTTTTTATTTATTTTTTGGTTTGACCTGCGAAAACACTTACACACAACTTTGTTAGATTGATTAGATTTGAAAGATTGATAAATGAACCTATTGCTGGACAACGGCTTTTTCAGTGGCTGGCAGTAATGAAGTGCAAGGTGCCAAGAGGCCTTCTCAGACTGATACCCATAATCACAGGAAACACTCTATACTGAATTAGCGTCAGCTGCATATTAAGCAATAAGCAGGTAATCAAAGTTGTTTGGCTCTGAAAATAACTCCTTCTCAAATAACAGATATATGAGAGTGGCTTAGTGGCAAAATACGCCTTTAAAGTCCTTAAAACAAATTCAACCTGCACAATAGCATTTATTAGCCAGTGATGATTGACAAGAAGAACATGGTCAATAAAGGAATATGCACTAACTTTCGATTGAAGCTTAAAAAAAAAAAATGTAATTAAAAAAAAAATCGCATTCATTTAATTGTTGAAATAAATGCCAATCATCTACAGTGGCTCTAAAATTAACTATAAAAGAATTAACAATAATGATTATAATAATGAATAATTTAAAAGAATTGCTATTAGTAAATATTAGTAACAATTACTACTGTCTCTTTTTGCTCTCTCCTTAAAGGTTTAAGGAGTAAAGGTTTATTTATTCCATCTTACCGCAATATTTCTATTGTAGTCTCAACGCCTGCAGTTTACTGCAGTGATAAATCTCATTCAGTAACTCTTACTCATGACTGCTTAATGTTTTCGGAAAACAAAAACCCTATCCCTAGCACATTTAGCATTTCAAAACTGCATCGGCGTGTATTTATATGCAGTATTGCATGTCCTGTGTTTGTTTTATGAGTGTGTTACGTTGCGTTCTACTGCGTGATAAAGTGCTTTCTCTTTCTCCGTGTGTCAGATTGCTTAGGTAAACTGCACAGTGGCTTCTTATGTATTCACTGATTGTTTACATGGATCAGGTACTAAGCTCAGTAAATACTGCTACCAAAGTGAACCTGTTTGTGTTGTTGCCTTGTTGGTGTGTTTGTTTAGTACTTGCTTGTCTGCTTTTTGCTGATACCCAGGAGCTTCTACAATGTGTCAGTGCAGAGAGTGTGAGACAGTATTAATTATTTAGGTTTGCTCAAGAGGATGCATGTAAGAAAAAAACAAACTGAATAACCTTGCTTATCAAATAAAATGTTACAGCTACACTTTGACTGTTAGGAGTTATAAATTGTTAACCTTCAGCTTGATATCAAATTTTCACAATATTTCATTATACTTAGATGTATGCAAGAAAAAATAGATTATGTCAACATACTTAGAGATAAGTAATAAGAGATGCGATGATGTCATTATAAGAAAGAGATTATGTCACTATAATTAGACGTAAGTAATAAGTAAGAGGTGATGATGTCATTATCCTTAGACATACTGTAAGTGATAAGTAATAGAAAAAATAATAAAAACAAAAAACATAATGTAATGATACTCAGACAGAAAATGTGGACTAAATACGAAATAGCCTTTTTTCACTTTGTTGGGCAATGTAATACAATTTAAAAAATAAAAAAGACTAATTCAGTGATGTATGAATAAGACAATGGCAAGCATTGAACATCAGGTGATGTCTATACTAAGACATAAGTAATAAGAAAAAGATGATGTCCATGTAGATACGTAATACGAAATAGATAATGTAATATACTTAAACGTATGTAATAATACATAGATTAGATAAACATTAGATACATCCAAATAAATACAACAGGACTGTGTGTTTTGTTCCGCTTAGGGTCTGGTTTCTATCAACAGGTTATGGTAATAGTCTCATTTCAAATGCCATAACAGAATGATCAGAATGATCCTCTCTCTATTCTATTATGTGAATCTTTGTACATGACAATGAAAAGCAGGCCTGAATTCGTTAATGGGAACAAAACATTATATTATTAACTTACATACTTTACATGAATTTGCTGTTTTTCAGGTCTTTATTACTACTTAAATATTGAGATGAAATTGAGATGGGAAATAAATATTTGAGAGAAAGCGAATGAGTTTCATAACTTTCATTCTGTTTAATGCTGCCTGTGTTTTTCTTTCCAAAAAAGCTTAAAAAGCTCTTAAATGATGCAATTATACCCTGTGAGTCTTTGAACGTTACCCAGACAAACATATGAAGTCTTCCTAATTGAACATAATCACTGTTTAAACAAGCCCGTCTTTTGTCTTTTGCCTTCTAAAGAAAAAATGATTTAAGTGTGTAAGATTTTTTTTTCTCTAGTCTTTTTCTTCTGTTTGCCTCTTTATCATAAGATGCTCCTTTTCTCCAGAGACATTATCTAGCTTGTGTTTTGAAGTAACAGCAAACCTGCACTCCCATCTACACTGTGCTACTTAAACATCTTCCAATTCTTCTTCGGCCAGTCAGCTCAATACCGTATCGACATGCATCTTAGACTGAGGCTTAGCAGGTGAGAACACCGAATGCCTCAGTGACCCGAGGAGTGTGAGAACCTGTTTTGATGCATTGAGACACCCTGATAATAAAACTGCATGATTAAGTGTCAGTCAATGTAAAACAAAACATTTTAATGTGGAATACTTCTCGCTTGGTGAAGAGGTAAAAGTGTCCACTACCCTTCTTGGGTTTCGTGTTGCAAGTGTGTTACATCAGACACCCGGGAATCTGATCAGGGAGGGTCTGACTTCATCCAGTGTTAAATGTACTTGTTCTTTTATAATTGCCTTTTTGGAAGTTCTTATTGACTGCTAATTATACTGTTGTACATGCCTTTATTCTGTACAAATGGGGCACCAGTGAAAATAAGATTTTTTTTTTTTTCGTCTCGGAAGAGATAATCCCTGTGGAAATAAGTCAAAATAAATTAAAAATATAATAAGGAGCCAGCATTTCTCGTGAGAATGGCTATACTCCATTCATAATGTATGATTTTAGTTGTTCTTTCTTTATTTCCTGCCATTTAAGTGGCACATTAAATATGTATGTACAATTCAGAAAATGCACAATTTTGCATCTCCCGTGGTTTTTGAATGGAAAAAAGGGGAAATGTGCCTCTATTTTAGCGTATATATAACACAAAAGGAATTAAACATGTTTTAAAGAATGAGATGTGTGTGAATCCTGCAACATAACAATGCAAAGCATATAGCAAGAAAGAGTTTTTAAACGAAATTCTGTCAAGTCTGTCTCTGTCATAACAAATGATATGAAGAAGGAAAATATTACAGCTGAGAGGATCCAAAAGCTGTGCAATGGATACAAAAGAGGCTGGAGGCAGATATAAAGGCAAATGATGACATATAACTTATTGCAAAAGCAGGGTGCAAAGTTTTGAACTGATATCATTTCGAGACTTTTTTCCACTCATAATATCTTAACATAAACCATTTGAAATTTTTAGCATGTTTGTAAAATCAGGAACATCTATAAAACCTAATCAGTTGAATGTTCTTTTGCTATAAATTAAATTTGTTTTTCCTATTTTGTCTTCCACTCAATGACTTTGATGCTCTAATAATCTCTGTAAATTGAGGTTTTGGTCTGTGGGAGCTATATGTTTTTTTAACTTCTGCTGATTTGGTAATCATTCAGACAACATCTGGATTTGCTTTTAATGTGTCTCAGTCTCAGCCAATCGTTAACAATTATCTCTGTTTTATTTCCCACCAACCTCACTTCTTTATTCATATAGTTTCACTAATTGTAGGACGATGGCTGCCAGGATTCTCCTCGGTGCATGTGAGAATATGAATGGGGAGGATCTATTTCAGGAAATAGGTTAGTGGTAAGAAGACTTAGCTTTGTTTAATAAACAGACACTCTGTTTTTTTTATTTCCTGTTCCTATACAGTTGAGTTCAGGGATACGTTTTTCGCAATGTGCTAAAAATGTGCCTTTCATTTCATCTTACTTATTTGCTATAAATGTTATAAAAGAGGCCCAACAATCCAGTCCACTAGTTTATCAAACAAGCAAATACACTGACTCTCTCTTACATGTCGGAACAGCTGAAAATCCAACTGTTAAAGAAGCTGAAGTTATAATTCAAACTTCATCCTGGCAAAAGAATAGTGTAATTTAGAAAATAGTGTATGAAGACATCAACCTACACACTCTCCTCGTGATTCAGTCTTCCTGATATTTCCGCATGGAGAGATGTCATTTACATGTTAAAGCATAAAATCTGAGGAGTCAGTATCAGCGTTGCCCTTAGAAGACTTGGTTTGATTGTTTTTTGATTGGCACTGCATTTTTGTTATTGAACTATTGCTGTAATTGGTTTTGTTCTATTCATTTATTTTCTCCCATCAAATGATGGTGAAAATCAGCTTCTCAAAATAAACAAGTCACACCTTGGATAAATCTTAATGAGACAAAGCAAAAATGAGAAAAATAGCAGTGGAGTGACTCTGAGGGCTGAAACTGGGTTAGTTAGTTTGATTATGCCTCTCAGAACATCATTTCAATCTTCTATTATTCATGTTACACCTTTAAAATGAAAATGCAATTCAGGTCCTGGCTGTCAGAGTGAGTGAGAGGAAAGAGAATGATGAAGGAGGCAGAACATGGACCAGAACAGCACACAGCAGGGAAGACGAAGACATGCAGCAGACACGTTCTTCTTACTTTCATAAAAATGTAGTGTAAAGTTTTATGTTAAGAAAATACTGTGGAAAAGTGCATGTTTAGCTACATCCAGTATTAAATGTAGTCACCCTATTTTTTTAGTACAAACTTTGTTATAGATTTTTGTTTTATGACTTCTACATTATCTAGTCAGTGCAAAAACATTTTAGATTTCCAAACTAGTTCCAAATTAGTTTTCCAGCACAAAATTAAATGTTACAGAAAAATGTTCATATGACAGTAAGAAAGCAGCATATTAAGCAGCATATTATGTAAGAGACACTTTTCAGACAAAAACCTAATGAAGGCTGCTGGGTTTTGCTGCAAACATAAGAAGCAAGTGCAGTAGTCAAAGTCTCCAGAAGAACTGTGGCTGGTTCTGCAAGATGCTCAGTAAAACGTACAGCTCATTTCCTTATAAAACTGCACAAATTGTACCTGAGACTAGTATTTTTTTTTTTTTAAAGCAAAGGGTCGTCACACCAAATATTGACTTTGTTTACTGCTCTTCATAGTATTTTTATAAAATGTAGAAATCTTTAATTTCATTATTTCTGAAGGCATCTTTGCTCTACAGCATTTCTTTGCATGTGCCTAAGACTGTACTATATATCTGGTGAGTTGGAAATTTACACTGAGTCATTAAGCCATAACTGACTCCATAAACCACCTGTCAACTTGCCTTTAATTGTGATCGCATGCTAATAATAAAACATGTGGAATGATTTAGTTTATTTTCTAAAATTGAACATTTTAGACTTTTGAATGGTTAATTAGTTTAGGGTTAATTAGCTTGTTAGCATATCTATGACCAGGGTTAACTGGAATACAGCAGAAAAGCACTGATGGCTGAATGCTGAATACATTGCACATGTTCATTAACATATTCATTTAAATGTATAAGAAGAAAATGCAACTGTGTGGGATGGTGATTCGCCCTTATTACTCAAATTAGATGAAATGCTTCGGTATGGTGAATTTGCTAAATATAATCTTCTACTAAAATTAGTCGACATGAATGATATCGAGCTGCGTGTCCAGACTGCTTAAAGTTGTTTAACTCAACTAATTTTATTGTACCATCCACAGCTTCAGGCTAATCCTGCCTAAATTTGAATATAACAGAGGAAAAGTTTAATTAAAAGTATGAAGAAAAAAGTACATTTTTGAAATCTTAAAGGTGTTCCACTGAGGAAATCACTCTCACTTTTCACTTATCTCTCACTTTTATGTGAGACTTCAAGATGGATGCATGTACACAGCGGTCTCTCTGGATTACAGCAAAGATGCTATTCGTGTGTTCTTTTGTTTGCCACTGTGTTATGTATCCTCTTGCCTGACATTATTTCATGTTAAGTGTAGCACTGTGATTCTGGGGGGAGCTATATTTCATCTCTAACTTTATATCTGTCTGTGAGGAGAGGAATGACAGTAAAGACTACTCAGAAAAGGTCCCTGGAGTTAGAGCATGTTTAGCTAGTAAAGAACCTGTAATTATACAATTAAACCCTTAAGGAACCTTTGAAGAACCTTTTTTTCAAAATGTGTACACTAGACAAATGAAATTGTTAGATAAGCTAAGAGTCCAATTTGAATCTAATCTATAACTTTGTCAAACAATTTGAAACATGCGTATGTATGTATCTACAGCTGTTTGGACTACATTGCCAAAAAAAAATAGAAAGCTATTCAAATGTTGTGCATTTCGGATTGCTTGGTAGCCTCAATGTCCCATTCACACACCAACAAGCTGTCTGCTAGACAGCTTTGTATATTGTACAAAATAGTGATGGAAGCACTGATCTTGATCTTGAAAATTGTCCACAGTTTTCAATAAACTGCCAATAAAGTAAACATGATGTACAAGTGGAGTCTTTCAAAGCAGAGAGCGTTTTTATTGCAGGCAGGCACAGCTGGCATTTCGCAGTAATTTTATCCACTGCCTGAATGATAATTTTAAAAATCGTGCTGGTACTTTCAATTCTCAAAGGTGTCACAGTCTTACATAGTTGTGACCAACTTTGGAAAGTGTGCCTATGTGTTATTAACCTACATTGAAGTGCTTTTTTAAAGCAGCGAGGTCCTTGAAAAGTATTCCCTGACAAAGTCCAAATTGTAATCATAATAAGCAATTGTCTTACCAAAATGTATCCTGGACTAAATACAAATACTGTACCGCCATCTTAGCTAGCTGGCTTGTCATACTAGGAAGTAAATGAACCAATGCAGCCTTATACTTAATTTAATTGTTAATTCCTTGTCAGATTTGATTTAACTTGGTTTAGTTAGTTAAATGTCTTCATGCTCTGTAACCTACATACTGCACACATACTGTATACATAGACAACAAGCTATTAAGACTTAAAAGCTAGCAGTTAGTAAGCACATTTGGTGGTTGTAGCTGAGTTTAGTTTCAGCTGTTTGTGTGATGGTGGTTTGATTTGCTCAGAGTTGTCATATCACCTATTTAAGTCTTTATTATTCCATAAATACTTTCTATTCATTTAATAAATAAAAGTGTCACTGCTGTGTTCTGCCACAGTCGTAAGTGAATCAGGCAGCGACACTGTCAACAACATGTTCCTCAATGACCAAGGAAACTTATAATGCAGCATGTTCACAAGGAAATAATCGGGGTGTTGTCATATACACTCAGTGTCCACTTTATTAGGAACCCCTGTACATCTGCACTTTCATGCAATTATCCAATCGGCCAATCATGTAGCAGCAGTGCAATGCATAAAATCATCCAGATACAGGTCAACAGATTCTCTGAAACTGAGCAGTTGAAGATTGGACAGAGACAAGGTAACATTTTTTAAATCTTCATCTGTCCAGGATCAGTGAACCTGTTCCTACTGTAGCATCAGATTCCTGTCCTTGGCTGTCAGCTTGAACCAGTCTGGCCATTCTCAGACTGGGCATTTTCGCCCAAGGAACTGGATGATTTTCACATCAATTCTGTGTAAACTCTAGAGAAATTTGTGCATGAAAATCCCGGGAGATCAGCAGTTTCTAAATTTACTCAAACCAACAACCATGCCATGGTCAAAGTCATTGAGATCTCATTTTTCCCCTCATTTTAATGTTTAATGTGAACATTACCTGAAGCTCTTGACCTGACTCTGCATGCTGTTGATGATTGACTGCATGAATGTGCAGGTGTACAGATGTTCCTAATACAGTGATAAAGTAAGGTAAGTAATAAACATGTGAGCAATTATACAATTCTACACATTCTGCACTGTATTCTCCCAGATAGTTAGTTGAAACTAGTGCTTCTGTCTTCATACCTGATCGATAGATGACAGATATGATAGATTTGATTCAGAATTGTAGAGAAGTTTGGATAAAGGGCATCATTTTGGGAAGTGCCTTGAGCTGCTTTGAATAAATGTGTAGTTATGGTAGGCAGTAATCAAAGAGTAGGACGTGAGTATTTCAGAAAGGATTAGTGTCAGACTCATATTCCTCAATCACTTTATCTTATCAGCTTTGATGAGCTCAGGTTCCCGGCGAAAGCTTCGTGCATCACATCTAAGTTGATTGCTAATCATTATGCTTTGTGTGATGGTTCAGATAAAACCATCCAGGTTTTATCCAGGTCACATAAGTGTCCAGGTTTCACACTGGATCTGGAACTGCAGCTATAACTGCAAACATCTCAGTAGAGATAATCATGTTACATCACTAAATCTAAAACTAAATCTGCATTTAGTTTTATTCCTGACAATATGCCATTACCATGTTTTTTCATAGATGCGTTTGGAGAAAAATTCTATTTATCCAAAGCCTGTTGTATTCCGCTCGATGTTATTGTAACGTTATGACGTGTATAAGTTTATAAGATGCCATAAGTGGTTTGAAAATGCAACGAATGTCGATTCATGTTCATTTAGATTTACATTCCATCGAAACTGAATTTGTCTGTTCTCTAAGCTTTTTTATTGTCATATTATCATCAGTCTCAGCTTCAGATAGTATGTTCATGTCTCAAGGAGTATCTGTTATCTTTTTTCTGGTAACAGGCTTCTTTCTTTTCTGGTAACAAGCTTCAGAATCTTGGAGGTTGCAGTCTGATTGGCTCACTGATTGGTATATTCACTTCTGTGAATCCAAAAACCAACTTTTGAACACCATAACACAATGACCTTTGGAGCAAAATATAGTCACTGGATGAAAAAAAGATCCAAAGCACACTTTTTTTAGATTTGTGTTTAAAATGGTTTTACAGGAGGTCCAGGGGGACAGTGTGTCTGTAACAACAAAAATAATGAATTAGATATAAATAATAGGAACCATGAATATCAAATAATGGCATTTAGCTAATAAAAATTTCTTGCAATGTGTATGAATGGGACAAATTAAGCCACTATTTAGTGACCTAGCTAATTAGCAGTACATTCCTATGCTTGTTAGTAACATGATTTTTTTTTCCTTAGAGGAGCAATAGTTCAGACTAAATGGTCTTACCTTGACACCCCTATGAAGGTGGTCTAGAGCCTCCACTGCAGCTAAGACCTTTGTGCATCAATTTGGATATGTGTGACTTTGAGTGAATGAGAAAAGCTTAAGCAGACTCTGTAGTCCTGAGTGGAAGCAGAGATGGAAAGACTTTTTTCTGTTTATTCGCTCTCCCAAAAGCCTGAATCAGAGATGGCATCAGAGATGGGTCACCCTTAACAAAAGAAATGCAATGAACTAGGTCAGTCATATAATTACTCCAATTAAAACCAAATGCGATGTTCAGCTGTGATCACAAAAGACTTATTTCCACCTTTTCATCAGTGTGGTTGGAAATTTATAATGAACTGAAGTCATTATAATTGTGTAAAAGATGTCAGTATTCACTTACGGGGAACTGAATAGAGCACAATCCCATACGTTCTGTCCAGCATGGTCAGATAATAGTGTCCAAAATGATTGTCAGTAAATGTAAAATGCTGCGTCTTGCAAAATTGCTGCATATTCAGCCTTCTGGTTTTTAACTAGCTAAGCTATTAGCAATGATGAAGCTGAAAGACAAGTCATGTTACATGCAAAATGGGTTTTGAAAGAATCTGCTTAGTCATTTCTGAGGTATGTAATATGCATTCAAAAGTCAATTGAAAGCCATTTGATTAATTGAACAATGTTACTTCCCAAAAAGGAAGCGCTGAAGGCTGCTTAGTGTGCAGCAAATCCAGCAGATAACATCAGGCTCAAAGACTGAGACTGGAAAATGCTACAGACAATTCAGGTCTTCCATAGTTTAAAAGGTATATAACAGCGGGCACCTACGCACAGAGTTTAAGCTCTTAAAAGCCCCTGCCATATTTTGTCGTTCTCGGCTAGACCTGACAACACAAATTACTCTTTGCCTGTAATGGACAGGGAATATGAGTAATTATGGTGGATGAATCATCAGTAAGGCTAGCTTAAACTAAGCACCTTATTTTCTCAAGTCAGTGCAGATGAATGCAGGTAATTGAGTCAAACCTACTGTGTCTGTGGGAGGCTGGACAAAGACCTAATAAGGAACTGCTACAATAGCAGCACATCCACTCCTGGACAACTCTGGAGCTTAGATATGGACACTGTTCTGAGATTGTTTGAATGTTGAAGCAATAAATACTATGCTATGTGATCTCATAAAAAAAAATCATATGAATTTGAGCAAGCAATGGCAATGTTTGGATTTCAGATGATGATGTTGTAAAGAAAGGTACAACCACTAACCCTAACATTAACCTTTCCAACTTTTCATCTGAATGAATCCATGCCATTGTTAAAAATTTACAAGACCAGATATGCTTGAACCTCCATAATGGTGGTTCTCCCTCACTCTCAGTTCCTCACTCTCAAAGATTCTCCCTCACTCTCAGTGCTAATGCTAATTGTCAAGTAGGTTGTTCTTGATAATAATATACTCAAATTATACAGATGTTTTAGGACAATATGATATGGAGGTCATGTGTTATATGATAATCATCATTGTATTAAATGTATTGAATGATAGTGGAAAAACTGTTGCTATGGCAGGACTCATAACTGTTATACATGGACAGATAACTGATGATGACTCAGGGCTCTGGAGATTCATGGTACTGTCAGCTTTTGAAACCTCTCACCATGATGAATAAGTCCATGCAGTTACCTGTGTAATGGCTTAAATGTGCTTTGGCAAATGGAGTACTGCATCTCAAATGTAACTTGTATGTAGTTCCAGCCACTCATGCTTTTCTTTTTTCTTTTGGGTTTGCTCAGAAAGGGTAGACCTGCATTATCTTCCAAATTCATTTTAAAAATTAGTTATTAGATTATAAAGATTAATATAACAGAAAAAAAATTATTCTTGAAGCAGAGTCAGTGATAATGATCTAATTTATATTCATTTCTGATTAATTTGAGGACCATATGTCACATCCCTTTAGTAGTAGAATTAATGGGGGCCAGGTGGAGTATGAGTATAAGAGTTAGATAATATAGCTTACAAATCTACTCATGTTATGTTCCAAGATGTGTGCGTTTTCTTGCATTGTTTCTTTCTCAGCTTTCTCACATCAGCATAATTGACATCACTGTGATCCACGTTGCCTGTTCTCTAACTGGAGAAGCTTAATTCCAGTTGGCCTGGAAAAACCTGAGCTATAGTTATCTGAGCATTGGTTTCAAGAATTAAAATGGAATGCCAAAACTAATGAAGGGCTGTGAGTTCTTTGGAAAGTTAGGAGTTCTTAGCTTCTAAAAGTGGTTCTACTTGAATCCTGTCTATGTAGAACACTACAACAACTCCCTGTTGTAAGTTTCCACATAGAAACTGTATTTCCGCAGAGGAATGACCAGAGTGGTGCTATATGGAACCTTTCTTGTTAAGTGTATGAGCTTAATTTAAGCTTACCCGCTTTATCCTGGTCAGAGTTGCGTTAGATCTGGAGTCTATCTTCGGAATACCAGGCGCGAGGCAGCAATATATCCTGGATGGGATGCTAGTTCATCACAGAGCCCCATGCATGCACACACACACACACACACACTCCTTCACACCTACAAATCCACCCATTTGGGTGGTGGGTGGAAACACGAGAACCCAGAAAAGCCCACATAGGCATGGGGAGAACATGCAAAACTCCACATAGACAGTAACTTTGATTGTGACGTGGATGTTGGTGCCAGATGGGCTGGTTTGAGTATTTCAGAAACTGCTGATCTCCTGGGATTTTCGAACACAACAGTCTCTAGGGTTTACACAGAATGGTGCGAAAAGCAAAAACATTGTGTGAGGGACAGTTCTGTGGTGGAAACGCCTTGTTATGAGAGAGGTCAAAGGAAAATGGCCAGATTGGTTCGAGCTGCCAGGAAGGTTATAGTAACTCAATTAATCGCTCTTTACAACTGTGATGAGCAGAAAAGCATCTCCGAATGCACAAAACATCAAACCCTGAGGTGGATGGGCTACAACAGCAGAAGACCACATCAGGTTCCACTCCTGTCAGCCAAGAACAAGAATCTGAGGCTATCATGGACACAGGCTCACCCAAATTGGATAGTTGATGACTGTAAAAAGTCCACGTGATTTTTTTTCTAATCTTTAACTGTCCAGGACAGAAAATGGCCATTCTGGTCAATCTGGTCATTTTCCTCTGTCCTCGCTTATCAACAAGGCATTTCCACCCACAGAACTGTTACTCACTCAATGTTTTTGTTTTTCGCACCATTCAGTGTAAACTCTAGAGACTGTTGTGTGTGAAAATCCCAACGATGCCATGGTTAAAGTCACTGAGATCACATTTTTTCTTCATTCTGATGTTTAATATGAACATTGACTGAAGCTCTTGACCTGTATCTGCATGTTTTCTGCTGCTGCCACGTGATTGGCTGATTAGATAACTGCATGAATGTGCAGGTGTACAGGTGTTCCCAATAAAGTGGATGGTGAGTGTATATAAACTGCAAATACAGGAATAGAGAAAGGCCTAACCTGGACAAGCAGAGAAGCAGACATTCTTTCCAGAAGCATGAATATGAAGATACATGGAAACAGTGACAAACTGAGTGTCTGATTCACCTTGTGATTCATGAAACTGTCATATGACATCAAAGCGATAGTGAGACAACATACAATCCCCTCGCATTAAAACACCTCATCAAGTGAAAATGAAGATGCTAGTCAGACTCAAATAACATTTTTACATGCTAGAGAGAGAGAGAGAGAGAGAGATCATTGCTCATAACCAAAATGTTAGCCAAAGACATTCTGCCTTTTGTCGAGGGTGCAAACATGATGCTTCATCATCAGAGATATTATCAGGACAGGATCAAGACTGCTGCTACATTAAGTCACCCCCTCCCAGGGAATAATGTACTTGTTTATTTACCATAGACTGCATTAATGCACATAATTAGCTGATCATACATGTGAGTTAAATGTTAGGTGTTGCTTTTTAGGCTAGCTAATTGGACTTCCGGATAAGTATAACACGGGACTGGGCAGGCAATTTGGATCTTTCACTTGATAATTAATTGGCTAACTAATACATTTATTATTTGTTCATCCCTAAAATAGGTTGTAACATTGGGGGTTTGAGATGTCTCACAATTCAAGTGAAGATAATACCCCTAGAGTCAAAATGTACTCTTTTAGATGTCAAACAGACAAGGTTTGGATAGCAGCCTAGTTTCATATGGCACAGGATGACCACCTCTCTGTTCTCTGCCGGCGTCTTGAATTCTTACATAAAGTCCTTGTATAAGCTTTGATCCAACTTGAGGCCTCTTTTTAAAAAGACACTGATTACAGGTAATGTAGCACCTGACTGATGTTTCTTTCTGCCTTTACAGCTGGTTCAAAACTGTTGAGAATAGGAAATTGGAAATCACTGCCCACAGCCTAGACATCCAGCAGAGTCAGGAGGGGAGGGACAAGTAGCTCATTTTAGACAGCTCTTGTGCTTCACGCAAAAGACTTGTGTCCTCCTTTTCACCCTGTGTGTGATTTTCATAGATGAGTGAGGTGTCTGGTGAGATTTGGCTTCTTAATAATTCATTTTGGCACCTCTGAAAAAAGAAAGTGTTTATCTCATTTATCATGTTCCTATGTCAAGCTGAGGCACAGAGGCAAAGTTATTATAGTCTGCATATGAATTATTAGCTTTAAACTCTGTTAGGATCTGAAACATACACCCTGATATACTGTATATGTGCTTAATGTACAAGATTTTAAACACTGTATGAGAAATTTGGTGAGATTTTTTTCCTCACTCAGGGTTTTAGCCTTCAGATGGAATATACAAATAAAAAACAGTACAATTGGCTGTGAATTTTGGCGTGTAATGAGGCAATTCCAGCATTATGGATGTGACATTTGGACTCATATTGACATACAAAATGTCTCAGAGCGAGCACAAGCTTAGCATCAATAAAACAGTCTGAATATCCTGGTCTTTTAGGGGTATCTGAGATCTCAGAGATCTCAGAAGTTTTAAGATCTCAGATATTTGTTTACATGTAATAGGTACCCAAAAATGATCAGTGTTCCAAATGTGGATTCAAACAATCAGGCTTCTTGTGGGAGACAATTCATTTTGTGCACACAGCAACATTTAAAGACCATCACAGCAACAGTATAATATGTCATGTTTAGACACACTACAAACACACACCAATCTGTCATGAATCTGTCATCAACTGATGCTGAACAAGATGCTACCTATCTTTCAACATGTCACATATTTTATTGATAAAGAGCACATGTACTTTATTTGAAATTGTAGTAGCATTATGGAGAAGTTGTTAATATATGGATTATTTACTAATCATCAACAGCCAAAAACAATCCAAATAAATTTACCGGAAAGCGCAAAGTGCAGACAACTTTGGAGATTCCTTCCATAAATATTAAATAAGCATCTCCTAAAAGAAACTTCTCCATATCAATGATTATGTTTTTTGTGGTTAAATAACATTTTTATTCCTTTACTACTCAGCCTTAGATTATGTGGCGCCATAGATATCCCTGTGAATTAGTTGTTACTATAGAAACCATAATGTATTAGAATGAGCGCATGTGATTTAAATATTACTTTCAGAGCTGCTGTTGTAGAAAATTCAGTCCAATCAGAATCAAGAATTCAGCAGTACTATGTTATAAAAGAACATTGTTTTAAGAATTAGTATTAGAATGCAGTGTCCTGTACGTTCTATTAAAAAGGCTTACTTCATAATTAGTTATTTCTGCATCTTGCTGTTGACCACTTCCCATTTCAGGAATATATTTTCAAAATGTTCCTATGTTATGTAAGCAAATTAGTTGCTAGCATTAATGTCGAGTTAAAAGCAGCTTGCTTTATTTGTCAGTCATCTCTTTGGGCTCTCAGTGCACATGATTGAGATGGAAATTGCTCTTATGTGTTGAAGGAGAAATCAGAGTGAGTCAGTGAGACATGTGGCTCAGAGTTAATTCAGAGGACAGGTTAATCATGCCGGCAGCTTTGCTACAGATGTGCACCTGCTCACTCAGCAACCTGTTCTCTCCCGAGAAACCCAGTCATTACCCTGTCTGTGTGGATGTGTGTGGGTGTGTGTAGGTATGTGTGGGTGTGTGTGGGTGTGTGTTTTAGTGCGTCTGTGAAGTCTGAGTTCATAATTCTTATTGTTTGCCCATGCATTCTTTTATTTCTTCCTATTCTGTTTTATTATTTCTCAATTCTTTTGCTTTGTTTCACATGTTTCCTCCCCTCCTCTCGCTATGTTTTTCTAGGGCAGACGAAGCTCTTTTAGCGATCGTTGATCAGCTGACTGTGTGCCATCCTCCCACATCACAGTCTCGTTAAAGCTCCTGTGAGCGAGAGTCGCTCTCTCTGCCTTTTCCTTTTCTCATCGCCTTTGTTTTTCTTCTCAGCCATCCAGGTGCTCCCAGCTATAACGCACATCACACACACACACACACACACACACAGACACCCCTTCCTACCTCTGCTGCCAGCCTACCACAGTGCCAGTCTCATCCCTTTGAGAAATTGCTGACATCTGATCCAACTCTGTCTTGGTGTGAAACTCCAGCGTTGTACCACATGACTGATTTATAAGTCGTGATCAGAGACAGACTAAGTCCTGATCTACAGGAGATCTGTCTTTGCTCTGTAAAATGTAAATACTTTGATCACTTTATAGCCAGGAAATCTTTCCCTAGCCATGAATTCCTATTTAACTTCATATTTTTCTGAAGGCAAAAGCCCTGTGTACATCACTGCACTGTGGAAAATGTCACAGCCCCACTGAATCAAAAGCACGTCCTAATGCAACTGACATAATGGTTTCCAGGAGCCATCATCTCATCAGTACATGATGATTTTAATGGATAATAGAAACCATAAGACCAAACCTATAGTACACATTTTTCAGCAGACTCATATTGATAATATGATAATATAGATAATATAATATATAATGTAATATAGATAAGATTGAAACACATTCTATGAAGCTCATATTCATTGTTATAACTGTGCTTTTCATTTTTTGTACATTGGCAATGATTCATTGTAAGCATTATTATAGATTTTAACAATGCCTTAAAAAGCTCTAATAATATGTTAATATATAAGTAATTCCTTGATAATGTTGTAATGCAAGTGCACTATTCATTATAATGCCATGTGCTGTACTGCACAACCTTAATGACCTGTGAATAATTATAAAACCAACTGTTGCAAAAACTTTATTTCAGATACAACACACAGCCGCAGCATGGCAGTTTGAACACAAAATTAAAAGGCACGTTACAAAAAAGAAAAAAAGTTTCCGGCTAACTTTCTAACTTCCACAAAGCAGCAAACTCGGTGTTATAGATATAACAAATTAATATGTCTGTATGTTGATTGAGCTAAAGCACTAGCATACTAGCATATACAATGTAACTCATTTAAAGGTAAAGAAATGCTACTTTGAGCAGCCATGTTGATTTGATGCCTGGTATGTTGAGAAGAACTTCCTGACATTTTGAGTAAGAATTCCAAATGAAGGGGCATTTTCTTTGGCTTTAGGAGGTTGGAAATCACAAGCTTTAGTCAAACACAGCATATGACATTCAAAAATGACACACATACACAATCATACACACACATACCGTCCCTCCAAACTTGAGGAGGTGCGTCTGTGTCATTTTTGTAATGAATCTTGTATTAGATTTCCATATTACATTACATAAACAAATTGTGTCTTTCATCCTACCTGTAATGAAGAATAACTGAACATATTCACTTTACTTGATGTACTCAGTGATAACATTTTATAAAGTTTTACTTGTTTATAAATATTACAGTTGCTATACAATTACACACAGGTCATTATTAGTGATAAAAGTTGTGCAGTATACCACACAATTATCAATGAATCAATATATTACTTATGAGCCATTAATAAGTTTATAAAACGTTTACAAGGAATCATTACCAACTTACAGAGAACTATAAGCACATTTATGATGATTTATGGATATAGGCTTAAAGATTAAGGTTACATATATAGGTTTATAATGATGATAATTATAATAATACAGCAAGAGATGGAGGAAGAGGTGTGTTGCGGGGGAGGGGGCAGCAAATCTGCAGATTTGAACAGCTAATACCCTCAAACAGCAAGATGTGAATTAGCAAACACATCTAGTCTATTTGCCTTCTGGCTTTTTTAAAGACTGTACATTTGCATATATTGCCTCTGACTTCGCACAAGCTGCTATAGATTTCCCCACGCTTTCTCTCTGTCTTGCTCTGCTTTTCCGATTCAAAAATTGCTACAGTGAGTAGGACTTTGAAAACAATACTGTACTTAGAGAGAGCGGGGGAGAGTGTTTCATTATGTTTTATTGTTCTCAGGAGACGTTGCTGCTTTTTTATTGGAAAACAGCACGAGAGAGAGAGAGAGCGAGAAAGAGAGAGAGAAAGACAGCCATTACCAGTATGAGTACTGTGACAGTATAACACCGATAATAAGGCAGTGAGTGTGAGACTGAGGTGCTGCCCATATACCATGTGGTATATGTTTTCAGTCAAACTCACTGTAGTTGTACATCATTATAATATACATACAGTATGACTATATGACACTATCTCTAATTAATGTTCATGTTATACCTGGACAGTAGATTTTGAGGTAGAAAGATTTCTCCCAAAAGCTTTGAGCATAAAGAATACTCTATATCATGGAAATGATGTAGTAACTGAGACTGAGACCATGTTCACAAGACCTGACACTGAATGATTCTTACTGCGCATCTTCAGAAAAACACAATCTGCCTGATTCGTGTTCTTCATAAAAGCTGTATGAACAGAGGGTTTTTGCAGCTCTTTAATCAACCCCAGACAAAAAAAAAAGATTTCATTTGATGTTAGCAAGCAAGTAGTTGGGCCATGTTTTGTTATGGTGGCTTAAATAATATGCGAACACTGCCATCTCATGGTTCTTAAGGCTACTGTCCAATTCACACTGTTCCAAATGAGTTTCAAGAATGTTAGAAATATGTTTCTGGAAGTGTTTAATAAAAATCCATATTGTCTAAGTGAATGTTGTTATTAGTTAAAATATAAATTTTTTGGACAAACTATGGTGGCATTTCCAGTTAAACTTTAAGCAATGGCTTGTTTTAAACTGTATAAGTAAGAAATAGTTAGTGACCTTTTATTTTATTGGAAATGATCAACATCTAATTGGAAGCAACCAAGATCTTGTTCTCTTTCATTAGGCATTTGTAGTACACAAGAATCCTTTATCTATAGATTTAACTGCTGTAGCCTGCCTTTAATTAAATAATAGGATCTGAGAGCAGCCAGTTAATAGGTAATTAAATACAAAGATCTGGGCTTTGTTTGAACATTTGTTTGCTATTTTCCTAATTTAATTAGCTCTCTGTAGCTTTTTTGTTCATCTCTGGCACTAATATTGCTTATTCTGTAATAAAACTCCAGGCAGCATATAATGAATAATGAAAACAACTCTGAACCATACAGAACTAAAATGGCACAAAAATGGTCCCATGAAAGGATTTTTTAAAAACTTGGTTTAAAAACTAAAAAAAAAATGGTTCAGTCTGTCTTTTTCATTATATAAAGTTAGAACAGCAGGTAGGAACAAAAGAATATTGAAAAGTCATAATTAGAACTTGGAATATCATGGTGAAAACTGGAATGTTAGAGATAATTTAGTGATGTACAAGCCAACACATAATACAATGTGAAGACACGATGACAAGAATATCTACTCTAAATTGTCCCTAGTTGTGAATGAGTGTGTGCATGGCATACCATTCAGGATTTATTCATTCCTCGTGCCCAGTATTCCTGGAATAGGCTCTGGATTGACCTCAACCCTGACAAAGGTAACGCGGTTCCTGGAAATGAATGAATGAACTTGCAACGTGATGTAGAAAACTGAATTTCTGTGAAATTACTATGCCTTTCAACTGACTGTTGAAAATCTGTTTACTCACAGTACTGTAGATTCTCACCTAACCTTAATCTGAACTTTAAATCAAAAAGTTCAACTTTCATCAATGCTTTCATTTGCCCCTTGGCAGCTAGACTCTAAAACTTCAAATCTTTCACCTTCAACTCTTTCTGTCTGTCTTTGAGGTTCATCAGGTGATCTTTCTCTCCCCCCAGGCCTGTGCAGCTCAAAGTGTACCACACCAATCCTGTACAGCTCCAGCATGACAATGAGAATGTTCTTACACGTGAAGAAGATCATCAGCTGGTTCAGAACGTTTTCTCTGAGCATCAGGTAGAGGCGGTACACGAGGAACGGGCCGTCCTGGAGCCCGACAGTAAGAAGGAGGCTCCAGATCTCATTGGAGCAGCAGGAGGTATAGGGGCAGGGCAGTAACTCAGGTCTGGTGGGTTTAAGATGGATCTTTGTATGGGGTTTAGGGGGATTTGTTTGTGTCAGAACCAAAGGGAATTGCATTAAGGCCCAGGAGAAGAGGCTCAGCCCCACAATAATTACAGCATGGTTGGTTTTCACTTCAGGCTCCTTGAAAGTGTCAAAAATGTCCAGGATGTCTGCACCCAGGCCCACGTAGACCATGAGGAGTTGTGAGAGCTGGTCACGTGACATGTCACCTTTGGGCATGAGCCAGCGTCCTAGTACCAGTACGATAAGCATGGTTTGCTCCAAACCAACCACCCAGTTCTCAGGTTCCAAATCTGCTAATCCCTAAGACAGATAAAGATGCAGAGCGCAATTACAATGTAAGACCTGGCAAGAAACACAACTGAAGAATGAAATACTCTTTTCCAATGCTGTTATGAAATTCTCACATACAAGCCATATACATAGAAATAAGAGACACTAAACTCCCTGAAAAACTTATATATTAATCTTTATAATTAGCATGCAATTTTCAGTGGTATCTAAGATTTATTTTGTAATGAAAACCTTTTAGTTTAAAGTTAGTTTATCAAAATGTTGGTCTATTCCTTCTTTGGTTAAAAGTTTCCTATATTACTCACAATGCCGTTCGACTACCTGCAGATAGTGGTGCCAGTGGGATTTAACCCTTGCTTCATCTCTACCTAAAGAGACTGATGCAGCAGTGCTTTAGTCCTTTAGTCTGTCCAGCTCGCTCACTTCCTCATCTGTATCCTCTGCTCAAACAGAGCAGGCTCCAAATCTTCAATTTTCATGCTAATACCACCATCAATGCCAATCTCTTAGATTGCTAGTCTTTGGTGTAACTTTGTGCAACTGCTTTGTGTACCTGCAGTGCATTCTGGGGTCCAATGTTTGCTGTCTCCACTACTTCTACGTTGGCTTTCTCATTAATATGACATTGAACGTCTTGCTCATTTATTTTTAGGTAACAGTGAAAACCTCCTATAGTGCACTAGCAGTACCCCCCTATTACATTAGACAATGGCTACCATCTGATGGGAATAATGAAAATACAGTATCAACCAACAAATTAGCACCAGAATCACTAAGCATATAACAAATAATTCAGTATAAGCACATTAAATGTGTTTTTTCCTTTAACTTCTTCTCACTGCATTACTAAAATGTCTAGTCCAATGTAAATCTAAAGACTCATAAATCCTTGATTTACATCTACAGGGCTTAGCTCATGCTATGATGGCTGACTGGCCTTTGCTTTAGCCATATCAGCAGCAACATGCTAACCCCATCAGAGAGCAAGAGCCAAAACCCTGTGATGCCTCTCATTTAATCTCACTCTGACAGTTTCAGATCTTTCAGCTTCTGAAAAGAGATCAGAGGAAGGATTTGGGGGTTGGGAGCTCTGCTGCTTGGAGATATCAGCAGCTAAAGTGATTATTAGCTGCTTCTTATGATGCAGGCTACAAGCAGCCTACAGGTTAGTCAGACAAATTGCTAATCCTTCTAGGAAGATTTAAATACGTGGTCATGGATATGAGGTGAAATCATCCCTTTAGCTGTAATCAGATTGCAGTGTTGACAATATAGAACAAACCAGATACACATATACAGTATGTGTTTGATTGTGCTTTGTGATTCATGTGTCATTGCTCTACGGCTGACAGAGAGCATCAAATATCCGAGAGCATCAAGTATCAGCTGCACCTGCTTTTTTGATGCTAGGAATAAAAGATCAGGCAGATTTTTGAACAAACTCCACTTTGCCTTTCATATGCAGGCCAATAAGAGTACACATGATGCTGGGTAATCACTCTGAGATCACAGGCCCATTCAGTACATTTCATATGAAATAGAAAAGTGATGTTTCACTCTGAGAAACTTCACGACACCCACCGCTGCTATGGGGATATGAGACAGGAGGAGAAGATCAGGTGAAGACGAGTTGATTGGCAGCTTGAACTGCAGCAGGTTCAGCTCCAGGAACCAGATGGAGGGAATCACAGTACTGAGATAAAGGAAGACCATGGGAGAGAACCTGCACAGAGGATCATCAGAGAGAGGGAGTCAGTGGGGGATTTTTCAGCACAGTCTTTCAGATTTAGACATGTATTGATCTATGCTTCTTCTCACAAAGCTTGCAGGCAAATTGCCAGATTTTATTTTATTTTTTTTATTCTTACATTGTTTATTGCCTGAATTGGAGGTGCATTATTTTCTCTAAATGTTATTTTCATGATTTGTAGTATTTATTCTCCCAATTATAATATTGGTTTGATAGATAGATAGATAGATAGATAGATAGATAGATAGATAGATAGATAGATAGATAGATAGATAGATAGATAG
>CM075010.1:7406201-7520672 GCA_037576675.1 Pangasius sanitwongsei | reverse complement strand
AGATAGATAGATAGATAGATAGATAGATAGATAGATAGATAGATAGATAGATAGATAGATAGATAGATAGATAGTAGGGGTGTAACATTATGACACTGTATTTGTATCTGTACCTGTTTAGTGCTTTAAATATCTGTACTTATATTCAGATGTAAACCCAGAGTGGGTGTGGCCTAAAGCAGAAGGGTGTTTTTGTTTTGTTTTGTTTTGGCACTGGAAAACACGGAAAAGAAACAGACGCAGAAATGCCAGTGCTTTCAGCATGGGGTGTGAATTTTGGCTCTGAGAGTTCCTCAACCTCAGCTACATCACTCGAGTTCATAACTGGTCTTCAGCTAGAGATGTATGCAGGACTGCTTTTAATCCCCTCACACAGTTATTATTTTTGTTTGTTCCTGCCCAGGAGCAGGAGGAGCAGCGGTCCAAGAGTTACATTATTTTGCCATATTGTGTCTGAAATATCAGTTCCTCCATATTAATTTCTTATTTTTAAACCTGTTACTGCACTCGCAATCGTGCTGTTATACTGAATATCAGCATGGCTGTGATTATCTGTGGCCTCGTGCATAAGGCCATGCTGATATTCACTATAACCGCACTTATGCTTGTGTGATATTGCTTAAACAAATTTTTGTTCTATTTCCCAAAATAGAAACAAACCTGTAGCCGAATTTAAACCACCATGACCCTGCCCAGACAGTTACTAAAGATGAATGAATGATTTCTGTTAATGAATGTGGTCTTTTTTTAATCCTGCACACATATAAGTAAATACCCCATTCTATTCCTATATACTGTTTATCTGTTTAGAACACATTATGTTCATTTCAAATAATGTATTCATATTAGATTACATGCATAGATAGATAGATAGATAGATAGATAGATAGATAGATAGATAGATAGATAGACTGACTGATTAACAGATTTATGATTAAGACTTAAAAACAGCACAGAAACAGAAGAGAAAATGGTTAAGGATTAACAATAAGCTAGACCACAGAGGCTCTTACTGCTGCCAGAAGGGACTCAATTCAGACTGCAAATTACTCCCATCAGCTATGCAAATCCCTTTCGATACAGCCAAACCTCTCTGGAGAAGAGAAGGGAGACTTCAAAGTGTGTGTGAGAGAGAGAGAGAGAAAATGAAGAGAGAACAGTGTCAAAAACTGGAATGTGAATAAAAAAGAAAATGAGTAGGAAAGGGAGAGCACATGAAGGCCAGGAACATCATGAGCTATGAGTTGGTTACAGGCCCGAAGCCAGTGGAGGCGGTTAGGATCTAGAGATATTTAACACTGAAATCTCCAGAGATATGATTTTGCTTAGCAAGTTTTTAAAAGGTGATCAAACAAGATTATAAAGACACTGTGAGTCAAAATATTAATAGCAGTATTAATAGAAGCATCACTTGGACACAAAGGAGATACAGAGGAGAGTCTACATGTGTGCTCCACTCTCACAACAAAGACAAATTCCGTATACCATGGTACCGTGACTTTGGGTTGCCTCTGTTAAACTACACTGTTTTCTTTTTTTCCCATTTTCTCCTTCATTTCATCTTGGCCAATTCCCACCCACCAGTGTGCTTCCTCTGAGACATGAGAAGCCAGCCAGTGCTGCTCTCCTAGTGCTATGCCACTAGGCAGCTGAGCACACCCAGACAGAAAGTGCTATCTGCCCTCTTCCATATACATGAGCTCACAGATGCCCCTGATTGGCTAGTGTCACTCTGATTGACAGGGGAGACAGTAATGCTCCTCCTACCCAGAGAACATGGCCAATTTTTATCTCTTGGACTTCCAGCCACAGATAGTTGTGGATTTGAACTCTTCCGAGCACTAAGCCATTTCTTACATCCAGTCAAGAAGCAAAAGCTTATACTGTATGTGGTACAGATTAAATCTTTTGGTGTGGACAGGCTATCTGATTTGACACTATATGATGTGAATATCATATCACCATTTCCACTCTGCGTTGCGGGTGCATTTGATAGTAACGGCCATCTCTACACCCAGCAGTGCCACGCCCATCAGCAGCAGCCAATAGCAGGGATCACCCTTCACCACCACAACACGCCACACCGTCACGATGCCATGCACTGCGAACAGGAAACGACTTAGCAGAGCCAGAAGGACGTCCAGAACTTTGCACATTGTCCCGTGTTTGCACTCTGGGAGGGAGGGAGAATACATTATTCTCTCTGAGAGCCATTATGCCTAGTTCATACACTTCCAGCCAGAAGTTTTTTAACAGTTTTATTACAGTTTTAACATTATTAGTGCCACATATAAAACAAAAAGGTTGCAGAATGGCAATTAAATAAGGAAATATATTAAATAAATGTTCAGCCAAACACCTCAGTCTTTGAATTTCAAGACTAACGGTCCACTCTCAGATCTTAATGGGACTTTAAATTAGTGCTTTATTAAAGGCAGGTGCACTTGGAGGGTAAAGCAGTCAAGCCTGTAGATGAAAGGCCTATAGACAGTGCTGGAATTACTTATGTTGTGTGTTTAATTAGAGTGATCAAGATCTAGGGCTTTTACAATTACATCCAGTTAACTTCCAGTGAACCGAAAGATCAAAAAGCCTTTTCTGTTCACTTATACCTATTCATTTCTTACTTGTTTTTGAACGGTTTAAATAATAATAAAAAAAACTCAAATAAATAATGCATATTGTATCATATTAAAGGCAAACTAATGAATGCATGAAGTTTATACAAGAAAACCTAATTTTACATCTATAAATGTGCATTCAAAGTTTAGTATAACACTGAAAATCATACAAACCACAGTAGAATGATTTAAATATTTGGCTCACTGGTTAATTGTCCTTGACTGGACAACTGATGCACATTTTCAGTATAGTGATCATTCCTAACATGCCTGAGAGGCTTGGATATAATTAATTTTCAAATAAAACAATCATAAAAGAAGAAGAAGAAGAAGAAGTAATAGAACGAGGAAAGAGAAAGAAAAAGAGGACAATGAAGAAAACAGAATGAAAAGAAGAACAAGAAGAAGGAATACAGTACAATAAGGATAGGATAGCATAAAAGAATGAAAAGAAGAAGAAGAAATGAAAAATAAAGGAAGAACAAGAAAAAAGACAAAGAAGAAGAAAGAAGAATAAAAAGATGAAGAAGGAGAGGAACAAATAGAACAGAATAGAATATAATTGAGGGAGAAGGAAGAAGAGCAAAAAGAAGAAAGAGAGGAAGAAGAAGAAAAAGAAATAGACACAGAAGACAAAGAAGAATAGAATAGGATAGAACAATTTTATTTAATAATTAAACATATTCTAACACTACCGGTTAGAGGATTATCCCAGGAATGCCATAAAGAAATGACAGATGCGTTTTTATACAGTGTTTTCGTTTTCAGTTTATTAACCAATTGAGAAAGGTCAGCACTTGAATTTGATTTTCATTTGTTCAAAAAGTAGCTATCAGAAGATGTATCACTTAAAATATAAGATGAAGTTAAATTAAGTAAGATTGAATACTCACCCAGTCAACACTAAAACCAAGGAACTAAGCCCAGAACTCAAGTGAATGTCCCTCTGAAAAAGTCTCTCTCTTTTACATCTGTCTACCTTTAAAACAGCATCCCCTCTGTGTGTGTGTGTGTGTGTGTGTGTGTGTGTCAGTGTCATTATTGTGCTGCTGATAACATTTCCTGTTGCTGTATGAACATCAGTCATGATGTCATCTTTAAGGGCCTCAAGAACGAAGTTATCTTTAGTATGGAGCTGGTTTGTAAGTAGGCATTTTCACACACACACACACACACACTTTTTCATGTTTTCACAGCAGCCTGACTAGGTGCTAATGATAAGGAAGTAAATAAATAAATAAATCTCTCTCTGAATTTTAAAATGCTATTCTGATCTTCCTCTTTATTTCACTACTGGATCAACTGATTATTTTAAAACATATAATGGTGTAACTGTACAACTTCAGGTTCAATACTATTCATTATTCTGTATATAGTACTATTTATTGTTTATTATTTGTTACATGAGCATGTACATATGGTACATGACCTTTAAGCTTAAAGTATATATCCAAATGTTATATTTAAGTTATTTAAGTATGCTTAAGGAGAATGAGGAGGTTTGTACAGTAACACTTGGTGCTACAGTGTAATGTAATATTCACAGGTAATACTTTGTGCATTAGAATATGTGCATTAAATATACAGAAACTAATCTGAAAAATACCAGGTATGATTTAGTCTAGTCAAGTGAGTTTTTATTGTCATTCCTCTATATAGCTTATACACTGGAATGAAATGTCATTTCTTCAGGACCATGGTGCAACACATAACAGTACATACAGTACATAAAGTGCAATACACAACAGTGTGAGATGAGTGCAGAACAATAAATACACAGAACAGGACAATAAATACACAGAACATGGGCTGTAAAGTGTAAACTATTGGTAGGGTAGCAGCAATACGTTTAGTGCTGCAGCTTTGTAAAGTGCAGTGTGCAGTTGTATGTAGTCATACTGGGTTAGGTGTTTGATTAGCTGTTGGGTGTTGATTTAGCACTTATTATTAACATTTATGAACATCGACCATGCAATATATGTGCCAGACAAATGTAATTATGGCCAATTGGAGAGGCTCTTGAAGGAACGACTGTTTATAGCTGCTATAATGTAAGCGATAACAGGAACTGACTTCATTGCACAATGTTAGTTATAACCTAAATAAATAAATATATAAATGTAGTTGTAAACTAAAAAAAGTATGATGTGTTATTCTTTAATTAATAAATAAATGTAATCCTCGGTGAACTGCTTTGGTATAAGAAGAATAAATCTCTTTGGGATGTGCTGTTACAGGAAAACAAAAAACACCTATTGCATTCCATTGTTGATTATTTTCTTATAAGAGCACATCCTGTTTTATTCCTTACAAAGATCAAGTGCAGTAACACTTCCTATGAATCCAGTGATCATAATGCATTGTAAATGCATTTATAACATGTTATAGTTATATGAATGCCACTTCATAAAGCATGAGTTTATGACTTGATGATGTCAGGTTACGTAACCTGTAATATCTAGTCATAAATGCATTGTACATAGTAATGCAGTAATGCACTATAACACAGACTGTGGACAATGCATTATAACATACACCCTTTATCACATTGTACTTGGATAAGGTGATATCATCTGTATATAGAGTGAGTGATTTTACTTACACATCTGGATTTAATAGATCTTAACTCGCACTACCATGAACCTCAGGGTTAGGCTGTGTAATTTTAATGGTGGTTTACAAATCTAACCATATTTATGTGGTATGGTCTGAATAAAATAGATCTGTTCAGGTGGACTGGACAGAGTAATTCATTCAAAAGTTGTTTTGAGTAATCTAAAGGCAGGCACAACTGGCAGGATGTGATAACAAGCTCTGCATTCAGCCCTCCAACGTAGTGGAAAAACGGGTGGAGGACTTAAAAGACAAGGAAAAAGGAGGAGAGGTGTAGCGGAGAGAAGAAAGTGAAGTTAAAGCTATACACCCTTATTATCTATTTCAGGCTGTTGTTTTCATTTCCTGTCAAATTTTACTATGTAACAGCAGTTTAATATGCATATTACATGTAATAAGAAATAAGAAGAAAGTGAGTATTTAGATCTGGTGTTGTAGATATGGTGATATAAAGTGTCTTTTTAGAAAGGTTCAGATAAGCAACTAATATGACTGAGTTGCCACAACAGGTACCCTTAACCATTAATTACTAGTTTATAAATATAAATAAGACAATTTGAAATGGTTATGTTTTGTTTCACATTGGCACTTCATGTTACTGTTTTGACATCACGGAATGTACACGACTGTTTTTTTAATCCCACTTAAACCCTTTCCTGCAGAAAATTTGACCAATCCCACCCGCTCCTGCAGTTATTATATCTGATTGCACCTAGCCATGATATATTATATAAGCTGAATGAACAAATGCAGTAACTGCACTGCACAGATCCATGCATTCCCATGATAATGAACATGGCCTTTATTTGTCTCTTCATATCTAACGTATATTGAAAATCACCCGCTCACGGGAATTTTTTGTCTCAATACACACCTCTACTGAAGTGATGAGACAGATAATTCTATTTTGAACTCTATCAATTCATCTTTAAACATTCTTTTTTATCATCAGCTTTTTTTTTTTAACAATTAATGTCATCATTTCACTAATCAGACCAGAAAGGGTAAATGAAATAAAAAAAAAACTTTGCAGCATGTCTCTGGTGTGATGAGGTGCCTTCAGCTAAATTATTTAAATAAATGCATGTGACTGGATCATTTGAAACAGAGGATCTTCTACAGAAGCCATAATGACTCATGTTTAGAAAACTAGAGTTATTGAACTGTGCCAATTTTTTTTGTTGTTACATGTTAATTGATTCTGCTTCAGTATTTTTCCAGTGAAATACTCTACTGGGTTGGCATCTGGACTGCAGTCCACCAGTTGACAGCCTCTGTTTTAGAGGGTGCCCAATTAAATATGCTAAATATTACATTGTTTAAAAAAAAAAAAAATCCTTTTCAGAGTATCTCGGAATTATCATTTAATCAGGACATTTATGGATATTACAAAATGACCTTGTTCTGCATCAGTGTGAAATAGTATTTTACAACAAAAGAGCAATTCATTAAATGATTAACTGAGGGGAGATAAGCTTTTTCAACAAGTTCTTTTTTTTTTAAAGGAATACTCTAGCATTCTTTTCAGCCTAATCTCTACCTGATCTGTAGTGATTGTTCAATTACAGTGAGCATTAATGTCAACATGGTCCACTGTACTGAGAAAATAATGGAAAACTCATTTGTGGAATAGAAAAATGGGCATTTGTTGAATTCTTTCAATAATTGTCTATATCAGAATGTATTTTTTTTTTTAAAAGAAGGCTTTCATAAATTCTTTGTCTGTGTAACTCCTTCTTTCAGAAATGGCATTACTTTTTCAGAGGGAAGAATCTGTGCTTGTGTGCTGTAGTTGTGTGGGGTCTGTTCATAAATTGATAGCACAAAACTTTTATCTGAGCAGTACCCACGTGATAGGCCACCAAATTTGCTCATCATCTACTTTACTGTCTGTATGTTTCCAAATAGCTAGGTGTCTAGCCTAATGGCAGCCTAATCACCCATCTCTGTCTCTGATCATGTTAGCCTGGCTACAAAAGTGCAACAATAGAGACAGAATAGAGCCACGAGATGATGTAAAATCTCCTAAGAATGACAGTGATTCAAATACTCAAATGCGCACATAGACACCACACGAAAGCACAGTTTGCTGGTTGTGTAGCCACGGCAACTAAGAAAATGTTAAACGCAGAGAATGCCTTTATCAATAACCATGCAAGTGTAGATGAATAATCCATCTGTTAGATCATAATTCTGTTCTCAAAATGACTGGCTTATAGTCAAAGACAAAAATTTGGGGTGCGAGGAGTTTAGCAAAATCACATCAATAACAAATGACAGAGCATGCTGAGTGGCGCATTCACACCACCAACACGCCAAAATGTAACAAATGCCTTTACACCTCCTTTATAAGTGAGTTTCAACTAACGTAGAAATTCCTGTCTGTGGTATTCATCCATGTGCTACAGAGGTGGTGGATAGCGATTAAGTTTAAAAATGCTGGCCTGTTCATTTCTCAGTAATTCATCCACAAACAAGTAAACTACCTTAGTTTACTTGTAAATTGAGCATTCTGATACTGGGCCATCTACAGGAGTGAGAGGTACATTTTAGTTTATAAATCTGTAGTGCTGCGGGCTTCACATAGGAACATTAGTTCAGGAAAAGACTGACTGTCAGGAGAGATTTCAAGAGAGGACAAATGGTGTTTGTGCAGCAGTTTGAGTGGCCATTAATTCTGTCCATTAAGAAGCCCTTTGCTTTCCCACCCAGTCACCTCCAACTGCCTCTGCCGTTAACATGCTCTGTCTAGAATGGGGCAGTCGCATCGTGGATGGAGCCATCAGCATTTTTATGAGGTGGGAGAATGGGAAATGCCAACGTCATTATAACTGACTGGTAGACGGGCAGATATCTCTCTAAGGTTTTGAGGTGGTGCTTAAATTGGCCTTTCTACTACCATCTTTGAAGAGATTTCTCTATATGTGAGCTAAACATCCATGGGTATATGTTTTAATGGATATTTGCACATATTTGTGTCTGAGAATGGATTGTAAGGGGTTTTAAAATAAATTTCACCCAGTGCAAATGGATCATACGAGACAAAATTGGCTTGTTCTTTAGTGTAAATCTGTGTAAACCACTTTTATGTTTTGGACTGTGCATATTCCTCATATTTAAATAATTCAAATATTACCCCAACAAGCTCATTCAAACTATTATAAATCACAGAAGCGGGACAGAGATCCAATGGATATGTGGTTATCGCCCCTTAAATTACACATACACATTCATATTATAGACCATTGGAATTACAGATCCTAAATTATGACACAATCATGAGGCAAATAATGATTGTGAAACGAAAACAGTAAATATCATCATATTATAACAATGTAGTGATGGAAAGAGGTAGTAAAAACACAAGTAATTGCGATTCATAATAAGCAGCAGGCCCTCAACAGGCACTTTATCAAAGAAAGAGGCAAATGTCCAAGGCTTCATTAAAACCCCTCTGCAGTAGTGTCTGGTATGTAAATGTTAAAGGGTTCTGTCCTGAGAAGCTAGACATTAAAATCATTCACTCTATGAGGTGACCACAAGAGGCATCATTGCTGTACACTGCATGCCAAAGTGATCAACAACTGAATTTTTATGGCTATGGCTTATTATTGTGCTTCTGTATTCAATGATTCTAATTTAAACCTCTTTATCCTGATCAGGGTCATGGTGGATCCATAGCTTATCCCACAAACCACCATGCACACACAAATACACTTATTCCCATCTAGCAGCAATTTAGTGTAGTCAATCCACCCACTGGCATGTTTTTGGGAGGTGGGAGAAAACCGGAGAACCTCAAAAAACTCACATGGACACAGAGAGAACAAGCGGACAGACAGTGAGCTGTGCTCAGGATCTAACCAGGGACCCTGGAGTAGTGAAGTGGAAATGCTATCCACTGTGCCACCGCAATAAATAGCCTTTCCTTTCACTTTTTACATCAATTTCCAGTATGACAGTTTTGAAAATATTTTATTTTGCATGTTGTTATACTGCTTACCATTTGGACATTTATAATTCCCAATAGATAACTCACTGAGAAAACAACAGATGTTGCACATCAGCTCTTACTAAAATGTTTTGTAGAGTGGTGAGTCTTTGTATACAACGTGATGCTTATCCAGATGATTTGTACAAAACTGATCACTGACAATAATATTTACATGCTTCCTTTGGCTACTAGAGAATATAGTATAGAGAACAAGCAATCTTCAGTTCAGGTCTTCTCTGGTCCAACTGTTTGGACAACATCCCGTGAGAGATGTTTTAAAAACTGATCAGGAATCCATTCGTTAGCATAAAGAGCATTAGGCCAAACCATAATGTTTACAGTTTCAGTCTGAAGGGTTTTGTATAGGATTTATACAGGAGTCCACACTGACTGAATGTTAGAACCAATGTCAAGCCAGTACAGTTTGAACGGAATAAAATCCATACTAAACAAACATTAGCATTCATGAAGAATCACTGATGTAGAAATCAGTCAGGTGGTCCTTACTCATTATATATGGTATAATTTCCACCACACAGTAGACTGCAAAAAGGAATTGTGCTGTTGGTTATATATGACATCCCACCCAAACAGGCCAACAAACAATAAGGAAAAGCATTTTGGACCCCATTCTGACCACTGATACCTGCAGATAAAAGTTGCATTATCCTCTGGCAAGTAGCTAAGTAACCACTATACTAGTGAGATCTTACTTTCACCAGACAGCAGTAGGAGGACAGGTGGTTTAGAAAGAGCTCAACTGCCTTCAAATGTCACATTCGTATAAAAAGAACCAACAGTTGTGTTTAAAATGGCATACTTCTTAGTAATGTGTCGTTTGTGAACGAGTTGGCCCTTTTAGCTAGCTCGTCGCAAGCCAACTGGAATTTATGAGCTGTTGAGGTTCGTTGCATTTGTTTATGGATGTTGTTTTTTTAGATGTAGGCAGTGTTGCCTCCAAGGCTTGGATGGAAACATAAAACGTGATTGGCCACCTCAAGGTAACACTTATAAAAAAAAAAAAACCTTTCACACATTTATGTTAAGGGCAATTAAACAAGAAGAGATAAAGTTTATGCAACAGTGTCAGCCACAGGCAAAGAAGAACAATCACTGGTCATGATACAGCAAAATAGCTTCATCCTAAGTAAAATGGCAAGGTGATATTTGGGAGCAGAAAGAGTTAACTCTTATTGAACATCTTATTGAGCCAAATAATCTGAAAAGAAAATAATTTCACTGAAAAGAGTCATGATTCCCATGGCTAATGCTTATGCACCATTCTGTACAGTATTTTACATGCTGTTTCTTGTAGTGTACATAGTATCTAGGGATGTTAATTTGGTATACTATACTATACTATACTATACTATACATACATATGGTATACCCATACACATATATAGTCATTGGGTCAGAGTCACTGAGATCACATTTTTTTCCCCATTCTGACATTTGATGTGAACATTAACTGAAGCTCTTGACCTGTATCTGCGTGACTGCGCTGCTACAACAGGATTGGCCGATTGGATAATTGCCTGAATTAGTAGGTGTACAGGTGTTCCTAATAAAAGTGGACAGTGAATGTAGTATCCCATTGCCAAGAAAGATATTATCTATCTATGGCGACAAGGAAAATTGGTCCAGTTAAAAGTTGTATAAACTCTATATTCCCTATACCTCCTGTAATGTGACTCAGTAACCGGTCACTTAATTCATGGAATCAGGAATTTGTTTCTAAAGACATCACTAATGATCTGTGTAATAACACATGACAGCCGACAGAGGACAGTGTCACACTCTGGGTATAAAATCGAAGAGGAATTAGACGGTCCACAGCACATGATAAGCCTAGGAGCACATGTCTAAACACAGATTTAAGAAAATAACAGAGGAAATGGGAGGGCCTCTAGAGGAAGAGGATGGGGAAGACTGTAATGTTTCCAGGCTCTCTGATTGGGCTCAGGGGATTTGACTAAATGGCTGCAACCCATGCTCAGCTTCAGTGCCCTGACAGCAGCACAAGTTAATTTCCTATTTTCTCCTCAGCACTGCTTCCTCTTTAATTCACGCTAATTAGACTGGATTCCCTGTGAGCTTGTCTTTCTGTCCACCCCGGCATGAGCGAATCCACCAGGGTCAGACAGACAAAAGACAAGTCACGCACGACAGCAGCGTTTGCACTTCTGTTTAATATGTTCAATTAACTTTGGACAATGCAGCTCATTTGTGCACACTAGTAAAGAAAGCAGTCAGTCTTCCCACATTTGTATTGCAAATAAGGAGCAGGTGTAAAATATAATTAACAATCAGGTTGGCGCTTAGAGACGAAGCAGAAGGAAATAATGAACATAGATTTTATTGTGCCAGAGCACAGAGTGGAAGAACACTAGATCTGCTGTAAGAGGGCTGAATATGTGGTCTGATTTTTATTGCATGTAAGTGTCAAACACAAGGCGAGGCCATGACCTGATGCTTTTGAGATGAAAAAAAGGCTACTGTAGTCATATAATTAGTTTCAAACAAAGGACTGGAGTCAATAATAACAAGAACAATCTTTCACTGCTGCACATTATGTAACTGAAATGCTGTCAAGAGTTTACTACATAATTAGAAAGCTTACTTGTAGCTGCCTTTGGTTCTAGTAGAAGTACTTTTTTCTTTTTGGAATTAAATTGGATGTTTCTAGGCATCCAGTGTCTAAAACAACACAAAACAAAACAATTAATTAATTACGCTGTCTGTGGTTTCTAACGTAGGGGACAGCCGGTACAATTGTAACTTTTTTGTCTGGTTGTTCGTTTGCTCATTTGTTTGTTAAATGACTCTTCATAGACAGACTTCATGCTTCCCACAAAACATATATTTGCTTCTTTTTTTCAAGCAAATAAAAAGCTCTTAACATTCGAGACAGCTATGTCACAACTGTATCCTCAGAGAGGCACAACTGTAACATGGAGTGGGTCAATTCTAACACTAATCAGTAAATGCTGTAAACTTACATGTGCATCAGGAAAAAACAATGTTGAACCGTCATGCATTCATTACACTGTGTGATATACCTTTTTCACCCAAGGTAATAATGCCTGTTAATAAGAGCATGACAGTGCTACAAATTAGCAGCTTGCCTGCATCCAGCTTCGTTTTTAGCAAAAAGCCTGATGAATAATAAGACTTTACTGTTCATGTGAAAACTTTTAAACACTTTCAAAAGCAACAGTCAGACTTTTTCAATATGCTGGATACATGTCTCTCATTATTCTCACAAGACAGTCACCCTCTGTTCACCCTACATTTACAATAGCAAGCATGAGAGCATCAGGAGACCATTCCTTTTCTTTGTACATGCGTGACAGTGGCAAGATTCTCACAATTCTATCCTGGTTAGGTAATACGCAATAAAGCAACAAATCCAAACAAATGATTCCTCTGACCAATCCTATGGCGCATGCTGTCCAACGCCTCTTCAGTTCATCGCTCGCAACTTTAGTACCTACCTGCAGTTAGTCCCCATTTATTATTTGCTGCATAAAAACTGAAGAAAAAACATGTAAGGTTTTATCTTATCCTGTCATAAACAGCCTTTATGCATTATGTCTTCATGCATTCATAATGCATTAGTCATAATGGGTGAAACATTCATGCATAATGTCTTTATACATTAAATGTGTATAAAGACATTATGAAGAAAAATAAAGCTTGAATTGAAGTAGCAGAGATTGAAACAGAACAGAACAGAAACAAAGCCAGTACAAAGCCTAGTATGTAACATATAAATAGAACAACTAATTTTCACTAGTTAGCTTTAGAAGTTATATATATCTAGTACCTAGCGCACGCCCACAACTGACAAAAGTAGCAGTCTGTGGCACAAGCGACTTGCTAGTGCTTGCTAAAGTGAACGTAGGGTCAGGCATTTGGTATCTGCTGTGGTGTTCATGCACTGATCACTAACATGTAATCATGTAAGTGATCACTGCACGTGACATTACATGTAACATCTTGGTGCTTACAGAGAATTTCAGTTCTAAAATCCATCAGAATAACATCTAGAATGTTTTAGATTTATATGCAAGGTATTTTCTGTATTCTGAAAACACAAAAATACAGTCACAAAAAATGTGTGCCAATGTTTTACTATGATCGTCAAATCCAAATTGCAAAATAGTTATTTGTATCTCAAGTACATATATTGGAAATACTGCTCCTCCCTGCCTGAGACAGTCCTGGGATTTAAGTTCACAAAGTTCCCTTGTCTCCACTTTGCATGCGTTTCTATTCTTTACAGAGCTCTTGTAAGCTGGGATGTGGAGCACAGCAGGTGGAAAGGAGTAAAGATGAAAAATATACACATCCTGTGCAGAATGACTCAGTCTTAAGAGGTTTGATTGTAGTGCTTGCTTAGAGCTACCTGAGAGCAATACATTACAGGTTTGTCTTATTCAGAGGAACTCCAGTTACACTGATCCAGTGACTTGGATCACTTCTGTCTACTAATACCTGTTTCACATAAACTGTCAGTAAGACATCCTACTCACAAGGATGTATTCCCTCTCTCATTTCTCTTATCTCACTCCTTCTCTTTTTCTGTCTCTTTCCGCAACACAGTCATCCATCTCCATCAATCAACACCCCAGGAGGAAGTGGAGAGAATCAGGATGCTACGCTACTGCTCTAGGTTATGGCCATTTGAAGAACAAATGAGCAAGATGAATTAGAAATCCAGTGAGACAATTGGACAGATGGAGGTTGGAGGGAGGGAGGGAATGAGATAATGAAGGACAGAGGAAATGAGAGAATGATAGAGGATTAAATTATTTGACAGGCACTACCACAGCAGCTGTACGTCTGCATAAGCAGAACAGAGCAATCCACCAAAACAAATACACACTTTTTTTGGTGGAAAAATATGACTCACTGCAAAGCTATAGTAAGTTACATAAAGCTGAGTTCTGTGATCAAAAAACAATGGCATTTCAGTCAAATAGTCTTTGTGTTTCGATGATCTAATTTAGCAAAAATGTGTGGCGGCCTGGGAAAGCTCTTCATACGATCAACTTTTGACAGTTTTATACTATATATAGTTCTGAAAACTTCAGACTTTCCTGAAATGAATGTTTCTCTTTTGCACATATCTCAACCAGAAGTAAAGTATCTAGCATTTTTAAAATATGGTTAGTCCCAAAAAATAAACAAAACAGAAAGCATTAAATGATTCCACTGAAAGGTGCCCCATTCATCACTATATTTATAAATTTATCTATTTATGGAAAAACAACATTACTGCCAAAATTTAAAGAATTAAAAGTTCAATAAAAAGTACAATAAAAAAATAAGTTGAAAACCCCCCTTCAGCGCAAGCATCAGCGTGAATCAGCGCTTCTGTTTTTTTGTTTTGGTTTGATCACTGTCCATGTGCATTTTGTTTATTCTAGTTATGTCTCCACCCCTGTCTTGTCATTGGTTTATTGCCCTATTGTGTCATTATTTTGTTCACCTGTTTTCAGTTACCTTCTGTTAGCACATCTATGTAAGCCTGTCTGTTTCTCTGGCTCATGGTGAAGTCTTATGTATAACATGTGGTGAAGTCTTAATGTGCTTTATATCCACTAAATCTAAGCCTTTTTTCCTGTTTTTTCCTAGTTCCGTGTTCCTTGTTCCCTGTTCCCTGGTATTGACCCCATGCCTGTTTCCCCAGTTCTTGATTATGGATTATCCCTGTGTTGTGTTGTGTTGTGTTGTCTGCCTGTTCTCTGACTCCTGCTTTGAAATGTATTGATGATTTTCTTTAACTGCCCTAAATAAACTAAACACTGATCTCACACCATTGCATCCGGCCTCTTTAGCTCTTAGTTTCATACAGTAAGTTTTCACTTTGACTGATTATCATCCACATCAGTCTCTGTCTCTTCACCTGAGGTAAAAGTCACTTACGAGCCTCATCGTCATCTGTTCACTCGAATGATCTCTGTTCACGCCAACATTGCTGGAGAAATCACTGATTAATTCTGTCTGTTCTGTTCTGTTGACTATATTTTTTGTTATTAATGTCTTTTATTAGCTGTGGGGTATTAAACCTGTGGGTCATGAGCATTTGTCAAGGAGGGTCTGAGATTACAAGATGCATTTTAAATATATCTATGGCTCAAGCATGTAAGTGAAAAAGAGTTCAGTAGTCATAAGAAATTGATTATAGTCCACTAGAGGGGTGCAGCGAGCTTGTTAATAGTCTCCTTGAATAAGCAGTAATGTTGCACTTCACTGTAAGTGTTTCTTTTTATGCATTTCTCGATATTTGAAGTAACCATAAAGTGTAGGCCTTGTTGAGTTGTAAATGTGTATTATATTACCTTAGAGTTTTGCTAGCTGGAATGTCAAAAATGTAATGCCTTATATCTCAAAATGGCTCCTCACCAAGGTAAATTTTATAACACCAAGGTCAGAATAAATATGGACAGAGAGAAGTGATTAAATATTTTTCCTTCTGTACAGCCTCAGAGACCGGATGTTTTCCTCAGATATCTTATTGACAGCTGCGAGGAGAATTCAAGTGTTCTGACTGAAAAATCCCTGACCCCTGTATGTGAGTGCATGTGGGAGGGAGAGAAAGAGAGAGAGAGAGAGAGAGAGAGAGAGAGAGAGACAGTTGTTAATAACCACCTTGCTCAGCCATTATATCCAATCTGTATTATTATCTAGTGTATTTTAATAACACTGTGATCTTGTGGTAAAAGCCTGCTATTAAGTTTTGATTTAATAAAGGCTTGAACACTAATGAACGGTAATTGCAGAGTTACTAAATCAGCTTTATTGTGCCTGCGTTATCAGTGAAGTAGTGGAATTTGTTTAGTGTGTGAGTAGATAGTCTTATTCTGTAAATGTTTTTAATTTATTTTATTTTTTTCATAGCCACTCCAGAATCGGGGTTAGGTGGAAGTGAAGGGAAAGAAATGGGCTACTTTTAACAAACCTGAAGAGAATTTGAGAAATGCTTGTGCATCTGCAAATGTTATGAGACAAAAGTAAATAGCATGTGTGGTATGGATGTAAACAAATATGAATACATTATTTGAAATTGTTTGATACAAATACAGATATGTATAGGAGGCACACTATTCGTTTTTTTTTTTTTTCGTTGTTTTGGAAAGCTTGCCAGGAAGGTCCACAGGGCATCTGGTTGAGACTAGAGCTGTGCATCGGGACTGGGATCTTGAGGGACGCCATCAAAAAGTCACTCAAGGTGGAGGTTTTTATTTTCAAGTTGGCGCGAGAAAGCAGTCAGATATGAAGCTCACAGGACAAACGCAAAACAGGTTCATTAAAATGAAAGTACAGCATTCACTCATCCTTAGTAACTGCCTGGTCAGATTCGTGGTGGTTTAGAAAGAAAAAAAAAAGCCTTTTTTTATTAGTCACATATACAGTGCCTCCAGAAAGTATTCACCCTTAGTGATTATTTCTCTTTTTGCTGTGTTGCAACATCAAATTTAAGTATATTAGAATGGGATATTTTTCTTTTTCTTTTGAAGTAACTCTCTACAGAAATAAAATTATAAATTATTTAGATGTCCTCAGAATTATTTAAATGTAAAAAAAAAAAAAAAAAAAAAAACTAGACACTCCTTAATTAATAAGTGTTCACCCCCCAGGTTCAATACTTTGCATTGTCCTTTTGCAGTAATTACAGCTTTGAGTTGTCTCGGCTGTTTCTCTATGAGCTTTGTGCATTACGATTTTGGTATTTTCTCCCATTCCTCAATGCAAATTTTCTCCAATTCTCCCAAATTAGATGGAGATTGTTGGTGGACAGCAATTTTCAGCTCATGCCACAGATTTTCAACTGGATTTCAGTCTGGGCTTTGACACTGACATTCCAGAACACAAACTTTCTTTCTTTTTTTTCAAGCCATTTGTTTGTAGTTTTGACCTGTGCTTTCACTCATTGACCTGTTGGGCTGTAAATTTTTGCAGATTTCTGGCTGACTGGAACTTGTATTTGGCTCCATCCATGTTGCCCTTGTGTCCTCCTGCGGAAAAGCAAGCCCAGAGCATGATGCCACCACCACCGTCCTTGATACAGGTAGGAATGATGTTACCTGGGTGTTGGGCTGTATTTGGTCTGTGCAAAACATTTGTGTGAAAGATTTTGACCAAATGGCTCAAAATCTTTTTCCAAAAGCTGTCAAATTTTGTCACATGCCTTCAAGCAAATTCAAGCGTGCCTTTATGTTTCTCAGAAGTAACTTCTTTCTGGCCACTCTCCCACAGAGACCAGATCTGTTAAGAGCTGATGATATTTTTGATGTCTACACTACACAGCCTGTCTACACTATGCAGCCAGTGAGCTCTGTAATTCCTTCAGTGTGGTAGCTAGCCCGTTGAACACTTATCTGACTATTGCCCTTCTTGCTCATGTGCTCAATTTGGAAGGATGGCCTGATCTTTGAGGTATCTGGGTTGTTTCATATTTTTGTCCTGCTTTTTTATAATGGATGTCACAATGCTCCTAGGAAGGTTCAAAGCTTTGCAGCTTTGCTGCTCTTTTTCTCCACCTCACCTCTTAACAGCTTCATCTCAAAGCTTCACAGGCAGTTCCCTTGTCCGCAGGACGGCAGAACTAATGTGCCATTTTAGCTGTGAGACCTCCCAAAGTCAGCGGTATTTATTGTGCAACCGTACCGTTGGACATGTGGATTTGAAATGAACACAGGTGTACCTTAACATAGTTAGTGTGAGTGCACAAAGAAAATAAAATACTAGTCCTAATTTAGACTGTCAAAAGAAAAGGAGTGAATACTTATTAATTAATCAGTTTTGAGATTTTTTAAAAATAATTCTGAGGAAATTTAAATAATTTATTTAATTTTATTCCTGTACAGAGTCACTTCATGAGCAGCAGAACAAATCCTGTTCTATTATACTTAAATTTGATGTTGCAGTACAACAAAAAGAGAAATAACCACCGGGGCATAAATATTTTCTAGAGGCTCTGTAAATTACATTACAGCGAATGGGCAGTGCAGTGTAGCCCTTGATGCCACATGTGATCTTCTTGTGGGCAAAATACAATGATCACGCCTTATTAAGCTGTGGCGATGACTTAATTATCTTGTTCCCTCGTGTTACTAAATCGTGACCATGCCTTAATGATCTCATTCTCATGCCTTACTAAGTCGGGTCACACATTAGGATCCAATTTCCACGTGTTAATGCTTTATTTATTTATTATTAAAAAGAGATGTCACAAGCCGGGCGGTGTACTATTGCATTTAGCGTTTGGCAAAAATGTGCATTTGTTGGGAAGTGGTGGGTTACTGATCAGAAGGTCAGGGGTTCAAGCCCCAGTGGTGCCAAGCTGCCACTGTTGGGCCCTTGAGCAAGACCCTTAACTCTATCTGCTCCAGGGGTGCTGTATCATGCTTGACCCTGCAAAGAAAATAATTTATATGTGACAAATAAAGACTTCTTTTTGCACTTTGAATGAAAACAGTGACTGTTCAAATAGTGCTGTGACCTGTTGTGTTGACTTTGTGTGGTTTTGAGTCATGAGAAACGCAGCTGAGCAACTGAGGAAAAAAATGTTAAATAAATAAATAAATAAATAAATAGACCTTTGCACTACGTGCACAGTTACATGAAAACTGCGTGCATTACTGTTACTACGTTTCCCAGAAGCCTTTGCGCCGAGCTGCCGTAAAGCGATGCTGTTATGGTCCGACGGTGACGTTTGCAAATCTGGCGTTTAAGCTTATCGCAGTGCTGGGTTTAGCTGGGAGTGCCTTGCAGCAAAGCGAGTGTATTCTCGGTACACGTCAACGTGTGACCTGCAGGAACGGATATATATTCGTTGATACGCTGGACTGACACGTTGGACGGCTGGTTCGAGTTTCACGAACATCCGAGTCGATCAGAATTCTTTCTCGAGGCCTAGTGGAAGACGTGAAGCCTCGGGCTAACCTGCGCGCTCCGGCCGGGATGACAGGACATGCTGCCGGGGAGAGCTGTTGATGTCTTACGCTAATCTTGCCCACACGAGGGCAAGCACCTGAACTCAGAGAGGTTGCTTAAAAACTGCTCGACTGTCATCTGATAAAAGAATGAAGCAACATGTTTTAAAACATACTGAGGGACATAGTTCTTGCTAGCTGGCTAACCAAACTAGCAGGCTAATCTGTGGCTTGAGTCATAGCCAGAACTGTTTTAATGTGTGTAAGTGTGTGTTGGTGTGTTTTGTAACTATGCTAGGTTTCTCTCGAACAAGCCTTTCTTGAACAGATGTTAATCCTCAGAGTGATTAAACCAGAACCACTGAAGACCTCAACAGCTTCACTTTCTTAGCTAACATTAGTTTTAGTTAAGTTAGCAAGCTAGTGACGTCATTTGTATTTTTACATTGTTTTGTCGTTTTTTGTTTTTTTTTTTCTTCTCTTTTTTGTGACGTTAATAAGACAAGACACATCTGGTCATTTTACTGAGAAGTCTTCTGTCCTGAAGACTCTCCCATTGCAGATAACTTCCTGACTATCAGAAAGCACTGACACTGGAGACTCCTTCCATAAATGTTAAATGATTGTCTCCTTACAGAAAACTTCACCATATCAACCATTATACGTTTTTCCTTTTCAAATGACTGCACGTATTGTCAGTTTATTATTAGTCTTAGATTATGTAGCCCATCTGCCATCCAAGTCCCTCTGAATGTCCTTAGATTTCTGTTATAAGTGAGTTTCACATATATGCATGCTCTTTAAGCACCACAGTGAAATATGTGTAAAAAAAAAATTCTTGGTAATCTGACATACACTAAAGATGAAATAGATAAGGTCTAGGTTGGGAAAAAAAGAGGCTGGTTTGTTTAAAATAGAGATGTAATTCTCTTTTATCTCATCAATACAGGGACCGTATGTGGTTTTCTGATGAGGCTGCCATGGTGTTTCTGGATGTCAGGGTTTGAAGTCACTGCTCGCTCCTCTGGACCCTGTTGAGACCTGCTGCACTTGAGGCTCAGATCGTCACACACTTACGACTGAAGACGAGTTAAGCCTGCCAAACATGAACCGATACCTGCCGGTGGCACGGCAGCACTTCCTGACTGCTCTAGCCAGCACAAGTGTGGTGGTGAAATGTATATGTGTCACCGTGTTTGTGCTTTACCTCATCTCGTGGCTGGCGGACACACGCGTGGCTCTCGGAATTACACCCGGATACCTCTTTCCTCCCAACTTCTGGATCTGGACTCTGTTGACGCACGGCGTGGTGGAACAGCACGTGTGGGATGTAGCACTAAATGTGGCCACAGTGATCACTGCAGGGAGACTGCTGGAGCCTCTATGGGGCGCTCTGGAGTTACTTGTCTTCTTTGTGGTGGTGAACATTGCTGCTGGTTTGCTTTCGGGCCTCTCCTACGTTCTCGCCTACGCTGCCACCTTCGACCTAAGCTACCTGTTTGATGTGCACATCAGTGGCGCGCCCACGTTTCTCGGTGCCGTCCTGGTGGCTCTAAAGCAGACGTCAGGCGACACGACTGTGCTTCGAGTGCCTCAGATTCGTTTGAAGGCAGCCCCAGCACTGGTCCTGCTAGCATTAGCTATCTTGCGGCTAGCTGGGCTGCTGGAAACCTCTGCACCTTTAGTGGGATGCAGCTATGGTGCATTAGCAGGGTGGGTATACTTACGTTTCTATCAGAGGCACAGCCGTGGGCGTGGCGACATGTCGGACCACTTTGCCTTCGCCTCCTTCTTCCCAGAGGCACTTCAGCCGGCAGTGGGCCTCATCGCCAGCCTGGTGCATGCTGCCCTTGTCAAGATGAAGGTGTGTCGCAAGATGGTGAAGCGCTACGATGTCGGCGCACCGTCATCCATCACGATCAGCTTGCCTGGCACAGACCCACAGGATGCTGAGAGGAGACGGTAAGAGGCTGAAATAATGTCATACAAATAATGAACAGTTCCATGTTTTTCTTTTTCAACAGGAGCAAATAACACAAATATTTGAAAGTGGGGCAACAAGAGTCTGTAACAGTCAAGAAAAACTTGCAGTGCAAAATGTACCAGATCTTTTGGCACTTTAGAACTGGATCTGTGCTTTTTAAAGTTTCGTGATATTTGGTGCATGTTCATAATCGGCTCTGTTGGTACTTGGCAGTAGGCCTTGTTTGTTGTTGGGTGGTTGCACACAACGTGTGACTACATATACACAAACACACACAAACATATATATTGTTCATTGGTGCATTTTATTGCACAGTCCTCAAAAGGTGCAGCAGCACAAACGGTTTTTCAAGGCACGTTCAGCCTAAATAAACAGAAAAGCTCAAACAAACAAACTTTCACAGTGATCGCGAGCAATATTCTCAGTTTAATGGGAAATGAACTAGAAGTTCAACTGGTTCCTGTTTGGCTCCCTTTCCAAGGGGGAAAAAAAACTATGGGTAAAAATGGCACTTACATTACATCAGAAAACTTTGTATTTTGTGTCAAATATTGTTATTATGATAGTTTGCCAGCCATAAAAATTTGTCAAACACAATTATTATTATTATTATTATTATTATTATTATTCAAAAAATGGTGCTCGTCATGTTTTTGCTCACTGTGCATATGATAGAATAGTGTTGAATTGTTGCCCAGCCGTATTTTAATATTCGAGTCATAAAGGATATAATTAAGTTGAAACCTGTTATGCTAGTAAGACTTAATTGTGTTTAAGGATAGGAAATTACAATAGTGAATCTTTTCAGAGTCTTTAACTGACTTCCTTTCATCTTACCTGCTATTCACCTTCTTATTTGAAATCATGTAAGTAAGAAAAAAAAAGATAACGAAAGTTATTCCACATGTACACACGTTTCATTATAGAATAACGCATTGTTCTTTTTGATAAATCTAATGTCCAGTCCTACCTTTCACTTACACTACACCAGCCATAAACAGCTATGAATGTTCATTAAGCAGCCTCTTTCTTTTGCTCTCTCTCGAAGTTGATAAGACAAAAAGTACAGCCTGTCTTGTTTCTGTCAAACCACAAAGGACAAGTGCTGACCCTGGAGACCTGAGAAATGTTTAAGTTGATTATGTAATAAGGCCGAGATTGTGTAGAGATTTTGTCTGCCATACAAGCCCCTGTGAACGAGCCGTTACCTTAGAAACAATGACATTTAGGAAAAAGTGCACTAATATAAACCTGTGGAAGTGCTGTCAGAGCTGCTGTTCTAGAAAAAGATGTTTATAAATTCTTCAGTATTTCCTGTTTGTGATTGACCTGCAGGCAGCTGGCGCTGAAAGCTCTGAATGAGCGGCTAAAGCGAGTGGAGGACCAGTCTGCCTGGCCCAGCATGGAGGACGAGGAAGACAACGACGACGACGAAGTTCGGACAGACGCGCCCCTGCTCCCGACTCGTGACCCCTCGCCGCCAGCTCCCAGCACTACCCAGAATTCCACAGGGCAAGAGTCGAGCATTATAAGCTTTGAAGACGCCCCCACTCACTCCTAACACACACGCACACACAAACACACGTGTACATGAGTACAGGAACCGACGAGTTCAGCCCTCTGTATCTGAGACACAATCACAACACCTGCTGAAGAGGCGGTGATGATTTACCCTCGAGAGCAAGACGGCTTGCCATAGGTAGTTTATAAATCTTGATCAGTTCTAATAAACGCTCTTACACAAACAAGCCTACAAGTACACTGATTATGTTCAGCTTAGACGTTGTACAGATGAACTTTTCTGAAAGTGTGTATCTGTGGCACTCATTTTTTTATTTGCAATGTACAAACAAGATCTTCACTTTTGTGTGTGTGTGTGTGTGTGTGTGTGTGTGTGTGTGCGCGCGCATAAGGATTCTAGATGGAGTTTGTTCTGAATAAATGCTTCAGCTGCTGCTGGGACATATTACTTCTAATTTAAATTAGCTACAGGCTTACAGGCATTTGACTTATGGGTAATTCCGAGACTTTGTAAACTTTGTCGCCCACCCCAGCAGCAGGTAACAAAGCAGTTGAGGTGGGGTTTTTTAATGCATACACCTTTTTTTTTTTTTTTGCTTGGAAATTGGGTTTAAATGCTATTTGTGCCTGTTGCTCACTGACAGAGACTTTCAGAAATCATTTCAGACATGAGCTGGTTTGCCAAAGGTGGACAGTTGGAGATTTAAAATTGTCTGAGGAAAGATATGATAACAAAACGAGTTGTGCTCTGTGTTATATTAATGTTGGTAGTTTCCTTACATTGAGTTATTAACCACAGAGGCATCTTTTCTCATGTTTAATTATTTGCTCACAACCACACAAATTAAAACTAGTTCTGATTCACGATGATGTCTTGTAAACGTAATTACCTGCATGAGGCAAGGAGCTGCACAACACGTGCGAGTCTGTAGGATGCAGAGCGTTCAGTACGTGAACATTAGTCACAATAACATAACTAGGGGTTTTTTGTTTTTTTGTTGTTTTTTGTTTTTTTTTACATTTTTTAGGCACTACTCCCTGCAGTGTTGTGGTTCCTCACAATCCTGACGTGTGGATTAAGAAATTTGCATTTTATTGACATTATGGGGCTGAATTTCCAAAACAGACTATTTTGAAGCCACCAGCAATCCAAAAGCCTTAAATATAGGTGCAATGATTGTGACTGGAACAAGTAAACAACAATTAAAGCATGTTTAACATGGTGTAACGTGAGAAAAGAGTAAGACATTTGCTTTTTATGTCCCCTGTCTGGGGTGTTATGTGTCTTGAGGATCATTCTTTCCCATGGATGATAAAGCGAACATGCCAGCTGTGGTCCATGCACACGTTTGAACAAGATGCACCTCTAGGCTATAACTTTATGATTATCATCCATTTTCTTGTGTGTGTGTGTTTGTGTGTAAAATCCAGATTGTTTCATCTAATGACAGCAATACAGCCGAATACTCCAGTTCCACTGTCCACACCACCTTCCTCCTCTGTCGTTATCTATCAAGCTTCATGAACTAAGGAATCGCTAAGGAATCAGTTTATCACTTATGTATGCTAATTTAAAAATAAAAAATAAAATCTACACGGTGTAAAGCTGATCCTGAATCATTAATACACACTATAATGTTTGATGTGTATTGCCTTCATTCCCTCTGTCGATCTGTGTAATTTTTTTTTTCAGTTTTTTTTTTTTTTAAACCAGCATTCACGATCAAGAAATCAACTTACCTGCTCTATCATTCTGTGTGAGGGAAAGACGTTTTGTACGTTTGAATAAAAAGTGAAAGTATTAGAAAGAGAGCGAAAAAAAAAAAAAGAGAAAATTGAGTGTGTTTTTATAAAGCAGATTTTTTTTCTCTACAGATTTGGCGTGATGTTCAGGGACAGAGGGAAAAGGCTTTGGCAACAGTTTGTAGTAACTGGTTGTATTTCCTCACTAAATAAGTTTTGTTTGTTCAGGCTGTTTATTTTCTGCTGTTAATCTTTTCCCCCTTTCCAGCTCGAAGTCTCAACACTTTTCTTTACTCTGTGGCTCGAATGCCACGTCTCCCGAGTTCCACTTCAAATTCTCTCTCTGTCTCCAATAAAAGGTTCTATGGAGAACACCTCAAAACTTGTCATGTCATTATACACATGAGCAATTTATGTGTTGTTTTCATTTTTATACACTTTATTAATTGTACTAATGATTAAATATTAACTAATGAAATGTGAATTGTTTTTATTAATAGTACTAATCTTCAAGGATATTGCTTTTATTAATGCATGCTCTGGGCCCAGTCTCTAAAAAAAAAAAAAAATTGTGGTTTTCTAAGGTAATCTAACCATGTTTCTGTTTATTTCAGCAGCCAGAAGTCATAATGCAAATATAGTGTTGCTTATCCAAATTACTAACGAAGCTGTGTATGTGTGTCTTTCATTTTTTATATGCAGTGTTGATAATACTGAGATGGTGGTACATTTCATTTCTACTAGTACTACTATTTTCCCTCCACGGCACTTAGACGACAAAAGCAGCACAAAAGACCATTGTGGTTGGGAAATGAGTTTGCGTTTATGAAACACAGAAACCAGAAGATGTCTATACAAGAAATACTTTTTTTTTTTCCACACAAAACCCTATCGTGGATCAGTCTCTACAGAGGGACAAGCTGAAAAACACTTAAGGGTGCTGATGGGACATCTATAAAAGTGTATGTACTTTGAGAACCATTGCCACTGTACACACACACACACACAGACACACACACACAGACAGGGTTAAATGAAAAGCTTTAAAGCACAAGTTCCTAACTCTGGTCCTGGAATACACCCTGTCATGTATAAGCTTATGTTTTCCCTGCTCACGCCCACTTCAGCTCAGGAAGAGTTGATAATTAGCTGATCAGTTGAATCAGGGAGTACTTCAGGACTAGAGTTAAGAACCTGTACCCTAAAGCATGTCCAGGGGTCTGTAAAGCATTGCCATAGGGTCCGTGATTTTTGATACGTCGATGGAAATCACAAACCAGCGTGATTTCCAGTGATAAATTATTAATAGTTATCATATTTTTTATTGAGTTCCAGGGTTGGACAAAGCGCTGAGAAATGTTACTTAGGTGAAAATACAGAAATCAAAATCAAAATAAAAAATCAATTAATAGTGAAAGTAACAAAAAGTTTCTACTTTTAAATGTACTCAAGTAAGAAAAGTAAACAATTAAGTTAATGGCATGTTTCATGAGAAAGGTAACGATAATTAATTATTAAAACTGATTTTTAGTAAGTACACATTTTGCCTGAAAACATCATTCATTCATTCATTCTGTTAGTGAAACTTACCTCAACATGCTCTTAATTAGATGGAGTTCATGTCTTCTAGAGAGGTAAAAGGGGACTCCTCGGTTATATACAAATCTATGCTTACTCCATCATACTGCAACATTTTGCTGAAGTAGGGCCAGGGTGCTCATCTTCAAGTTCAGCGACATTGTTCAGCATGAGAAGGTGAAGAATTGGCATGATTCTTCATACATACAGTGATTTACTCTGATTTTTTATTTTTTCGCTTAAAATTGGAAATAAACTTAAGGTTTTAGAATTTTGAAATAAAGAAAGTAAATGTTCAATATTTAATATTCAAGATTCTGCATTATTTCTAGGTCCCTATTTAAATCTAGGCAAATTTATGATATTGACCATGTTAACTGCTTTGTACAAAAGGGCAGATTTTCCTTATGCCTAATCTCTTCTATTGAAGCATGTGTTCAGATGACACTCTGATGGATTTGATCTAAAATGGATCGTAAGGTTTTGTACAAACTTGTAGAGTTCATGCCAGCTCGAGAGCACACTGTCGCTAAAGCAAAAAGGGGACGTACCAAATACTAAGAAACTCTGAAATTCATGAAAATATTTCAAAGATTCTACTATTCACTCAAGATGTCAATCATATAATTTGTAATGAAAATTGTTGTATTAAATTAGAAAAGAATGCAAATAGAAGAATTTTCACTAGAGGTCTCAGACTTTGACTGTATTTTTTTTTTAACTGATTAACTTGATTAGATGTTAAACTGAAATGACTGAATGCTAAACCTAGCTCATTTGGTTGATGCACAGTATGGATGGATGGATGGATGGATGGATAGATAGATAGATAGATAGATAGATAGATAGATAGATAGATAGATAGATAAGGAGTAAAAAGTGATATATCTTGGAAATGTAATTAAGAATACAAGTATTCATTTTCATTTAATACTCAAGTAAAGTATAAATATGCCAAATTAATTCTTAAATGTAGTAACTAAGTACAGCTACTCAAGTATTGCCCACCCCTGTTGGGTTATTATCCTGCTTGACTAGTCACTTATAACGAAAGGCTTTAATCCAAACCTCAATAACTCAAAAACAAGTAAGCCTGTAAATAATGTCATATATAAACGTGGACCTAGTGTGTTCAGTGGACACTTGACACTCAGATGAAAAGGCTGTATGGCTCAAATAAATAGTCAAAATATTACTGTATACCTTTAAATAAGAGCCCTGTATCTGAAGAGATGAGAATATGTTCATGAAATAAACCTGTCCAGAGGGGTTCTGTGGAATCTATTTTAAAGGGTAATGGGGTGAACTCTGCCCTTCTGTTTGGGTAAATTAGTAGTGCTGGTGGTTTGAGAGTGTAGTGTCTCACTCTGGCCACTAGATGGCACCAGTAACACGCTATTGGTTGGAGGGGATTAGATACAAAGCTGTTTCCTCGGATTTTAGCTGCTGTATGTCTGTTTTGGCATGGGGTCTTACTTTCCTCAGCTTTTCAAATGTAGATTCAAATGCTTGGAAGTAACAAAGGTCATTTAATAATAATATTGTTGCCCTGTTGAACAATTTACACACTCTGTACACAAACCCATGTTGCAATATTCAAACAACTTGTGAGAACATTTTATTTTATCAGACACACCTACTAGCTATACTATACAGTATATGAATAACATGATGGTCTTTTAATGGACGGGGCAGAGGATGCAGTAAAAAAAAAAAGTAGATTATAATCAGTAATGAATGATAAAATGGTCTTTAGGTGTATGTAAAGTTCTGCTGATGTTCTTGGAGGTATAAGAAAGGGTTAAATGAGGTAATCGCTTCGCGTGCACGCTCAGGCGTGGCCCACGCACGTGCACGCGTCCCTTCAGCCCTTGTATGAGAGCCCGCCCTGTGCGCGCGCTCGTGACTAATTCATTGTATGTGGTAGGAGAAGAGGCTGGCGCACAACTGCTGGAAAACGACGGACAGAAGCTTAACCTTCAAGTAAGAATTTTATATTCCTCACTAATATTTGTCTAAGGTGAAGTTTTCGATTTTGTTACCTGTTTCGATGTTGGTGTAAAACTTCTTATTTGAGAGCTGAGGCGAGACTTCTTTCGGAGAGCCAGACCACAGGAACGTTAGCCTGCTTTAGCTGAGACGCTAACTAGCTAACCGGCTAAATAAAAATAACTACCTGGTTAGTCAGGCTTTTGTATTTCGTTATTTGTGTCGGAAGTTTTCTTTGACTAATTCTCAAAAACACGAAGGAAAGTGTTTGGAAAGGGGTTCCTTGGTGTCTGTAGGAAGGGTTTGCTAGCTAACTAGCTAGCTACGGTTAGTTCATTGTGAAAGTAGTTAGATGTAACAGTAACGCCTCGCTATTGTTATCTCTTTTTGAGACGGTTGTATTCTGTATTTTTTTAACAACATTAGTGTAAATGTGTGTATATGTAAATTGGTTTCCATTTCCCAAAGTTAACCTGTTAAGTAAATAAAACGAGCCAGCTCCGAGTAACTATAATAACGTTATTTTAAGCAGACTGATAAACTGTCCAAGTGTGGATTAATGAATCCCGGAAGTTACTCCATGTCGCATTATTCTGGGAGGTTTTTATCATTTAAACATTATGTCTACTACATTTCTATCAGGGTAATAGATGAGTGATGTAATGGTTAGTTTGCTGAATGGTAGCTAACAAGCAAGATATAACTATAAAAGTGATGAAAGAAGTGTTTTCCTGTTGGTGAAGCTATATGGCAGAGTGGGAAGATATTTTAGATATATATCTCTGTTTATTTCACTTTTATTGGATTGTTGTTGTATTATTGAGATTGTATTATGTGTCAGGATAGAAAAGATTGGATTGATCCGTGACTTGTACAAAGGCACCACAGTTGAAACGAGATCATTTAGAAATCAGTGAAATAATCAGCAATCCGCTTCATTTTAGGTTTAAATGCTGAATGTTTCCTGTTGCACTGCACTGTGTTTGATCCCCAGAGACGAAGCTGAGCGCTAAAAAAAAAAAAAGCAAGTTGGCCGAATGGTATTTGTGTATAAATGGTAATGATTTGTACACGATCATCTTTATTAGCCAGCATGTCAACGCCAGCAGTCGTAGATGAGTACTGAAGCCTGCTTTAATGGCTGTGTAATCGGGTAGAGGTAACGTGTAGGACAGCGTGTACAGCCATCTGTTGCGCCCTGACGCCATCTTAAAGCCGGAGGGCTCTCTAAGACCCACCCAGTGTGTTTTTACGCCTCAACATCCACTTATTTTTCCGACGTCTCAGTGTCAAATAGAGACAGCATGTACTCTGTTCATTCTCCAAAGCATTAGGCTAGCTTACAGAGCCAGCAGTGTTGAAGGAATCTACACTGGGCTGGCTGCTCTGACTATCCTGAGCTGAATGTCAGTGTTTCTGCTGCTGGATTTCCTTCCCAGTGTCCTGTGATAGATCAGTGAACAAACCCTGCTCAGTTCCTCTCAGCTGACATTACACACTCCTTAGAAGTCGACATTTATTCCTAATACTATACCAGAGCTGTTTTCTTTTGGCAAATGTAGCCTTTAAACAAGGAAAACAGTTAGGAAGTTGTGTACTTCCCCTGCTGAAAACACACAATACAAACCGTCACAGAAATTCTAATGGTTTCCACTAAAAATACCATTACAAACCATCAGCTAACCGTTCCATTACCGTTATTGGTCTTTAATGGTATCCACTAGACCTAACATGCCACCAGTAGAAGGCAACGGATTACCAGTAGAGACCCACAGGGACCATTACAGTTTCCAATACGATTCCCATTATAGCCATTGAAACTACAAATTCTGTGAGGGTTTCTGGTTTTGTTTTGTTTTTTTGTTTTGTTTTGTTTTCTTCCTTCTCTCAGCAGGGTCTGTAGCGTGTGAGTAGGGAAACCACAGATTCCCTCTAAAAATGCATTCGCACAAGTACACTTGTTGATGTACAGTAAAAGTACAAATGAAATTTGTGATGTGATTTGAGAGTGCTTTTTTTGGTGTGAAATAACACCCAGTTTTTATGTGAATGTGGGTTTTTTTTTTTAATAAGCTGAAAAAAGGCCATTAACTACATGTTGACATAACAGATTAGTACAGTAGATATCTAGTTATTCAGCTAATTAAAGCAGGGTTGGTGATACAAGAGTGTATGTATATATATATATATATATATATATAAGACAGACTGACATGATGCACTTTTCTGAGTACTGGTTATGAGGAATCAGGAGTTTATGATACTTGGTCAGACTGCTTCTAAAAGTAAAACAGACTTCAGAAAGCCCACAGCTCTCATAAGCTTTCAGGACAGTACGAGAAGCCGAGTTGTCTATTAAACATAGAGGTGGATAGTAAACAGCAAAGAGTGATATGTGAAAATGCACGTTTTATTGTTGTCAGTTCAAATAAAAATGGCGGCTTGCTTCAGCTCTGAGGATGTTGCAATTCTTGAGGAAGATTACACAGAATCCCATCATCCAGTAGGAGACTTTTATTAAACGCATGATTTGAGACTGTGAACTTTTCTCAGGCCTTGATTAAAGCAGAGTGCTTGTATGATTTTTCTCCGACTTTAGACAGTAATGGCCAGCCTAATTTTAAATATGCAGTTAACGGTTAAGGTACAATTTTATTTTACGTTTCTAAATTCTGGTTCCTTATAAATGGCTGCTGCATTGATTTGAGAGAAAAGTGTCTCCAGCCAACCTTCAAGTAAAATCATTTTAAAGACACACATTTCATTTCTAGAGTCATCCGTCTGAAAAACATGAATCTGTTAAGAAAACGGAACACTGTATCACTCATCTCGGCACCCCGGTTAATAAAAGTTTCACTATTTAGTATCTGTCTTCTTTAAAAGGAACAACACTGTGGGAAATTTGTGTGAAGAGGATGTGAGACACGATGTTGGAGATCCTGTTGATTTCTGCTTCTCTTTAATTTGCGTATCTTTAGCAGTAGAATAGAGTGGCTTTCAGAGGAGTTTGAAGAGTCACTTTTTCAAACTGCTGTGCTCTACTGCACAGAGCCGAAGGGCTTGGAAGTTGTTTGTTTTTGTTATTGCCTGTGACGAGTAGCTGACCAGCCTGCTATGAATGTGCTGTCTTGTCTTCCAAAATGGAAGTTCCAAAATTTCCTGTTTGCACTTTGGAGTCTAGGAAGATGTCTGTGTTCTTGCGTATATTTCCTTACAAGTTATTGTCAGTGTTGTATAAAATTAGTTTGTTGCTCCATGATCCATGTATTACAAACCACGCTCATGTTCGTCTAATATTATTCAAAATTCTCTGTATTAACATGATCTGCTTCCCTGAAACAACTTAGTTAGAGACTAAAGTTGTACTTTTTAGTGTTATTAATCAATTTACATTCTAATGAGTGGGAAAAAATGAGTGAAAAAATATAATGTTTATTATTATAATGAAAATAATAAAATTATTTATCCACCGACTGTTTAATGTTTGAAGAGTTGGATTATGCTTATAAGATAAATCATTATATTTATATTCTTGAGGATTTTTTTATTTGTTCTTTTTATCATTATTGTTTTTATTGTGTTAAAGGTTAGTGTTTTAGATTAAACCCGTTCAATAGTAACCAGTCAGTCAGACCCATAAGTATAATAATTTAGAAACAACTTGTTGTTTTGACAATGGTTGGTCTCCTTTGTGGGCTTTAAGGTAATCCAAATGGTTTTTACAGAATTTCACAGCTCAGTGTGAGTTTCCAAAAGCATGGTGTGTGGTATAGGTTTACCGTGGTAAAGGTCAGCGTGTGTATGTGGGTGTGCGAGATTCACAGATCACATGCTGGATGACGCAGACTTCACTGCGAGATATCATAGATGTTTGTGTGTGTGTGTGTTGTATGTGACCATAGCAACTATCAGCAGTAAGCTGATGCTGCAGCATGTGTGTATCTAACCTGTAACCTATTTATGTGTTGTAGGCATGGCAGCGATTCGTAAGAAGCTGGTGATCGTTGGTGATGGAGCATGCGGTAAAACTTGTTTGCTGATCGTCTTCAGTAAAGACCAGTTTCCTGAAGTCTATGTCCCCACCGTATTTGAGAACTATGTAGCAGACATTGAAGTGGATAGCAAACAGGTAACGCATGAACATACACTTGCACATTTAGCTTTATTTAACCTGACTTCCTGCCACAAAATGCACTCAAAACAAACACACAATACTACTGAACAAACACACACTACTCTCAAGTTCCACCCAATATTGCGTCTTTCTAGATGTTAAGGACAGGTGTGTGGTTTGCTGTTACACTCAATATGTACTCACAGGAAGTATTAATCAGTGTATATTGTCTGTTCAATTAATGGGGTCAACCTAAGACTAATTTATAATGGACGTGTCACAGGTTAAAGTCCCGAGAAAAGAAGCACTGGTTTAATAAAAGTCTCGTAATGCATCAACGTTCAGAGTGGATTGATCTGGTAGTGGATGTGGAACACCACAACTGTCCCCTGGAGCACTTTGATATGAGCTTATTTTCAGTTGTGCTTCCCTCGTTTAATGTCCCTGTTCAAAATGATGTCCTTATTTCTCTTGCAGCAAGTCACCAGTTTATGAGCTTCTATTATGAATGAACGATATGACAAATTTCATAACACAATACCCAGATATTTCTATGAGGCACAATATGTGTCATGATGTACGTTATTTGACCAAAGGACTGTGGACATACACAGCTGGACCTTTACATACACTATGGCTAAATGTTTGTGGACACCAGACTATCATACCCATATGTGGATCTTCCCCAAAGCTGGAAGCACACAATTGTATAAGATGTCTTTGTGTGCTGTAGCATCACAATTTCCCTTCACTGGAATTAAGAGGTCCAAACATGTTCCAGCATGACAAAGCCCCTGTGCACAAAGCGAGCTCCATGAAGACATGCAAAGGGAGGAATTTGAGTGGCCTGCACAGAGCCCTGACCTCATCCCTACTGAACACTTTTAGGATGAATTGGATCGCTGACTTCACCCCAGACCTCCTCGTCTAACATCAGTGCCTGACATCACTAATGCTGCTTTTTGAAAGTTTGTAACTATTATTAAAAAATAAACAAAGTTATAAGGATACCATAATACCTGTGTTCTCAAAAATGTATTGACATAATTTATCGCAATATCAAAACTATATCATCACATTGCGCAGGCTTTGCTTGTATCAACTTACATTTACACGAGAGGTAAAAGGTTAGTGCACTCTGTCAAAGGATAACGAGATTCGTGTCGCAGCAAAAACAATTTCTACAGAATCGTCAGTGTCGATTGTGAAAAGTTGTGAAGCTATTTAACTATGTAATTTAAAACTGCATGAGCCTGTTACATTTTAGACCAGGATGCAATACGCTGCAGAAAGTAAGATCACACACACTCATGAAAGATTTATTTAGCGGCTTTGTGTTGGTTATGAATATAGCAGTTAGCGCTAATTATGAAATTGTTCTGTTTATGTTCTATGATTTAGTTCTGTTTTAATTCTGATCTGGGGAATGTGCAAGTAGATTTACTGAAACTATGTTTGTGTGTTTCAGGTGGAGCTCGCTCTTTGGGATACCGCAGGGCAAGAGGACTATGACAGGCTCCGCCCACTTTCCTACCCAGATACTGATGTCATTCTCATGTGCTTCTCAATTGACAGTCCAGACAGTTTAGGTGATTATGCCCTCTTTTTCTTCCCGTTACAGTGATGTTCTAAAATCACTTTAATGCCTAATTTTACTCATTGTCTTTCCTATTACTCATTTGTTGTAATTACAACAAACTATGTATCCAGTTACTTTAGAATGGGATTTTTGACCTGATGGTCGTTCTGTTAATTGCGTCTGAATATTTCAGTATTCAGATCTTGATGCCTTTTAAGATCTGCCATTTTGCCACAGGAATACAATAAATGGATACAACTATCATTTGTAGCACTTCTACTGAATCATTATTTATAGGTATTCTGGAAAAAAAGCATAATGCAGTTATTTAAAGAGCCAGGCCCAGTGAGAAAGAATATATTTATTGCAGCAGTACTAAGAATCTTTCCTAAGAAGCTATCTGTCATAGGAAAAAAATACTTTAGCTTGTTTATTAATAAATGTGCCATGCCAGTGTGTGGTCAGTGATTTGTTTAGCAAATTTGGTTGCTTAAGGGATCTGTCTAATGTCACAGATTTGAATAAAAGTTTTATTTATTGACGTAGTGTTCAGCGTTACACCCAGCAAACTAACCACATTTCAGTATGAAGGGATGTTAAAGTCAGTGTCTCACCTCTGTCTGTACAGAAAACATTCCAGAGAAGTGGACACCTGAGGTCAAACACTTCTGCCCAAATGTACCCATCATCCTCGTGGGCAACAAGAAGGATTTACGAAATGATGAGCACACACGCAGAGAGCTGGCCAAGATGAAACAGGTAATCTCCCTCTTGTTGGGTGGTTACACTCACTGCTAGTAATGAAAACTCCCCAAAACAATTATGGTGTCACTGCTTTAAAGTACATTTCAGAACTGTTAAAAAAAAAAAAAAAAAGTCATAGTGTAGTGGTGGTCTTTACTGAAAACCCTTGTGTAGATGTAGTGGTGTATTATGTAAATGTTTATCCTGATGTCTGTCTTGGGTAGTCAGTCTGGTATTACTGAAAGGAAATTAACTGTATTTGTGATTTAAATATTTGTGTCCAGTCAAGTAGCAGCATTGTGGGATCGCCCATAAATAACCTGTCACTGACACACTTCCTAACGTCTATATTCAAAACTCTTCCTTCTCAAACAGGAGCCAGTCAAAGCTGAGGAAGGGCGGGACATGGCTAATCGGATTGGCGCTTTTGGCTACATGGAATGCTCTGCGAAGACAAAGGATGGTGTGCGGGAGGTGTTTGAAATGGCCACCAGGGCAGCGCTGCAGGCACGCAGGGGCAAAAAGAACAGCAAATGCCTTCTACTCTGAACACGCAGCACTGGACTCAAACCCCAAGCAGGGGTGCAAAATGTGTGTGGATGCACACTCATTCCTCAAACTCGCCAAATGTTTTGGAAGAAAGAGTAACTGCTCAGAAAATAGTTTTTTGTTAATTTTATTTTTGATTCTTCGATTAGTCATGGAAGTGTTTTATCAGTATTTAAGAAATTGCAAAGGACTTGGACTTTTGCCTGTTTTGTTTATTTTTTTGAGGTTTTACCTGAGTTTTGTGATATTATTAAAGCCACACCCACCTGCCAGATGCTGTCATGTGACTCAAGCCTGCCAATCAAGTGCTCATCACAATTGCTGGGATTTTTTTTTTTTATTCCCCAATGAAACAGGGCTGAAAAGTGAACATGATTTGTAATGTGTGTGTGTCATTTTTATGGTTTGCTTTAGCTTAGGAATATAAACACCACCAACTTTCTTTGGAAGCAAAAAAGACGGGGTGGGGGTTAGATATGTATACATGTACATATGTAACGCGTGTGTGGATGCACACGGTCATGACTGGAAGTCCATTTGTAAACTAGACTTGGTAATCTTATGTAATAAAAGACTTTCTATAAGGAATAACACGGGTCTAATTTTGTTTTTTTGGTATTTGAATATTTCATACCACAGGCAGTATTCAGAGCAGAGTTATGCTCATGTAGCGTGGAGGTAATACTGAAATTGTGCATTCAGATTTAGAAATTGTGCTATCAGTATTCAGACCTCACAGACTTGCAGATGTAAGTGATATTCAGACAAAATATGGAACTGGAAAAAATATGGAATGCCATTTGTTGCCAATCTTAAATACAAAAGTATGTAATATAATAGAAATGTATAAATATGACCCTAAATATATATCTGATATAAAAGAATGACCCTAGTAATTAATAGTATTGTCCACAAAAAAAAAAAAGTTCTGTATAGAGGACATCGGAGGAGACGGTGTCTTAATCAGAGACCTGGAATTAAATTAAAATGAGCTATGCGTGTAGCAGAGGAATGCTGGCTCAGCTTATCCTTCAAACCATATATCAAATTAACAAAAAACACTGGCATTATTTTATTAAATAGCAAGATAAAATAGATCCCATTGACATGTTCTGATTTCATGACCACGGTGTGGTATCTTGTGGCTTCATCGAGTTGGGCACCCAATTAACTGTTGGCATGATATAAAAAATAAAATATAAACTAATCGTGTGTGCTGGATCAAGTGCTATTTTATATGGTGGAAGTCACATTGTTAAATTAAACCAATATATTACACTCCTAATATATTAGGTGTCTAATATAATACTCGCAATGCTTGAATTCATACATCACTGTATTATTTTTTTAATTGTCATATTATTCATATTACGGTTGATGGCAAAGAAAAAAACAATATTATCTTTAGTTTTTTTGCATCCGCATTTTAAAGGCGGTTTAATAGATGCTATTGAAAACCCTGGTCTTGACCACTTTTAGTCAAGAAAACTTGGGCAGCCTCAGAAGCTGAATCAATTTATGCAAAGACATATAAATATATAAATAAATATTATCATAAATATAAATATTGACACAAATTGTGAACCTAGTTACCTACTCTGAATACCGCCCCATTTTTCCAGCTGTTTAGGTGCCACCTACTTTGTACCTACCCTCCTCGGGCGTTTTTTCAGTTAAACCTAGCATATCTGTTCCTCTGCACAAGATGTCAGCCCCATCTACCCTGATGATCAGTGGGAAAGGACCACCATGGAGCACATTTTATCTGGGTGGTATGTCATTCTCAGAACATCAGTGACACTTATGTGGTGTGTGTTGCCTTGGTATCAGTCCCAGCAGCAATTCTGTGGGTTATAGGCACCTTAATGTCACTGCTGGGTTCACAACAGAAAATATCTACTTAACAACAGTCCTGTGGTCAGAAACTGATGAAGGCTTAAGATTTGTTTTTTAACATGTGGATGGAATAATATAATCTACAGTCTTTGCTAATACACCAACATTGCTATGCCTAAAATCCTGGTACCAGTGACACCATCTAGTGAACCTCCATCCAAATATCTGGTCAGTGGTGGTCATTAAGTAGAGCAAAAGTCAATCCTCGTATACCTAGGTGTAGTTGGTAACATGCCAGTATAATAGGTGACAAACTGGCAAAATGTAGTCTGGATATAGATCTTCAGGTAGATCTTTGGGACAGGTTTGAACATCTCTTGCCTGAATGGCAGAGCCAGATGCTTGGTGGGTCTCCGGTTTGATCCTGAGCTCCTTTCGGAGTTTTGCATGGGTTCAATTTGGGTTCTCCAGTTTCCTCTCACCTCCCAAAAACATGCATGTATGTGGACTGGCTATGCTAATTTCCTTCTAGGTGTGAACACTTGTGTGTATGGTGTCCTCTCTGGAGCTCTGGATCCACAGCAACCCTGACCAAGATAAACAGATTACTGAAAATGAATAAATGAGTGAAGGTAGGAGGCTTCTCGAAAGTATTGGATTTGGTCACAAGCTTGCTTCTCAAGCCAGGAGTTGACAAAAGAACAAGAGAGTGGTAACTTGCAGACACCTTGACTCAGATGTGTTAGCTCACAGCAAACACTATTTGAGCAGTGGACCACACCTAAACACACTGAAGCTTTGCTTGTGTCTCAATAAGTAACTTACAGTCTGTTATTTACATCTCAAACAACCTTTTTTCTTATATCTAGATGATTTTAAAATGAATATGATATGGGGAAAGGGTCTACAAAAGTGTATAATGATTTAGTCAGGCAGAACAGGCTCTTAGTCAAAAAGAGAAAAATTAAAAAAAAAACACTTCAGGAAGGAACTCGTCACGCTGCCGCCCGCGCGAGCTGCGTTCAAAAGCTGCTCGCGTTTCCGCACAGCGTCTTTTCCTGAGCAAGACAGTGAAGACTGAGACCGACGCCCTTTCTAGTCTCGCTCTCTCTCACTCTCACACACACACACACACACGCTCTCTCTCTCTCTCTTCCTCCGGGGCGTTTTCCAACCTCAACCCGCTCCAACGGCGGACTGCAGCGCGCCTCTGCGAAACTCCCGGCCTTTTATACGCGTCTATTTTTAGCCACCAGCGAGTGAGACTATTTTTAACCAATGAGCTCATGGTTTTCCGTCGCAGCCAATCAGACAAAAGAACACGTGTTTATGAGAAAACGAGAGAGAGAGAGCGCGAGAGAGATGAGCGGACAGCTGGTAGAGAGCGCGAGGACCGGCGGGCGCGCGCACGGCTCGCGGACTTGTCGTCGACGTCACGGATTTTCCTCGCGTGACAGCGGAAACTCGTCTTTGGCGTGGCCCGTCTCTCAGACAGAAGACAGGTTGTGCAGTATATGTAGGTCTGATTAGGACCTGTTACACATCTCCCCAGTCTACTGCGCAGTGTGAATTACGCTAAAAGCACAGAAAGGACGCCATACTTGGCCACACGTCACTTCACTTCACTTCAATACAGGCTGTGTAACAACACCAGCAAGTGCTCATGAGCAAGCTTTATGACCGTGTTTTATCCGAAAGCGACACCTGGCGGTCGAGTTTAAAATTTCAGCCTCGTCCATAGCAATTTGCATATTTCAATTTCAAGTACTTTATTAGCATGATTGTTTACATGCAATATTGCCAAAACATCAATATAGAAAAGAAAGGACAATAATAATAATAATAACAATATAATATTAATATATAATAATATATAATATTATTATTAGTATTATTAAATTACATTTTACAAAATTAAAGTGAGAAAATGCAAGGTGCCAGTGTGTGAAACAAAAGTGTAAGGGTTACAATAATTATGCACATATGCACCATAAAATAAAATAATATAATATAAATAAAATACACTAAAGTAAATTAGAAATAGAGTAAATGTTTGTTGAGTGTGTACAATTGGCCAGTGATATATAGCATAGATCAGCTATAATACACTATTTGGCCAAAAGTTTGTGGACACCTGACCATCACACCCATATGTGCTTTCTGAACATCCTGTTCCAGATTTAGTCCCTGCTTTACTGTTATAATAAGCTCCATGCTTCTGGGAAGGCATTCCACTAGATTTTTTGATGGTGGCTGTGGGGATTTGTGGGGATTCATTCAGCCACAAGAGCATTAGTGAGGTACCTGATGTCTGGGGAGGAGGTCTGGGGGTGCAGTCGGTGTTCCAGTTCATCCTGAAGGTGTTCAGTGGGGTTGAGGTCAGGGCTCTGTGCAGGACACTCATGGTCTTCCACACCAACCTTGGCAAACCATGTCTCATGGAGCTCACTTTGTGCACAGGGACACTATCATGCTGGAACATGTTTGGGCCTCTTAATTCCATTGAAGGGAAATTGTGATGCTACAGCACATAAAGACATCTTATACAATTGTGTGCTTCCAGTTTTGGGGAAGAGCCACATATGGGTATGATGGTCTGGTGTCCACAGACATTTAGCAATATAGTGTATGTAAAGGTCCGGCTACATAAAATTCCTTATAAGCAAATAGCATGATAGTCACATTAATGTTTTATTACTGTTTATGACTCTAAATAAGACAGATTGAAATGGTTGTTTTGTTTCACACTGCTGCTTCACGTTACCATTTTGACTAACACCATGGACTCTGATCAGATGAGACACATCTGTTTGAATTTAAGAACATATTTCTTTGTCCAATCATTTTTAAACAATCTGTTTTCATTTCTTTTCTTTTTTTTTTCAAACAAACCATGTTGTCAGTTCACTAATCAAGCCAAAAAGTGAAATCCCCCTTTCTGGCATTAATGCCTCTATCCCCGTAGCTACAAACACAGAATGTTTCCCAGTTTTTTTGTTTTTTTTTTGAGAATCATTTCATAATGTTCTGGGAATGTTCTATTATGTTTAGCAAAGTCAGTCTTTACATGGTTATATGAAAACTGACATTTGCCAAATGTTGCTTTTAGGTATTAATATAGTTAGAAAGTTAGTAGCAGTAGATAATAATTATTAAGTTATTAATTAATCAATCCTTAGTTATATATTTGTCCATATACACACATACTGTATACAGTATGTATAATATTATATGTTAATGTTCTTTGTTGTTATCTTTATTGGCTATTATCTATTAGCCATTAGGTGAAGTTATGTAGAATAGCCATAATTTAGGTCATAGGCTGAAGACATTTATCAATCACCACATTCACGTTCGTCTGGTCTAACATTAAAGTTCACATATATAATAGTTAGAAAAAAGCTCATTTAAGAATGAACTTAAATAAGATTTTGTGTTACCTATTAGCTAAGATTTTGTATTTATACTTCCAAAATAATTGGTGTTTGTTTAGACTAGTGAAATTCTTCAAAGAGTTCATTTTTCACTGCACAAGATAAGTTTTGGTATTTTCCATGTGAAATTGGGAATATCATGCACCTTGGTTATGTTTTTCTTTCTTTCTTTCAGTGTCCTTGATGTGTCTACTTTGCAACAAATATATTGTTCTTTGCATTGTGTCTCTGTTACATTATCACTGGTGCTCCAAATTAGTTTAGCTAAATATTAAAACGTGTAGTTATTCTGCCATCTAGTGGTAAAAGCATCAGGTTTATGCTTTATCACATCAAATTTTCCTTATAAAGGTATTATATATCCATATCCATTCATCAATTTTCAGTACCCTGCACAGGGTTGCAAGGGAGCCAGGAGCCTACCCCAGGGGGACTCAGGGCATAAGGCGGGGGACACCCTGGACAGGATGCCAACCCATCGCAGGGCACAATTGCACACACATGCTCACACACTATAGACAGTTTGAAAATGCCAATCAGTCCAAATGTCTTTCGATTGGGGAGGAAACTGGAGTACCTGGAGGAAACCCCCAAAGCATGGGGAGAACACGCATGATCTGTGCACACAGGGTTGAGGCAGGATTCAAACCCCCCAACCCCGGAGTTGCGAGGCAACAGTGCTAACCACTACATCCCCATATTTCCCATATCATCCAAAGATTATTTAAGAGTCTAAACACTTAGATAAATCACCGAGCACTTTATTAGGAATACTATACTGATACTGGGTAGGGCCTCCCTTGGCTCTCAGAACAGCTTCAATACTTTGTGGCATGATTTCCACAAGATGTTGGAAACATTCCTTTGAGATTCTGGTCCATCTTGACATAATTGCATCATGTGGTTCCTACAGATTTTCCAGGTGCACTTTCATGCTGCAAATCTCCCGTTCGATCACATCCCATAGGTGTTCTGTTGGATTCAGATCCAGTGACTGGGAATTGAACTCACTGTCTTGTTCATTTTGTGCCACGGTGCTTCATGCTGGAAGTAGCCATTAGAAGATGGGTATATTGTGGCCATGAAGGGATGCACATGCTCAGCAACAATACTCAAATAGACTGTGGCATTCAAGCGACGATTGATTGCTATTAACAGGCCCAAAGTGTGCCAAGAAAACTTTCCCTGACACCATTCCACCATCTCCACCAGCCTGGACTGTTGACACAAGGCAGGTTGGGTCCATGGATTCATGCTGTTGGTGCCAAATTCTGACCCCATCATCTGTGTGCCTCAGCAGAAATTGAGATTCATCAGACCAGGCTACGTTTCTCCAGTATTCAGCTGTCCAGTTTTGGTGAGCCTGTACCCAATGCAGCCTCAGCTTTCTGTTTTTGGATGACAGAAGTGGAACCCAACATGGTCTTCTGCCGTTGTAGCCCATCCACCTCAAGGTTTGACATGTTGTGCATTCGGAGATGCTTTTCTGCCCACCACAATTAAAGAGTGGTTATCTGATTTACTGTAGCCTTTCTGTCAGCTCGAACCAGTCTGGCCATTCTCCATTGACCTCTCTCATCAACAAGGTATTTCCATGCACGGAACTGCCACTCAATGGATGACTTTTCTTTATTGCACCATTCTGAGTAAACTCTATAGACTGTTCTGCGTGAAAATACCAGGAGATCAGCAGTTATACAAATACTCAAACCAACAATCATGCCACGGTCAAAATCACTGAGTTCACATTTTTCCCCCATTCTGATGGTTGATGTGAACATTACCTGAAGCTGCTGTCCCATATCTGCGTGATTTTATGCATTGCAATGCTGCCAGATGATTGGCTAATTAGATAATTGCATGAATGAGTAGATGTACAGGTGTTCCTAATAAAGTGCTCAGTGAGTGTATGTTCATGCTGTGTTTCAGTCTTGTCCACTAGAGGGCGACAAGGTTACGCTGTCCATTACAGTCAGTTTAATCGCACTGTAGTCCTTGATATTGTTGTCTCTTTCACAGAATGTCTCAATCTGATTTACATGAAATGTGTCTCTTCTTTAGATTGCCTTAGATTTGGATTAATTCCCTCTCAGACCTTGTCTTTCAGATTCTAGTGAAGTGTCTCAAACTGCCTCTCTGGTCTACCTGAATGATGTCTTTCTCTCACCGCATGTCTTTCCAGTTACTTCTTAAGAGCGACGCTTAAGAGCATCCATCTCTCAGTGTGTCACTTTCGTTCAGCTTAATCATCTCTTTTTTAGATCGTCCCTTAAAAAGTCCTGTTAAATATGTCTCTCTCTCTAAACATGTCTCTTTATTTTCTTAAAAAGATCTCTCTCTCTCACTTTCTCTATCTCTTGCTCACTCCCTTTAATTCTTCTGAAGAAAGTCTCTCTCTCAGATTGTGTCTCTGATTCCCCTAAGAAGTGTCTCTCTCAATCAGACTGTCTAATTTCACATTAATAGTGTCTCTCTGCCAGTCTCTCTAATTCTTCTGAAGAGAAGATCTCCCTCAGATTGTCTCTCTGATTCCTGAGAAGTGTCTGTCTCTCAGACTGTCTCTCCAATTCCTCTGAAAAGTTTTTCTCTCAGGCAGAATAATTTCTTTAAAAGGTCGCTCCCTCAGACTGTCTCTCTGATTTTTCTGAAACATATCTCTCCTTCAGACTGTCTCACTAATTCCTCTGAAAATGGTCTCTCAGACTGCCCCTCTGATTCCTCTGACAATGTCTCTCCCTCAGACTGTCTCTCTGATTCCTCTGAAAAGGGTCTCTCTCAATAAAACTGTCTGTCTGATGCTCATTAATAGTGTCTCTATCTTGACAGATGTTATTCTTTTTAATTTCTCTGACAGGTTTATCCCTCCTCCCTCTAATTCCACGTATCTCCCTCTCTCTCAGACTGTCTCTCTCATTCCTCTTATAGATGTCTCTTTTAGACGCTCTCTTATTCCTCACGGAAAAAAGAATCTCCAATCTCTCTGAATCAAGTCAGTGTTGTCTCTTTCAAACTCTCTCTCTGTTTTACATTAATACTGTCTCTCTCTCAGCCTAGGGTCACTGATTCCTTTAAAAGATCTCATTGATTCACGTGAATAATCTCTCTCTCTCTCTCTCTCTCTCTCTCCCCCCCCCCCTTTCTCAAGCCTCTTTAGTCTCATTTGTAATGTCACTCTTTGAACCTATCTCTCTGATGCACCTTAATTGTATCTCTTTCAAACTGCCTCTCTAAAACACCTTACCACTCTGATTCGGAGTTTCCCTGTTTCTAATCAACAGTGTCTCTCTGATCAAAACTGTCTCTCTGAGCCTGACTCTAATACCCACCAGTACTGTCCCACAGTCTGTCTGTCTCTTTCAACATTAAAGCCGTCCACAGGTGGAGATTAGTGTTAGCCCGAGGCAGATTTTCAGTGGTGAATTCCTATTGATGAGATATTTGAGTGTGAGATTAGGTTTAATCTGCAGCTGGACCCCCACTCTAAATCTCTTTCCCTGCTGTCTCTGAGGAGCCGCACCACTCACTGCCATGGGGCTCACTTCTCCTTACTAATCTCTCTTTCAGGACCTGTTTGGGTATTTAATGCTCTCATTGTAGGTGCAGGCAGGTTCAATGGAATTTTGTGTTCGTATCAGGGAATGATTCTGTGTGCTCGGCTCATAAGTGCTTGTGAAATTCAGATAAGAATACAGAGAAAATGAGCAAAGGCTTTAGAGACATAATCAGTCAGCGAGGAGTCTGAAGCACAGCCATACCGAGAGAAAGAGAGATGTGGAATGAGATGAAAGGCACACACCAACTGTCATATCCCTCTTTTTAAGAACACACTGAGGAGAGAGTGAGGCGTGGAATAGTTCCCTCCTTCTTTACGGAAGAGTGTTTGGATGTAAGGAGAGAGGGAAGGCTAAAAGAGGAACGAGAAAGAGAGAGAGAGACATCAACTGCAAGTAGAGGATTAACCAACACTACTAGATATTCAAAAGAAAAAAACGAGACTAAGTGTGTGTGTGTGAGAGAGAGAGAGAGGGAGAGAGAGAGAGGGAGAGAGAGAGAGAGAGGAGCACTTAACCAAGGAACTGCTGATACTGTTAGATGAGAGACAAGAAGAAAAACAAGAAGAAATAGCAGAGAGATATTAAACCAGGCTGGATTAGATTTCTCTGCACCGTGGAGAAACACACACACACACGCACACACACACACACACACACACAGTGGGAGGTGTGTGATGCACCCTGCCTGAGCCTCTGCGTTAGCTGTATGCTGTTTGTTTGTGTTCAGGTTGTTTAGTGTGTAAAGTGCACAGTGTGTGACAGCCATGAGGAGGATATTATCTATCACCTTTGCATCACTGCTGGCAATTACTTTTACTAGAGCATGGAGACCCTCTCAGCCCAGACTGCAGTTCACACACTCGGGTAAGAACACACAGCTTTAACTCTCTTTCTCTCTCTTTCTCTGTCTTCTCCTGCACCACTGCTGATTAGAGCCTTCTTTAGCGTGAGTGTATATAAGTATTTGTATGCGTGTGTGTTAATGTGAGCTAATCAGAGAGAGATTATATAATCAGTGCACTCTCCAACTTCTGACTTTAAGGTCTTAATTACTTGATGATTCCTCTCATTGTTCCATTAGAACATGTGTGTGTGTGTGTGTGTGTCTGTGAGTGAGCGAGTGAGCTTGGCTGTATGCACGTGTGTATGTGGGGCTCTAGATTATTATCCAGGGCGTTTTGGCCTGATTTCCCAATTGATAAATGACATCTGGTGGTTTGTGTCATGCCACACACACACACACATGCACACACACACACACACACACACACACACACATACACACATATGCTTGAAACACTCATTCATACTTACAGCATTAGGACGGATGGTTGTGTTATGACTAATCACACGGGAACTCATGCCTGTTATTAGGGATTTACATACTGCATGCAGTTGTCTCTGTCTCAGCGACATGGATGAGCAGTACCTCTGATATATGTACTTGTAATACATGTTTGAAATCCAAAATACTATTTACCATTTTGAATTTGATCCTTGCAAAATAAAACAGAGTGTAATTACTATCACCACACATTGCGTAACAGTGTAAAGTGAGTCTCATGTGATTCTGGCAGAGCAGATACTCACACAAATTCTCTGCAGCACCATTTTCTCAAAGGCACCTTGTGTTCATGAATAGCACAGCTGGACAAATGGAGACATAGTGCTGTGTTGACTGGATTCATCATGTAGGAGAAGACATGAGGCGTGCTATTTTCCAATAAGAGCATACTGTTTTATTTCTCCTGTGCCACAGCAATTTGCCAACGACTACGGTTGCTGTTTAAAGAATGACACGTCATACATTTTATCTGTTTATAGTTCTGTTTAATGTTGTGGAACATCCTCAAAACAAGTTATTTCCTGTTATCACTTACGTTAAAGTAGCTCTAAACAGTTCCCTCACTAGCTTGTTTTTTCTCTCTCTCTCTCTTTCTCTCTCTCTCTCTCTCTGTTTGTCTCTCTCTCTCTCTCCCATTTTGAAAAACTTAGTTATAGCATTATCTCTGACTGTGACAAAACCCTGACACTGGTGACTCCTTCCCAAAATGCTAAATAAACATCTTCTCACAGAAACCTTCACCATATAAACAATTATTCCCATTTTTTTAAATCGTGTGTGTGCTGCGACAGTCCCTGTGTAAGATGTTACTATAGAAGTGATCATGTATTACAACAAGCACATTCGTATAAACCTTCTCTCAGAGCTGCTGTTATAGAAAATGAATCAACACCTTCTGACTGATCGGATTCAAAAATCCAACAGTGCTGTGGTATAATATATTTTTTAACAGATTTCATCTTATCACTAATCTACTTTGTTATTCATCATACATACATTATTTACATTTTCTAGATGGAGGTATAATAGATGTTTGCTAGCAGGCAAAGCTGCCAAGATCTTGTAACTATGTTATGCTCTCACCAAAACACGTGAAAATCTGTGACACAGAAATATTTTAGAAGACAAATGGCTGTATAATTGTTTGACTGTTCATGATTTAGTGTGGACCATCAGTGCTTTTTGATGGATATTTAGCAGTACTTGTCATCCACCAGAGTGCTAACATTGCATTTATCAACGGAACTAGCACTACTCATGTCACGTCCTCCGTATAAAATGTATTTCTTTCTATTTATTTTTTATTGATTTAACCTATTTTGTTATTGTTCTTTTTATTATTATTATTTTTTTATTATATTTTGCCCAGACCTGCTCTTTGCTATGAGCTGCTTTCCCAGGCCCTGCACTGACTCATCCATGCAATCAGTGCTGATTATCCATCAAAAATCTTTCGTACTCCAAACCGGACATGTTGTATTCCCATAACTTAATGCCCCCCCAAGACATTTCAGTAATGCTTTGATTGGTCTGGTTGTCCTTCTACATTAAATCATTATATTTGATTGCTTAGGTAGCTGAGGATAATAGATTTGACTAGTCAGGCTGCTTTCAATAATGAACTGATTGGTTAGTTTGAGTTTGAGTTGCTTTAGAATTTAGAAGCATTGTGGAGTGTTTCAGCACGCTCAGAGAGCTATTAAAGCTCAGTAACCCAGCAGATGGATGATTTGCTGCTATGTGACAAAGTCACTGGGGAAAGTGCCAGGCTGCCAGTGTTTATTGGCCAGCTGGCGAGAAGCTGAGTTCTGCTTTCCCGACTGCAGGGTTCAACAGCAGCGCTTTTACAGAGTGCACCACTGAGAGAATGAAATGAAAGTGTGATAGCAAGAGAGCAAGAAATAAATAATGATATTCGAGAAAATTTATCTGTGTGCATATTCAGGGTGTTCATCATGAGTGGGCGAAATGGCAATCATGTAGGGAATGTTTTGTAAATAAAGTCACATTTTGCTAAAAAGTGTTAATTTCCTCTATATATGGAGACTTTTGGAACACCCTGTATTGTGTACATATATTGACTTGTTTATGCTCCTTCCCATTTAAATTTAATCACTTTAAAAATATTGTTTGATATTTTATTATTTTCTATTATCATTATTATTTTAGAATATCATAATTGATATTTATTTTATTATCCCTGATATCTTGTGAATATAAGATAAATTGAATATAGTGGAATTTATTAAATATTTCCCATTATGAAAGTATGATAAAAACAAATATGATTATTATTCCTATTTCTAGACATTTTTTAAAAATTAATTTCAGCTTTAGGATTTAGTATTACTTGTTATTATTTAATATAAATTTAATGTAAATTACATCTAATTAATGTCTAAATTTATTGTTCTAAATTGAATATTGTCTAGGTTAATATATTACATTCAATATTATTAGTTCTAAATATAATATTATCTGTTCTTATTTAATATAGTACATTTAATATGATGTGTTCCGAATTTAATATTACCTGTCTATTAACTTTCTAGAAAGAATTAAAATCATATGCCAAAAAAGACCATTTTAAGCTTGTTAAAAAAATGTGCACAAATTGGCTTAATAAACTTATATTTCTTTTTTCATAATCTCATTCTCTTATCATAATAATAAGAAAATGAGAACTATCCCGTAAGTCTGACTGCATTATTATTTTTATTTATTTATTTTTTTGGATTGAACGCTTATTATCCAGAAACGACTGGAAAATAACGCAAGCTGATACTACTAGTGTGTAATAAGAAGGAGGACTAAAAATGTGTACAAATCTACAGTTTCAGAAGTAAATGCAGTACTTGGGTGTGACAAGCACCGAAAATGAACAGAGACCTCATTATGGTAATAATAAGGTGTGTGTGTGTGTGTGAGGACTATAATTATGATGTATGCTCATATTTAAGAAAGGTTGTAGGTAATGTTGAAAAGGTGTTTGTGAGTGACAGTTGACAAATTCCAGACATGAGCAATGTGTGGTATGATGTTTGCATATGTGTTTGCATATCAGGATGTGTCTGTGGCTCATGTGTGGATGTATTTGTGTAAGTGTGTGTGTGTGTGTGTGTGTGTGTGTGTGTGTGTGCATATGCCTTTCCCAGCCCTGCTCTCCAGACCTCTTTTCTCTAATTAGGCCATAATTGTGGAAATGATAACCCCATTTCCACAGGAAGTGCGGTGCTGTTTCCAGCGGTCCCCTACAGCACAGGAGGGAAACTCTTCCCCAGGGGAACACTGCCCCAGACAGGGCTATCCATTCAGATACTCTCTCTGTCTCTATGTCTCTCTCACTCTCTCTTACACACAAACACACCTACACACACCCAACTAGACGCACTAGTCCATTCCCACATAATGATATGTTTGAGAGTGACTATGCCACAAACTGACTTTTCTGCTGGGTTTTTTTTTCATGCTTGTCTATCATTTTAGCCCAGCAGATGACATGACTGCACAATAGTGGTTAAATTTACTGCCAGTTGGATATCTGATGAGTTCGTTTGGTTAAACAGTGACATTGTGTTTTTTTTAGATGTCTTCTGTGCAAGAACACATGCATATTTTCCCACTAAATAAACTTGAGACAAACATTGCATCTCATCATCATGATTTATTTTTGATGTGCTTGTAGGTATTATTTTAGTTAAAGTGACCATTGGTTACATCATAAAGTTTTTCTAAAGACAAGAAAGAAATCTGAAGACATGAAGAAATCAGTCCTCTAAGGCCCTTCAGTTGAATAACAAGTGTGTGTGTGTTGTCTCTGATATAGAAATATCTTTAGCAGTATCACACACAACACATTTGCAATCAGATATTCTAAAATAAGCATCTCCCATGACTAAGGTAATCCAATATACACACACACACACACACACACACAAACATACAGAGAGAGAGAGAGAGATTGTGGTTATATACTGAATACTGTATACCTTCTGCTGATGTTCCCACCCAGATTTAAATGGAATGCTTCCTCTTTTAAAGAGTTTTAAAGTTTTAAAAGTCTGAACAAAGAAAGAACTAAATAAATAAAGATAAACTAAATAGATAAATAGCTGAATTGACAGGGAAGGATGAGTGATGTATGGATAGATAGATTGGTGGCTGCTGTATGGGTAGATAGATAGGTAGATGCATAGATAGCACCATAATGGATGAATGGTGGATGCAGATAGATGGGTGAATAGATGGATGGATGGAAGAGAATGGATAAATGAACAGGTGATGAATAGGTTGAATGAATAGGTGATGGATGGATGGATGGATGGGTTGGTGGCTGGATGGATGGATGGATGGATGGATGGAGAGCTAGATTGTGTATGGAAATAGATGGAAGAACAGACACATGGATGGAATGATGGATGTGTGGATGGAGGGATGGACAGTCAGCTGGATGAAAGGATGAATGTGTCTGAGTATTTCTCTGATTTTGTAAAAGGTCAAACATAAAGCCATTGGAGGTAAAAGATTACTTGACTTTAGTAACTAGTCATTAAGGGGTCATATGAGACTGAGCTCAGAACCCAGGCCATTCACGCGCACATATGCGCACGCACACACACACACACACACACACACACACTGGGAGACAGGTGGAATACCAGCTCTAATCCTTTGGAGGGGTTTTTAGTTTACACACACTCAAGCAGGACTGAAATGTTCACTGTTGCTATAGCAACTGCCCCCCCAGGCAAGGGTGGGGTGGGCGCAGCTGGTGCTGCCCTGACTTAGTCAGGAATCTGTGTGTGTGTGTTTGTGTGTGAGGAGAGGGGTTGTGAGGGCAGTACAGTTCTGTGGGCACCCAAGAAGAGTCTGGGAATAATTATAATTAAGGAACTATGTTTGTGCACTTAGAGGTGTGTGTGTGTGTGTGTGAAACTATCTGCAAAGGTCATATTCATCATCTTAACACAAATCCAAGGCAGCCTCAAACTCTGTGTGTGTTTTGTACGTGTGTGTGCATGCATGTAGGTTGCGCTGCCATATTTTAACAGTGATGTGTTAATCAATTACTACACTCACCACAGGTCTTCTCTTGTGTGTGTCATATCTCCGCATTGCTTCATCTCTTTATTTTTTTTTTACTCATTAGTTTATCTTTCGGTCATCAGCAGCCAGAATGAATCTGTAGATTATTGGATTTCAGAGCTGGTTTTTCTGGCCTGGCCGTCTGGCTTCTTGTCCTTAGACGTCCTAGAATGTGTCTGTGATCCTTTGTGTGTGTGTTTATGTGTGAGTGTGTAAATGTTGTCTTCCATTAATGTCACAAATTCATGCGATGTTATAGAGAGAGACGTGGCACTGGAAACATGCACGTTTTGGACGGCGTTCTCTCGGTCCTCTGTAACACAGACTAAACAAATCCAGATTCTTAATTCTTACAGTTTTGATCTACTGTACAGTGTATTGATCCAAGACACAGGGTCTGTGTTTTATAACTAGTCTGTCTTTCTCTTCTAGTTTTAGGCAGATTTCTGACTCTGATTCTTTTCATATTTCAGGAATATTTCCAAGCCATTTGTGCTATTTAATATTGGGCTGTCTATATTAAACATGCGTTAAATCTCTCCCTGACTCACTTCCTTTTCCTGTCTTATGACGCATACATCTGGAGTGTATGGGTAATTACCATAGACAAAAATTTTGACACATTTCCCTGTATTGCGAAAAAGCAGACAAAACCTGTTTATAATGTTTGTAAGTTTAAGGTCAGTTTTATTTTATTAAATTTCTTTAATAAAGTAAAACAAATGACAAATCCAAATCCAAAACTACAACTGTTTCACTACAACAATAAATCCATTACGACGAGGCTTATATGAGAAGAAATCTTATCAAACGTATTCTTATGTAAATTTATACAACAAGAGCAATATGGTAAAAAGTCATTTCAGTAACGCACACTTTCCTGAAGGTTTTCTGGTATCTAAGCACATATCCATTGTTTCCTCTGTAAAATAGTCCAATCTCTGAAACAACATTTTCTGCGCATTTAGAACATAAACCTTTGCATTCCCAACATCTGGCTGTGAGTCCATACTTAATTCCTCACTCTCATAGCTACATACCATACATGTGTATGTACTCTTTTTTTTTTTTTACTTGAATTACTAAATAATTCAGAGTAATTACTAAATAATATGCTTTAGGATTCATAAACAAAGACGTTAAGGTATTCATTTTTCAAATACCTTTGAATAAAAAATTCATTCTATTAAAATGTTGTACATGTTTCACTTAAAATCCCCTTTGAAATGGCTTCTTAGGTGTGATTTGGTTTTGTATGTTGATGCATTTCCTTCTGAAACAGGAATCTTGCGTTGAATGAGTCTTCAGTTCAATCTTTAATTCCAAACGCATAAACTCTGACCATTTTTTTTTTATTAGCCAAGCGATGGTTGGAAAAAGGAATAGCGTGTGGGAAACCATACAGCCAAAAACACACAGAAGAACCATGATTGCTGCTTCTGAGAGTGGGACATACAGTATATGGTTCCAGAGAGCATTTCATTGGATGATCACAAAGATTTGCACAAATCTGAATATTAAAAAAACCAACAAAAAAAAAACAAACTTGATCATTTTCCCTGAAGAGACAAACTATAATAATAAAATGAGAATATCTTCTTTCAGGATATAGTATTGTATCTATGTCCATAACACTATGGGACAGGTACAACATGCTCTGAGACACCAATTTTGATTTCAGGGGTGCTTTAATCATTGATTATTATTTTTGTCTTCCATTATAAGTGAGTTTGCAATAAACAGCTTTTAACTCTTTTCTCAGTATAGGAAAGTGTGTTGAATTTCCTGTATGTGGTAATTGCATATTACGCAACAATGACAGTAGATTAGAAGATTAGGATGGGAAAAAAAACAATGGTGTATTTCTTTAAAGCAGTTTTAGCCCCTAATGTGAACCAATGTTATAGGCAAACCTTTCTTAATATCTGTCCCTATCTGTCTCTGTCCCTCAGAGCTGGTCCATAGTGGCAGGTTGATGTCTCTGCCGCTCTCTGCGGGGGATCTGAACTCTCTGCTCCCCGATGAAGATGGCCGCCGTCTGTACATCAGCATGAAGGATTATTTACTGTCAGCCAGCCTGGATGATGTTACACAACCCCATCACAAGGTGATCACACGTTCTCACGTCCTCATTTTGTCTCAAACACAGCTCTCAGCGATAATGAAAGGTCTGCCACATTGCCACTGTCACATCAATGACACCACCTTGTGCTCTGTGTGTGTGTGTGTGTGTGTGTGTGTGTGTGTGTGTGTGTGTATGTGTGCGCTAGTGAAGGCAAGAAGCCATGCAGTATGAGGTGCTATTTATGCAAACAGTACCCATTACTGGGGCAAGAGCTTGGTCATTAAAGTTCTGTCACCAGAAGGTTGTGAGTTTAACGCTTGTCACTTTGTCTGAAGAGGTAAAAGTAGTGAATGTTAGATAATGTTTATCTGAAAGGTTCAAATAGTGTATTTGAGTATTTTAAGTGAGATAATGTGTGCATAAAAACCTAAATATCAGCGCATACTGCAGCATTATGTTGTAACACATTCACACACACAAACATGCACACACACATACGTACGCACACACACACACAGCATTAGCAGTAAAATATGTGCAGGAATCCAGAAGCAGAAACTGTCTTATCTTATCAAAACTGCCATTTCAGACCAGCCCTTTCCATTTAAGTGAATAACTGTGTGTGTGTGTGTGTGTGTGTGTCCCGACCCTACATGACTAACTGTACATTTATACAGATTAAATCTGAAAGACACAGGAATGCCAGTACAATAAGGTCTCAGGAATGGGAGCTGTTCTTCATGCACTGACTCATCCAGCTTTAATACATTAACCAAACATTTAAACAATCATTTACACCAACAGAATTACTATCATTAACCTGAAGGACATTTGACTGTGTGCATTCTGTTTATATGACTTCTGTTGCTTACATGTTTCTGTTTCAGATTTACTGGCCTGCGAGTCCAGAACGAATCCAGGACTGTTTGATGGCTGGAAAAGACCCACAGGTAAAATACACACTTACTGTATAAATAACCATTCACATGCAATATATTCATATATTCATTTCCTGTTTTGTTGTACCTGGTCTAGCTGGAGTGTGCCAATTTCCTGCGTGTATTGGAGTCTTATAACCAAACACACCTGTACGCCTGCGGAACAGGAGCCTTCAACCCCCGCTGTGCCTACATCCCCACCCGCCTCTTCCTCACGGTACAGAATGCTATATTATGGCTGTAAGATGGGTGATATATAAGGAAGTAAACACTTCAGGATGTGCTGTTATAGGAAACTAATCAACGAAGGAATGGTGTGATGCCTTACCAAGTATTTTAAAATGTTTTATCTCTCTAATAGCACAGTAATTTGCCAATAACTACAATTTTTATTAATTAAAGAACAGCACATCATACTTTTTAATCCATTTATATTTACACTTAATGTTGTGGAATATCTGTGAAACAAATTAGTTCCTGTTAGTACGTATGTGTCATTCCTTCACCTGTATTTTTTTCACCTCTCTCTCTTGAAGTTTATAAGATAGAAATGCAGCGTTTTTTGGCATTAAACAGAAAGCCTAAAGTTACAGCTTTACCTTACATCTGACGTTTACAAACCACCAATGCTGGAGCCTCCTTCCAAAATGTTAAATAAACAAACAAAAAAAACTTCACCATATCATTAAAACTTTTTTTTAAGCCATTTATGTGGAATGTCCTCCATGTAAGTCCTTGTGTAAGTTGTTACTACAGAAATAATGTCTATGAATTACTGTCAGAACTGCTGTTACAGAAAATTAATCAATACCTTCTGACCAAGCAGAATCAAGCATTCAACAGTGCGGTGACAAAAATGATCACAATATTATTTTCTGAGGTATTGTCAGTTCTTGTATAACACTGACCAACTTCATTTGCTGCACAAGCAGCTGATTGGACATTGAACTATGTTTCTTACAAGTTTTCTGAATGCAGCACTGCTGTTTTGCTAGCATACCATGTATTGGAACGTATCATGATATGATATTTTTACCAGATTACCCTCCTCACCATGCAGTAGACGATAGATAAATAGCTAAAAGGGAACACACACTCGCTCATAGTGCATTCACTCTAAGTGTGTCAGAAAACACACCCTATTTTCTATATAGTGCGCTATTTTGGGAGCGTTGCCATTTTGTTGTCAAAAGTACAGTATGGAATATCCAAAGCGCTTAAAAAATCCCACAATTCAGTGCAGTAAGTTAGTGTCTGAATGCTATGCCCTAGTAGGTATAGAATATTAATAATTCACCTTGGTAGGGAATAGGGAATAGGGCACCATTTCAGAGATATGAATTGACCTTTATATATAGGAGTATAATATAGTATGGTGTGTGTGTGTGTGTATGTGTATGTGTGTGTGTGTGAGAGAGAGAGAGAGAGAGGGGGAGAGAGAGAGAGAGAGAGAAAGGGTATATTCATGCACATGCTTGGTCATATGTAAATGTGTATAAAGTGTGTATGGGCGCCGATGTGTGTGTGTGTTTTTGTGTGTGTTAAGCCTATAAAAGTTAGAGTGGTGGTTTAGGTTAAACTGACAGGACATGGTGCTTTGTGCAGGTGGTACAGGGAATTTGAATACTATTCTTTATGGGATTAAATAAGAATCACCAATGGCGTGTGTGTGTGTGTGAGTGTGTGTGTGTGGTCCGTTGCTTATTAATCCCATAGAAAGGTGGTGATGTATGAACTTCTTTCAAAGTTAAACCATTACAGTTTTGAACATCAGTGCTGTAGCTATGAAAGCAGTGAACCAGGAATTTCAGTTATTCACTCTCATATTTAACGCACGTTTCATAAATATTGTAACTACTAGTATATTATAACTGCTATAGTAACAGCGTTATAACCAGTGGTAACTATCATAGTAACAGTGTTATAACAAGCAGTAATTACCATAGTAACAGCCTTATAACCAGTGGTAACTACCATAGTAACAGTGTTATAACAAGCAGTAATTACCATAGTAACAGCGTTATAACCAGTGGTAACTACCATAGTAACAGCGATATAACAAGCAGTACCTGCCATAGTAACAGCAGTATAACCAGTGGTAACTATCATAGTAACAGTGTTATAACAAGCAGCAATTACCATAGTAACAGCCTTATAACCAGTGGTAACTACCATAGTAACAGTGTTATAACAAGCAGTAATTACCATAGTAACAGCGATATAACAAGCGGTACCCGCTATAGTAACAGCAGTATAACCGGTGGTAAATACCACAGTAACAGTGGTACAACCATGTTTGCAATCCATGGTAGTGAATGCTCAGATGTGATGAGTGTAATGTATGTATATGTGTGTGTGTGTGTGTGTGTTTTGCAGGCTGAGGATCAGACGCTGCAGCATGAACAGACAGAGTCCGGAAAAGGAAAGTGTCCCTATGACCCCCACCAAAAGACTGCTACTGCCATCATTGGTACATCTGTGTGTATGTGTGTGTGTGCACGACCTATAACCGTCATTTTCAAGTTTGATGTCCTTTAACCTTTGTTGTTGTGTGTTACTGCAGATGGAGAGCTGTATGCTGGAATCACATCTGACTTTATGAGTCGTGACTCTGCATTTTTTCGTAGTCTGGGAGAACGCCATGTGATCCGCACAGAGCAATATGAGCCAACCTGGCTTCAGGGTACACACACTCCCACACTTTCACATGTACATAATAATAAACAGATCAATATAAACCAATGCAGAGAAGCAGATGGATAGAAAGGCAAACAAACAGACACAACAAGGCAAAAGACAGGACTAATTAAAAAATTACATTTACACATTTTTACTGCAAATGTAGTTAAAGTTTGATGTCTGAAGTTTGTTTTTGCACCAGAGCTACGAAGCTAAACAAAGATAATTATTGTAATTATCTGATGGCTAAGCTTCCCCTACTTGTTAGCAACATTAGCCTTGTGACTCCAGTGTATAAATAAAGAAGCAGACATTAGAATCCAGACATGTCTTGCTTGACCAGTTTCATTTGTAGCAAGTGGAAAGTTGTATAAATTTCATTACTGGCTAAACTACTTACTTTAATACACTTTAATATACTTTAATATAGTACTATTAATTCTCAGATCTTGAGTCGCCAGGGTCACTGCATCGTAACAGTAGAAGGAACATATTCCTTTAAGTTTTCTACCACAAGAGAAAGTGAAGGAAAGAATGTTTATAGCTGTTACAATGTGAGTGATAACAGGAACTAACTTGTTTCGCAAACATATCACAACATTAAAGGTACCTAAGTAATGGATCGAAAGGATGAAATGTTGTTCTTTAATGAATAAAAAATTGTTAGTGGTTGAAAAGGAATAAAACACTTTGGGATGTGCCGTGATAGGATAATAATAATAATAACACAATAATTTTTTTTTCTACAACAGCACAGCCCGTGTTGTTGTTTAATTCACACCTAAGTACTCTGACATACAAATAACTGGCCATAGCAAAAGTCCAGTTTCTTCTAAATCAATGAATTTTCATTTTTTTTTCTTTCTTCCTTCGGTTTCTCTCTCTGTCTCAGAGGCTGAGTTTGTGCGTGTGGCCATGATGAAGGAGAGTGATAATGAGGAAGATGATAAGGTCTACTTGTTCTTCACTGAGCGTGCTCAGGAGGCTGAGGGGCCCGCCGGCAAAGTCCTGTACGCTCGAGTCGCCCGCGTCTGCAAGGTGTGTGTGTGTGTGTGTGCATACCTTCACTTTTGGGACTGTATGCTTGCATATCTACCTGCATGTGTGGAGGTGGACGTGCTCGTCTGCATTTCTGACCCAGATGTTTGAGCAGTACATCACTGTACTTTAATCAAAGAACTGAAAACACAGATTACATAAAAAATATCTGATGTGATCATCTGATCATCTGACCATGGTTATGGGATGTTTCGTGAAGTTTGTGTGTTTGTGTTTATGTAGAATGACATTGGTGGCCAGCGCAGTTTGGTAAATAAGTGGAGTACGTTTCAGAAGGCTCGAATGATCTGTTCTGTGCCCAGTCCTGACGGATTACAGACACACTTTGACCAACTGCGTAAGTAGTGCACACGAATAATTAAAATAATTGATAATTAACACAAAATAAAATTTATGTTAAGCACAAAATAATGAATGTTAAAGTGTATTTTCTGTCTGAAAGAAATACCTATGATTCAGATAATGCTTAGAAAACATGCCAAGGTGTATCAGAGCTCCGTGATCAGTGTTTACACACACATATACACACACACACACACACACATACATACAAACCAGTTTCTTATCATTCAGTCTGTGTAAGCAAAAGCTGTCTGTAGAATAAACAATTCTTCGGTGATTAGACTAAATGAACTATATCAAACATGCACACACATACAGTCATACACACACACTCACGCATGCACAACACAAATACACTCCCACCAAAACCCTTTATTATATCTTCACTAAACAATCAAGCTCTTATAACTGAATATCTGATTTCTGAATAAGGTTTTTTCACGTCACAGACTGCTTCTACACTAAACTCTCGCTCTATCTTTTCTATTTAAATGTGTAAGGATCATGCAGTTCATGCAGAGGCATGGTGGTTAGTGGTTAGCATTAAAGAAAAACCTGTGACCACTTTCTAACAGATTTCATATGAACAACCCAGTGCTTTGGAGGTTTATTTTTCTGTTTCAAGTTTAAGAGTTGTGACACAATGTTCACAATATGGCAGAAACCATGAAAGTCAAAGCTAATTGTAATTACAGTGTGATTTTAGTCATTTAAAGTGTTTTCTTAGTAATTTGGCAACATATTTGAGGAAAATGTTGATATTACCAATTATTTTATCTCGTTTTCATTGACATTTAACCTTTACTTATCAGCTAAGAGCCAGCTAGCTAAATCATTAACCTTAGTCTTTCTAGCTTATGTTTGGCCGCCTTATTACCCAGCTGCCTATGAGTGTTCTTATAAATTTATAACTTTGGAATTCAAGAGCAAGTTCAAATTTGTTCAACTTCCGATGTTGAACACACAAATTCACTAGTTTGATTAAATGTCACAAATGATGTCTAGCTAGATTGTTAGCTATTTGAAGAATTCCAAAACACTAGCACATGTAGAAACCCTATTGTCTAACAAGACTTTGTGCTTGTCATTCATCCCTGGTGTACTAGTGGTTAGGCCACAGCACTCTCACCGCTGCGGCCCGGGTTCGAATCAAATATGCGGACCAATGATCCGCTGTGGCGACCCCTAACGGGAGCAGCCGAAAGAGGAACAACAGCAGCGATGATGTGAATATTAGTGGTGTATTAGCTATGTTTTAGCTATGTATTAGCTGTGTATTAAGTAAGTGAGCTCTGTCAGGCCTGGCTGGTTGTGTTGATTATGTAAAGTGGTATGGACTATCAACCACTAATCAGCCAATTTGCCCCTAGTTACTAAATTTACTACAATAGTGCAAAGCAATGTTAATCTTTTCAGGGTTTTTTTTAGCTTTATTGACACACTCCGTAGGAACTTTTTGAGCATGTTAAATTTTAGTGGCTTTTACTACCAACACACTTGCCTCTAATATTCAGATGCTCCTGAAGGCATTGGTTGCTTGCATTAGGTGTGTTTACCTGAACTACACTCTTCAGTGTTAAAGATCTCAGCGCAGGTTTGAGCAGCCTTGACATATCTTTTCTGATGATAATATAAAGACTAAATAACGTCTCATACTCTTACCAAAGTTTCCATGACCACCTAACCCAATAAAACCAACTCCCAGCTTCCAATCGCTCAATCTTACATAGCCATGACAACGTTATTACAACCATCTTTTGCTGACGGCGCCATCAGCGTGTCTGTGAAAATTCCATCAGTGTGATATTTATACCATGCTCTGTTGCCTGGAACAACTACATCTCCCAGCAGGCCTTTGTGGCGCAGGGGCCCTCATGGTGCAGAGCTTGCGGTGTATGGGTAGACCACACTACACTCAGTGTGTGGCCTATGGTACCATGATGGCTGTCAAGATGAAGAAGCTTAATCTGGATTCATATACAACAGAGTGCAGTGGATTACAGAATGACTTCAGTTAACATACAATGTTACACAATTATAACATACATTTAGCTAAGAATTATAAATAACATCCACCTGCCAAATCATTAAATTAACTTCATTTATCAGCCTACTTGCTGCGTTATGGTGCTGCTTATCTAGAAAAAAGTCCTGTATAAAATTATAGTTTATATATAGCACACGTCTGTGGGCATTTATGTGCTCAGTTTTCTAAGGTCAAAGTTAAATATTAGCTTGTTTTGTCTGTGTTGTAATTGTGATAGTGAACAAAAAACATCATTTAGATCTTCAATTACCATCTCTTTTATTCTTTTATTAATGTAGCGCACACTTGTAATTATTTTACATCTAACGTAGCATGATTAAAAACCGCACACATTCATACATACACATAAACACTCGCATGTCCTTCTAGCACAATTGAATCGCTATGTTTAGAATAAATTAATAAATAATAAGTGTATTTTCTCATTTCCATTTTAGACATTTAAAGGAATATTTCTGCATTTTTAAACATAGTCTCTTACCACAGACGAGAAATGTAATGTGTCTCTGTGCTGAGAAAGAATGGAACGTTTGTTGGAGAAGTCGACATCTGCCCTAAAACATCCATGATTAAACAGTGAATAAAATAAATAAAGTAGGTTTTGGCTAAACAGGCTAATCAGACCAATTTCCTCAGTGCAAGGAAGCAGATTAAATACATTATAGACTAAATACACTATAGATGCAGTAAGCCGGAATGGTTTAAAGGTTGAAAGTGTCCTTTAAGATGTGTATAGTTACATTTGGGGTGGAGGAGTACGAGTTGAATTTATAAATCAAACAGCCAAAATTTGCATTTGAGCTGCAAATGTAATCTCGATCCTAGCTTGCTATAAAACTAGCTTTTCACTGAATATTTTTTATATATCACTCTATATCTATATATATATGTTTGTGTGTGTGTTTATGTTTGTAAGGAGGATTTGGCCAGAATGGGGATCAAACATATATATATATATATATATATATATATGTGTGTGTGTGTGTGAGGATCAAACCTACAACACGGTTAGTGAAAGCCTCACTAAAATGCGAACCTACTTTGACTGCGGGCTGTTTCTCTCATAATGACTTTTCCACTACAGCAGATTGTGCCTACTTTATTTAGTTACACAGATTCATTATTCCTCACTTGCATTTTTAATTAAGTCGTGATTGAGTGGACTCATTTCTGCTCCAGTTTGAATTGCCATCTGCCTGTTGATGCTATTAAAAGTAGAACCACGGTTTAGTGTGCGTGTTTCAGCGTATGCACTTCAGTGTTATACTACAGCACTGCTGAATGCTCGCTTCTGATTGGTCAGAAAGTGTTGATTAGTTTTCTGTAACAACACAGCTCTGCCAGTAATAAACGGATCTAAAAACTGAGCGTAGTCATTTATATGGTGAGGTTTTCTATGAGGAGATTAAATGTAACTATAAAATGATAAATAGAAAATATAGTGTATTTTATTTTTTTTTTGTAGTTTTTCTATATTTTGTTTTTAGTTTTAATACTTTAAGTTTTAGAAACAGATTGACAGTTGTGAGGTGGTTTTACACAGTACACATGTGTAACACCTTTGGAATGTGCAAAACATGTTTAAGGTATCATTATTGGCCTAAGAAGTATGTGCTTTGCCTGACTATGAGACATGTGGTGTTTTTGTGTTTTTCATACAAGTCCATAATGTAAGTGAAAATTTCAAGGAAATTAACAAAATTAGCTTTAGCACAAAATAAATAAATAATGCATAATATGCCAGATAGTGTGTTATGATTAGAAACCCAGCATACTGTATATACTTTTCCAGCTAAGAAAGAAAATATTGCCATAGTACACCAGATCTTACCAGCTGTTCCTGCCAACCATCAATTTTAAAAACTCAAACAAAAAAAAAGATAATAATGAATTTGGTTTATTTTATTTCAGCTCATTTCAAATATCTCTGTTTTCTTTTTAGTTTTCATTTTTAGTATATTTTATTCTCATTTATGAAAATGTTTATTTTGTAAGGTTTAGTGTTTGTTGTGTGTGAGTTATGTAGGTGTTGGTATGTATGATGCATGAAAATTCGTCCAAGTTGTCCAAGTTCACAGAGTTTACATAGTCTGTGTGTGTCTATTTGAATATGTGTGGTTTGAGATAGCAGAAATTTTAGTGGCTTTTAGTGGCTTGTGGTTTGGAAGTGGTGAGACTTTTAGTTGTTTGTCTGAAACATGTCTACAATTACTGTATTGTCACAAGTGTTTGTGTGTGTGTGTGATTGTGTAGGTTTTGCAACTGTTTTATTGTGTGTGTGTGTGTGTGTGTGTGTGTGTCACCCTCATCCTGTCTTCAGTTTGGATGTGGGGCAGATAGATTAGCAGGGATGAGAGGGAGGGAACGAGGGAGAGAGTGAGAGGATGAGACGGGGTTGTTTACAGGGATGGTAGAGAATAGGGGCAGGATGGAGGGGTGAATGAGTGTGGGTCAGACAAAGCTATCTCACTTTCAGGAAGAACCGGGATTTTTGTTTAGACAGTCTGCCACAACTCTGGTTTCCCACTGAAGATGAGGGGCGAGAGAGGGGAAAGAATGGGGGAGAGAAAAGGGGGAAGGAGAGAAAGAGGGAGAAGCAAAAGATAACACTGATATTTTATTCATTTACAATCTAATCACACAGCTGAGGAGTTGAGTCAAGTCTTGTGATTTGAATTACAAGCTCAAACCTTTAGCTGCCAAGCCACCACTATGGAAGGAGAATGGAAAGAAGAAAGGTGAGAAATTTGCAAAGTGGAGGTATAGAGTGGTAAAATGATACACATTTTTTGAAAAGAGAGCCCGAAGGATCAGGAGGATCAACACTGTCTTTATATTTGATCTGTGCTGCTGTCAGTTAGGCACAGTGTGCCATTGTGCTAAACTACTATAATCATTTCACTTCATTACTGTAGATAAGCTTTTGTGATCACAAAATCTGTCATTATTCATTTCAGTCTCATTTCAGAGCAGAATGATGCCTGGGTCACACAGCTATAAATGGTTAACACAGTTATAACACAGATAACACAGCTATAAATGGATTAGCTGAACTTCTGAAGCAGTAAGGTCCACCCTGAGCACTTATCTGAGACAGGCCTACTTTACTTACTTACTGCTCACCTGCTCTTTTTCTTACAGTACCTCTAAACTCCAGAATTGTTTTCCAGAGAATATTAGAAACACAACCTCTCTAAATCCATAGTAAAAAAGAAAAAAAGATGTGTTTAGTCTGGCATATTTAGTTATTAGAACAATTTTCTTTTGTTTGATTTATTATTATTATTATTATTATTATTATTATTATTATTATTATTATATACCTAGTTTATCTCATTATATATAGTAGATTTTTTCATTAATGCATTTTATAAATGAAAACTTTGTTTAATCTTTTAATATTTTTAATCGTAAAATCTATATACTATATGCATAAAGATTATTATTATTATTATTATTATTATTATTATTATTATTAAGCTCCTTCTTGTTCACACTTTAATGGCTTATTGATAAATGGACTTGAATGTACTTTATGTGGTCATGTGTTGAGTGACTCTGTTTTGTCTTCATTTCACCCCATGAGATGTCTACGTGAGATGTCACTAAAAAATCTACTCAACTATTTTCTTACATTACACTGATCTTTACGTAAATATCAAAAGTCAGACAACAGACCATCAGGCCAAATCATACCATGGGCCTGAGATGTTCATCGTCATGGAAAGGCAGTTAATCACCTGTCTTTGACCTTGTCTGAAACGGTTCACAGTATCAGGCTTTGAACAAGAGAGGAAAACGGAACATTGTGAGCCGAGTCTGTGCTTTCAATTTCTTCTGCAGTTCATTCTGTCTATCTGTCTTTCGATGTGCGTACATCTGTGTGTGTGTGTGTGTGTGAGAGAGAGAGAGAGAGAGAGAGAGAGTGAGACAGAGAGAGAGAGGTCTGATTTTATCTGAAATGGTAAGACTATGAGAATGCGGAGATGTACCAACGTGCCTTCTGATCATATGAGTGTCTGTGTGTGCGTGTTTTTGGGGGGAGGGAGTGAGGGAGCTTACATGAAACCACAAGTATGTCAGATTGTGCAAGTTTATTTGCAAAGAAAGAGAGTGTGACAGAGGTGAGAAAGCTTTGTTTTCCTTTTGCATGTATATGCAGGAGAAATGTCTTTACATTCAGCCACATCCTACTGTCCCCTACTGTCTTTTTCTCACTGACTCACTCCATCGCACTCTCACACTTCCTCTTCACTCTCCATACCTGCATTAAATACAGGATATATCTTTTTTCGTCCAATGGGGGTTCATTTGACAGAAAAGTATTAATATATATAAACATTACATAATATAATACCACTCTTACTAGTCTATTGACACATAAAGACATGTTTACAGGAAATAATATACATATTAAGGAATAAATCAAGCTATAAAGTGCAAAAGTTGTTTTTTTTTTTTTACTAATCTAACCATGCACTGATTTCTCTCTACAGAGGACATCTTTATTCATCATGGCAAAGACGAGAGGAACCCCCTGATATACGGCCTCTTTACTACCACCAGGTAAACTCACATACTCGTAAAAGAAACCCAAGCTCATGCAAAATACAGAAAAATTTGCACAAGCAATGACAATGTGGTTAGATTTCATTTGATTCATTATGACTGACATAAGAATGTGTGAATGCTAACCTTGCCCCTAACACTAACATTTAAATTTCATGCAAATTGAGTTTGAAATTCTTAGACATTTGTAAGCATGAGCCCATGTTTGCTTTTTCTTTCCTTGGCTTAAACACGGTTGCAAATCCCTTGATTCAGAGAAGCAGGTGGCAGTGTTTTTGTGGCCCACATACAGAAACAGAAGACTCTGACTCACCCCTTATTTACACCATAAGTGAAGCCTGAAAACTGCTTTTTACTTCAGTCAGGGGTGTAGCGCAATGGCATTATTTGTAACTGTATCTGTTTAGTGCTTCAGATATCTGTATCTGTATTTCTGAATTAAACCTGAAGTAAGTGTGGCCTATACCAGTTTTTTTTTACATGTACCCTACGACTATGCCACTAGAAGCTCTAGAAAACACTAAAAAAATGCCAACACTTTCAGCATGGTCTGTGAATTCTGGCTCTGACAGTTCCCCAGTCTCAGCTACATCATTCAATCCACTCTTGTTGGTCTCAGCTAGAGATGAGCACAGCAAAATTTTTTTCCCACTCATCCAGTTATTTTTGTTTGTGCCTGCCTACGATAATGAATTAAGTTGGTTCTGTTTCCCAAAGTATAAATAACGTAGTAGCCTAATTTAAACCAACTGAAACCCTGACCAGGCAGTTACTAACTTCATATCTGACCACTTGCTCATGTGTGCATGAAAGAAAATACTTCTCACTAGTTACACATCTCAAATCTCAACTAGATGCCCTGTGAATAAAAGAAAAAACCTAATAATGATATTTGTATCTATATTTGTATCCATTTAGAACTCATTATCTGTTCTGTCCAAATAATGTATTCATATTCAGTTACATCACTATTACAGTAAGTGCGGCTTCTGTACATGTGCTCATGTAGTTTATATGTGCACGTGTGTAGCAAAGATCAATCACATATTCATATTTTCAAATCAGCCTTTACAAGTTATTTCCATATATTTCCAATATATAAAACATATGACACATCACAGTGGTCAAATCAAACTTGAGTATGGGTGTGGCAACTTACTGTACATTGACTTACTTTGAAGGGTGTGTGTGTGTGTGTGTGTGTGTGTGTGTGTGTGTGTGTACAGATATGAGCCTGGCCACATCTGTTTGAATTAGTTTTATTTGTGTGTGTGTGTGTGTGTGTGTTTCGGTTTGGTATGGAACAACCAAATCAGGCAACGGAATCAAGCAGCAGGGTGGAGTAAGGTTCTAAAATACAGCTTCAGACTTAAGCAAATGGAAAGAGTGAGTGTAGTAGTCAGACTGATGAAGTGTTTACACTGCCCACGTGCTAAAACACACTGGACTCGAGTAGCTGATGAAATAACTTATTATAGTTGCAAACCTGTGTTGAAAGCAGCATGCAATAAGTCATTCTTTCTCTTTTGAATTCTAAAATAATAAATTTCTCAATTTCTAAAATATGTACAGTTTTGATAGAATAAAACAAAATGCAGTGCCGATCATAGTTACAGCAATGATTAAAGTTAAACTAGCTACAATACTGTTATTGGATGCACTTGCACTGACTCATAACAACATACACTATATGGCCAAAAGTATGTGGACACCTGACCATCACACTTATATGAGCTTTCGTTTTGTGGCTATAACAGCCTCCACACTTCTGGAAGGTTTTCTACAAGATTTTGCAGTGTGTCTGTACAAATTTGTATGAGGTTGGGTACTGATGTTGGATGAGAAGGCATGGCTCACATTCGACATTCCAATTCATCCCAAAGGTGTTCTGTGGGGTTCAGGTAAGGGCTCTGTGTAGGCCACTGGAGTTCCTCGACACCAAACTCGTTAAACCATTTCTTTATGGCCCTCGCTTTGTGTACAGGAGCACAGTCATGTTGGAACCTGTTGCCACAAGGTTGGAAGCATACAGTTGTCTAAAATGTCCTTGAATGCTGTAAAATTAACATTATTCTTCACTGGAACTAAGGGGCCTAAACCCTGAAAAACAGCCCCAGACCATTATCTCTCCTCCACCAAACTTTACTGTTAGCACTATACATTCTGATAGGTAGTGTTCTCCTGGCATCCACCTAGTCCAGATTCATCACTGAGACTGTCAGATACTGAAACATGATTCATCACTCCAGAGAACACATTTCCACTGCTCCAAAGTCCAATGATGGTGTGCTTAAACATGATTCAAACTGACACTTAGCATTGCACATAGTGATCTTAGGCTTATATGCAGCTTCTTGGTAATGGAAACTTATTTCATGAAGCTCCTGATGCACAGTACACAGTGCTGATGTTGCTTTCAGAGGCAGGTTGGAACTCCGTAGTGAGTGATGCATCAGCAGCCCCACTCTGAGTTTGTATGGTCTACCATTGGTCATGGTTGCACTGTTGTTGCTCCTAGATGCTTGCATTTCACAATAATAGCACTTACATTTGACTGGGGCAGCTCTAAAGTATGACCCATTCTACTACATAAGGTCTGTGGAGATTGCATGGCTATGTGCTTGATTTTATGCATCTGTTAGCAATGCGCATAGCTAAAATTCCTTATCTCAATAATCAGGATGTGTGTCTACATACTTTCAGCCACATAGTGTATTACTAGCCTATTAAGATGCCTTTAAAAACCTACCTTTTCGTATATGCTATGAACCATACAGAAACTACACTGAAACTAATAGCCTGTAGTTACATGAGTTTAAAGGGTTAATATCCAAGGTGTTAGCTTACTGTAAATGTTAATAGTCAGTATGTTAAAGCATATGTCCTCTATCTCGCACACAGTGATGTGTTAAATGGATCAGCAGTGTGTGTCTACCGTATGCAAGACATCATTCGTGCCTTCAAAGGAAACTTCTACCACAGGGAGGGGCCACAGTATAAGTGGGCGGAGTTTACTGGCAGAGTGCCCTATCCCAGACCTGGAACAGTGAGTTCCCTTTCTTTCTTTGAAGGTTAGAATAGCAAGACTTAATGTAACCATGATGTGCCTTTATTGGCTTTGAGGTTTACTCTTGATTTGTTATGTGTGGCATGTGATTGCACCTCATTAACAGAGACTCAGAGTCTGGTACTTTTCTTAATGCTTGCCATTCTTCACTCTGAGTAACTGTGAATGGTTTCACATATTTCCTACCTCCAAGTCATAATATTTGCTTAATTGTTTTGCTTTGTGGTTACTGGGTGATAAGTCACAGGGTTTGTAAATTTAAGAGGGTTGATACACAGATAAACAGATACTGCACTGAATATTATCTATTATCTATTCTGTATGGACATCCTGTTCTATCCTATCTATTCTGAATGAAGATGTTATGATGTCTACTTAGCATGGCTCAGTCTCTTTTTTTTTTTAGATTAGAGTTGTTACTTCATGCTCAGTAGAACCAATATTTTCGGTTATTATTTATATATTATAATATATAAAGTTTGAGCCCTGGACCACCAAGCTGCCACTTTTGGGCCCTTAACCCTCTCTGCTCCAGGGCCACTGTATTATAGCTAACCATAGTGCGTTCTCCATGTCGCCACCTAGTGTCCAAGCAGCACTTACGGAAGTTTCCGTTCCACACGGGAGTATCCTGATGACGTCATCTTCTTTAGCCGCACCCACCCACTGCTGCAGGAGGTGGTGCGACCTGTGGATAGCCGACCTTTGCTAATTAGAGTTGGTGTTGATTACAAGTTGACCCGCATCGTTGTGGACAGAGTGGAGGCTGTGGATGGACAATATGATGTTCTCTTCATCGGGACAGGTGTGTGTGTGTGTGTGTGATGGCTCCATATATTATTTTGTAAGAAACTTTAAAAATTCACTTGTTATGTATATGTGTGTGTGTGTCTTATCTAGATTCTGGCCTGGTGCTGAAGTCCATTCACCTCCCCAAAGAACAAGGACAAAGTCAAGAGGTCACCCTGGAACAGCTGCAGGTCTTTAAGGTACAGTGTGTGTTTGCATTCCTAATGTGATTGGATAACCTCTGTAACTTAAAACTCTTGACCTTTGATCTGTCTCTGTCTGTGCAGCACAAGTCACCAGTCACCGCCTTGACACTGTCCAAGAAGAAGGTACGGTTACTGTGGACTGTGGACAAACACACATACACATAAGCAAAAGAAATACCCTACTCTCAGTACCTTTTATACAGTGTTTCTATGGCAACCTGAGACTAGGCAGACTAGTCAATTCCAGAAGTGTGAGTTTTCACACATTTAAGTAAGGAAATACGCAGGCGAATGCACTTGAGACAACACAAAGCAGCAGTGCATTTTCAATGGTTAAGGCTAAGCATGGAGTGAATTCCTGAGTTTGTGTGTCTTAGATATTCAGCGAATAATTCCTAATCTCTGAAATATTTCTCTAAGGTGGTGCACTGCAAAGTAAGGGTAAAGATTTGGCTGAGATGATAGCATACTGATTTATATGTGGAGTTGCGTGATAAAGTGTTGGGGCACAGCATGAAAGCAGAAAGCTTGAGTGATTTATATGCAGAGCATTTGCAGATGTGCGTATTATGTGCATTTATGTGCATATTTTCATGAGTGTGTTCTCTTGAGCAGTGGCTGTTCGTGGGATCTGCAGAGGGCGTGTCTCAGTTGGCTCTGTATCAGTGTGACCTATACGGTCAAGTGTGTGCGGAGTGCTGTCTGGCCAGAGACCCATACTGCAACTGGGATGGCCATGCATGCAGCCCCTATATGCCAGTTGCACGCAGGTAAACACCAGAACATATACATATACATGTATGTGTATGTAACGGTATGTATATGTATATACATATACATGTACATACTGTACATTTGTTTTTCTTATTATAATCCACAGCTCCTTTTTATGTATCTGTCTATCTATCTATCTATAGGAGAAACACTCGTCATGTTGGTGATTACAGGAATCCTTTAACTGAGTGTGTCAGACAGGGAGGTAAGAGACAGAAAGTTCAAAAAATCTATAAAGCTGTTTTGTGACAATGTCTATTGTTACAAGTGCAATACAAATAAAATTGAATTGAGTTGTTTTATTTTACGCTCAGTTCTCAGTTGCCGAGTTGCCAGTTCATTTGTTAACCCTAAGCCCCACCGACAAACTGTAACTTCCAAAACGGCATACATCATGTGACTGCAGTGTGTGCTGTAAATCAGGCAATCGCTTAGCATTAAAGAAAGCTTTGCAATGGGCAAAATAAGCGACCTTTGAGGCTTTGAACATACACTGTATTGCAAAAAGTATGTGGACACCTGACCATCATACCCATATGTTGAACATCCCATTCCAAAGTTAGTTTCCCCTTTGCTGCTATAACAGCCTCCACTCTTCTGGAAAGGCTTTCCACTAGATTGTGGAACCTCACTTTAAATACAGGTTATTGTCATGCTAGAACAAATTTGGACTCCTTAGTTCTCCTGAAGGGGAATCATAATGCTACAGCATACAAAGACATTCTAGACAGGAAAGCATACATATGGGTGTGAAGGTCAGGCGTGCACATACTTTTGGCCATACAGCGTAGCATGATAATTAATATTAAATGTACTGGTTTTAGCGTCTCCCAAATGGATGTTGTTCTAGGCCAGGAGTTGTCAACTGCTAGACCATGGTCCAGATGCAGATCCAGCAAAATATTTTAGCAGACCAAACCAAGTACCTGAAAAAATATTGTAGCTAACCCTTACCCAATAAACATGAAAAAATGGTGCTGTTCACAATTCTAACCATGCACCAGCACAGTTTCTGTAGCAGATCTTCTGTTGACGGTCATCCAATCGTGCATTTATGTAAATTATTTAGCTGAAGGCAGCTCATCAGACCAGCTAGATTAGCTACAGGGCTAGAGAAATTGTAAAAAGGAAAGCTTTCACAGATTTAAAAAAAAAAAAAAAAAATTTATTTACCCTCTCTGGTCTGATTAGTGACTGACAACATGGCTGTTTAAAAAAATGGGATAGAGAAGTATGTGTTTATTCTCACCACATCAAATACAAAACATATATGTCTCATCTGTTCAGAGATCATAGCGCTAATCAAAAGTGATAGCATGAAGCTCCCCATGAAACAAAACACAACAATTTTGAATTGTCATATTTATAGACACAAATTGATGATTAGTGGTTAAGCTGACTGTTGTCGTCATTCAGTCATGCTAGTTGTTTACACATTTGTAAGAAAGGGATTTTATGTAACTGGACTGTTACAATTTTTAGATTGTTTTCATGTTACGGAAAGCAAACTACCAGTTAACATGGATCATGTGGGCAAAAACAGCTTGTGCTGTGAAAACGGCACGAATCATGCAAGCAACCTAACAATTCATATCCAACTCCACATGCAGAATCTCAGAATGCACCTCTTGTTAGATTGACAACAGTATAAGACAATGTTGAGTGCTGAGAACAAAGAAGCAAGTGGACAAAACTTTCCTAGTCCTGTTGCATCATGATGATGGAAGCATCAGAATTTGGTATGAGAAACATAAGTCCATGGAGCCATCCTATATTTTCAACAGTACAAGCCAGTGGTGTGGGGAATATTTTCCAGGCACACATTAATGTGCTAATACCTACTAAAGAGTTTTTATACAGCACAGGCTTTCAGAACGTTGCTGCATGGGTAGTGTTTATCATCTCTAAGATGGACACTTCCGGTCTGTTAACTTGAAAAGACCCTGAATCTTTGAGATGAGGTGGACAGGGCCGTTTGCAGAAACACACTGCAACTATGCAAAGCAATCACATCCACATGTTATAATATTCCTACACAAAACATCCATCATTATCAAGAATCCATGCCCAGTCATTTCCATGCTGTTCCGAAAGCCAAAGAAGACACAAGTTATTAGATTGTCATATGTAATAAACTGGCAACTAAGTGATCGATAATAAAATAATAAAAGTTCTTACAACCTCCATCTGGTATTATAACACAAGATTATAACTGTGATATTATTCCAATATTGTTGTGACTCAAAGATTATAATATAATGGTTTGTATGATTCAGTACAAAAGTTATTAGATAATTATATTAGATTTATTCATTTTCTCGTCTCGTTGCATAGCTGGCCTGGAGGTGCAGTCAGAGGAGAAGGAAATAGTGGTGGCTGTAGGGAACAGTACCTACCTGGAGTGTCTGCCTAATTCACACCATGCCAAAGTTACCTGGTTTAAACAGATCGGAGAGAACAGTCTGGAACAATATGAGGTACAAACACAACCCATACATGTGCATGCATACAGCTAAGGGCAAATGTTTATATACAACAAAGCTAAAGACATTCAAACTCCAATTTTCACTACTCCGCACATTTCATTTACCTTACATTTACCGTGTTAAGTCAAATAGGGTATCTACTTTATCTCTGTAACAGGTATTTTCAAAATAATAGCCTAGAGATTTACTGTAGTTTTAATTTACTATATCACATTTTCAGTGGGTCAAACGTTTACATACACTTTTTTTTTTTAAGTTCAGTCCACAAATTCTATGGTATTCAGGTCAGTGTTTTGTAATGGCCACTCTAACACCTTGCTGTCTTTAAACCATTTTGTTACAACTTTGGCGGTATGCTTAGGCTCAGACCCAGCCAGACTTTCTGGCTGATGTCTTGAGGTGTTGCTTTAATATTTCTAGATAATCTTCCTTCTTTATTATGATACCTTTTTTCTCAAGTGCACTAGCCCCTTTCCAGCAAATCACCGCCATGATACAATGCTGCAACCCCCATGCTTCACAGTTGGGATGGTGTTCTTTAGATTAAAAGCCTCACCCCTTCTCCTCCATACAAAGGCTCATCATTATGGCTATTATAACAGTTCAATTTTTGTTTCATCTGACCAGAGAACAGTCCTTCAAAAGGCTGGTGATCACATGCAAACCTCAGTCTGGCTTTTTTATGTCAGTCTTAGAGTAAGAACTTCTTCCTTTGCAGCAGTCTCTCAGACCATGGAGATATAGGACTCTCTTAATAGTGGATGTACATACTTTGGTACCTGATGCCTCCAACTCCTTCACCATTTCCATTGTTGCTGTTTTAGGGTTCGGTTGAACCTTCTGGACTAAAGTTCATTCATCCCTGGGAGTTATTTTGTGTCTTTTTCCTGAATGATGCAGTGTCTGTGTAGTGCCAAGACTTTTATATTTGCATACAAATGTTTGTACAGATGCTCATGGTACTTTCAGTGAATTAAAGCTGAAATAAATCAAAAACAATAAATTTAAACCTATGTTTAATTGATTGTTTTAAAATTGCCCCTGATGTGAACAAAGTAGATGCCCTACTAGACTTGCCAAAAGAAATGTATTGTAGCATCAAGTGTGTGGAGTTGTGGAAAAACTGAGATTGAAAACCTTTACCGTAGGTGCATGTAAACTTTTGGCCTCAACTCTATACATCTAGGCAGACATAATGCACATGCATAAATACAAACAATATCTCCTTCTCTTATTCAGGTGACCTCAAGGGATCAGCTGGTAGTGATTGACAGGGGCATTCTGATTCCGAGGGCGGAGCTTAACCACGGTGGGATTTATCACTGTCAGCTGGAGGAGCACGGCTTCCGTTGGACAGCCGTAACAATTCGATTGAGTGTGTGGAGTCCCAGCCGGCACACCATCGCAGACTCCACCCAGCCCTGGTACCAGGATGTGATGACTCTGATTCGCCACAGAGACTTGGAGCACTACTGCAAGGAACTGGGCAAACAGCGTCTTGATCACAAAAAGACCAGGGAAAAGGAGCAAGCACAGGAGAGAAAGCGAGGAAACGGACAGAAACATGGAGGAGAACGAGGAGAGAAGGAGCGGGGAAAAGGCAGGAAGAACAGAAGCAAAATGGGGAGTTCTGCCTCAAGGTCTCCAAGGAGCACCTAGAGACATTCCTACTGTACACAAAAGATACTTTACCAACAATAGAACAAATACAATAAGAAACTGAATAGCAAATACCTTCACAAACTTAAGCATGAACTCGCATATACATGAATATTTACAGACTGGTGGCAATATTGTTTTGTTGAAGCTAAATGAGAGGACTGTCGCTAAGCAGCGATATATGAATGACAGGGGGCGTGGCTTTTAATGACTGTAAATAATGACTGAGCCCTGCAGAGCTGAAACCCCTTACTAACATACGAAGCGTCTCAGACATTCTTGTAGTTTGTGTAAATAGAAAAAAAGACTCCATAAATTTTGGAGCACCTATAAAAGCTCTTTGTTTTAAAAAGACTGCTGGCTTTGAAGCACAAATGTTACAGTTATTGCATATTAGCTGCATCTAAATGTATTGTTCTGAATGTTTTTTTTTTTTCTTTTTTCTTATTTATCTTTATATTTATTTTCACGTCCTTTGAGAGAAACGAAAGCTGTATATTTGCAGTGATCATTTTCTTCAGGCATTAGGAATGGACAAAAAATATTCCTACAATGACCTTCTAGGTGGTTAAATACTTAGATAAATCATTGCTTTTGAAGGAATGTCCTTTAAATATTAAGAGTCTTGCAATACCTACATATATGTGAAAACTCTTGTTTGATGTTTTGCTTGACCGTGCTTGGCATTGCGACGGCTCTAAAATGGACATGACTAAACACAGAGAGAAAACTCAAAATGCATTTTCTACTTAACCGTACATGAACTGTTTGGTATAGGAGCACTTCAGGCAAAACAAAACATACCTGTTCGCAACCATGCATGATGTACAAGATAACATCTAGCTTCATGACGACACCAGGGCCAGCAACCGAACCCTTTACCTAACAGAGGGTAAGCAGGGTCACCTCACCCAGGTGCAGGCGACTCTTATGAATCTTATGAATTTATGAATAATAGAATCCTGTGATTAAAACTAAACAGTTAACTATTGCACTGCACATCTACAGTGCCAGTGGAAAGTGTTTGTTCACCTGCTTATAGTAGGAGGCTTAATGTTTACTATTTTTACACTTTAAAATAACAGTGAAAACTATAAAAAGCTATATTTCATATTCTTCACACTAACCATAAGGAACCATGATCATCCAGCTTTATGAAGGAGGCACCTTTCTGAGAGTCTTAGCAAACTTCTCACTTACGCTGAGCACTTTTCAGCTGCATTTCCTGACGTTGTTACTCAATTTTTTCCAGTTTATTCATTCTTTCATCTTCAGAAAACACTTGATCCTGGTCAGGGTCATGGTCAATCTGCAGTCTATCCAGAGAACAATGGGTGCAAGGTGGGAGTACACCCTGGATGGGATGCCAATCCATTGCAATTTAGAGTCACCAATCCACCTCCTGGCATGTTTTTGGGAACTCCACACTCTCTCTCTCGGTTTTGTCATTGCTAATTCGTACCTGCTAATTAGTTCTCCCCTTTCAAGCAACAGGTAACAACCTGGAGGGGTGAGGGCTAACATACACTTCCTCTGAGACGTGGTCCAATCGCTGTATCATAAGAGAGTTAAACACACTTGGAGGAGAGCACAAACTTGCCTGTTCTGTAAAAATAAATAAATAAATAAAGGTTAAATTTAGACTCCTAATGTGTTCTTCAGCTTGTCATTCTGTGGGAATCCTTAAAGGCTCTATGTAGTGCCCTTTAACAGAGGGTATTTCAAGTAGAACTTCTTTAGAAACCATGAGAAACGTATGTACAGTACATGTGCTTGCAGACTTTTTCCACTGCCTATCAGATTCATCACATCAAACATTTAGTCAAACATTTGATCCTGTAACCATATATATATTAAACATAATAACAAAATATCACACTCAGCTTTGATCAAACCACATCACTGCTTGGTTTAAAAAAAAACTTGCATTTCTTCAAAGTTTAAATCATTTGAAAAAGTGGGTCAGACTGCAACTCAGCCGCTCCCCAACACTGGAATTCTCAGGCGTCATTGAGGTAGAACTGCTTTGTACAATAAACTGTTTTGTGGATTCATGAGTAGATTTGGTTGAACCTCTGTGTACATTTGGGCTGGGTGGTGTGTATCAAGTGTCTGAGTCAGAATACCAATTTTCGGATCAGTTTTCACTTGGGTTATGAAAAAGGCAAAATCTGGGCCTACGTTCATGCTCTTAATGCAAAGGCCAGGACAGGCAGTCATTCATTCATTCATTCTCTTTCTTTTTCTCTCTATCACTCAATCTTGCATGCATGTGATCTCAATTTGTTGAGAATTGTGAAGTGTGTATAAAGATGCCAGCTAATACAAATGTGCACGCCTTTAAACATACTCACGACTGGCAGGATATTTGGAATAAGAGAGAGAATGAGTTATGAGTTTTGATGTGTAAAAGCACACAATGGGCCAGAGGAAATGAAAATGTCAGAGAGCAAAAAACCTTGCAATTATAGTATATGTATGTATGTATGGATGGTGTGTGTGTGTGTGTGTATGGGATAAAGATAAAGGAAGAACATGAAAGCGAATGATGCAGATCTTGCCCTTAAGTAAACTCCAAAGTCAAATCACGCCAAGTTCATGCCAGTAGTGGTATGTTATGATGAACAGAAATAAAGTAGAAACAAAGATGTAATTTTTCCCCATGATATTTAATAACAACAATGTGTTATCTGAATTTTGTGTAATAATATTTTGTATAATGATATCCTAGTGAGCATAAAGAGAAAGGGAAAAGAACGTACGTCCATTTTTGATCATCTGCAAGATACTAAAGATGGAGGTGGCCAGGATTCAACTCAAATTTGCAAAATAATAGCAATAACTGGATAACCAATATCTTTATAGACTAATTTAAGGCAGCTTTCCCCAATGATGTCCTATATGGCAACTGGGATCTTTGGCTAGCTTCCTTGTAGGATGTTCACTATGAAGTACTTATTATATGAGCAAGCCTACTAAAACTTTATTTGTTTTGTCCAAATAAACATAATCCTATTAAAGCAGTTTTTATATCACACACAAACATACCCACATACACACACACACACAGTTTACTCAGCCTGGATCACTGTGCGTCACCCACAGTATCCGCAGTGAGTGGTGTGTAAATGATCGGGTTGCGCCTGAGGAGGCAGGCTTCCTTGAACTCTCTGTGACCTGCCGGAATATGATGTGGGCTCAGCTTGCTGCAGTGAGATTATATTCTACCCGCCTTCAAAACAGGAGACTGTGAAATGAACTAGGCGTGTTGCCTTGGATACATAAGAACTCTATAGGAGCATGCACACAGATGAATATTAAATGTAGTGGCAGCGAGAGCGAGAGAGAGAGAGAGAGAGAGAGAGAGAGAGTTTATTGCATATGTAATACAACATTATGTCCAACCATCAACAACAATAACAATACAGTGTTAGAATAAGCATAAATGGAAATAGATTTTTTAAAAATCTGTAAATCCCTGTCTTTTCTATCCCTCACCAGATGTTAATTATAACTACAACATCGCATCTGTCCACACTGTATATCGGCCCTGATGTACTGCTGACACTTGTTACAAGCTGAAAAATGTAGTTAAACATGGACACAGTGTAGAAGGATGAAAAAGACTTACAGATCAAAAGGGACCTAAAGACATGAAAACTCCTTTCATCTTCCTGCTCCAGTTTATTAAGTACAGGGTGTGGGTGTGTGTGTGTGTGGGTGTGTGTGTGCATGTTTTTGTATCTTGGTGGACCAAATAGCCCTCATTGGATATCTCTGACCATTTTGAACTTATGGGGACATTTTGCTGATCCCCACTAAGAAAATTGTATTTTTCAACAACTGAAGCTTTTATTTAAAAAAAACTTAAAGAGACAGAGGGTTTCCTTTTGGTTACTGAAGTTAAGGTTAGGGTTAGATTTAGATGTAGGCATAACATTAATTAGCTGCATTAATAATTATATCAATTGAAGGTCCTCACAAGGATAGTAAGACAAACATGGGTGTGGTCCATGGGTCACTGTCAGCTTCTGCCTTCTTAAGAGCGAGGTTTAGTGGTAATAACAGACTCACTCATTTCAAAGTTTTTGGTCAGGCACAGGGCTCTGAACCAAAACCAAAAGTGACCTATGGCTTGGAAAGAGACTGTAAGCCTCTAAAAATAGCTAAAATGTTCGTTTCAGTTATCAAACATTGCCAGGAACTGTAAACCCGATCTAAAAGTTTTTGCGCTTATAGGTAGACGCACTGAGCTAAAGTGCACTGGGTTTTAGTGCTGAGCCCTGGGATAAGACAAGTGGTTGTCGCCATCTTTGGCCAAATGATGATACTACAAGTCTAATATTTGGTTGTGGATATTCTCTGCAAAGAACATAATATAGAAGATATACTGTATTTTGTGGGATTTTGTGTCGTTGTTTGATAAATGGACAGCCAGGGTGATGACCCAGGAAACCTGCTTTGGTGGGTGATATGTACAGGGAAATGGATGACTTATGTACAGAAGGTGCAGTGGGTATTATAAATAAGAATAATAACAATCAGTAGGCAGATTTGCTACTCTCAATATTCCTCAGACATGAATAAGTGTGTGAATGTGTGTGTGCATGGTGCCTGGCTGGACTGGCATCCCATTCAGGGTGTATTCCTGCCTTGTGCCCTGTGTTCCCAGGATAGGCTCCAGATCCACCATGACCACGATAGATAGAGCAGTTACTGAGGATGAATGAATAATATATTAAATTCCACATTGTTAATTTACATTGAGCAGAGAGCGATGGGAAAGCGGGGTGTACAGATAATTTATTTGGCTATAATCAGAAAAATGTACACAACAATCATGTACAAAATGGAGAATGGAATATATGACAACTTTACTTTTTTGAACTTTTTCATTATTGTCAATACAGAGGTTTGGCCCTTTTGTGTGATTTGCACTAAATATTTTTTTGTCTTTTATGTGCTTGCATTTTGCACTGTTATGCGAGGTTGAAATGTTTGAATACCTAAGAGAATAAATACAGCCAGGTGCAAAGGTTTGCATACATTTAGGACAACATACAAAATATATTCATTCATTCATCTTCAGTAACTACTTTATCCTGGTTAGGGTCATGGTGGATCTGGAGCCAGTCCTGGAAACACTGAGTGCAAAGCAGGAGAATTCATCCCAGATGGGGTGACAGTCCATAACAGGACACCTTGCACACACACATTCACACACTCACTCATACTTACGTGCAATTTAGTGTGGCCAAATGGCCTACCAGCATGGTTTTGAACAGTAGAACTTGTGAAACTTCACAAAGAACATAACCTGAGCTCAGGATCAAACTGAGAACACCAGAGCTGTGAGGTGGCACTTCTGCCCACTGTGCCATTCTGCCCATACAGAATACAGAGAAATCGACTTATGTGGCAAGATATTTAGCAAAATCATCTATTGGTTGTAACAAGATACACCCACATTAATTAATTCATTCACGTATTAGATAGATAGATAGATAGATAGATAGATAGATAGATAGATAGATAGATAGATAGATAGATAGATGCACAATTTTTTCATGTTGGATGAAAACTCAACTGTATTTGTAAGACATTTGGGCATACAGCATTTCTTTTTATTATTATTATTTCCTTTATGACCCAGTTCACAGCTACATATTCATTACATAAGTAGTATGGCGTCGAAAACTAAATATTTTATATACCAGACGACACACCTTCAAAACTTTGTGTCAAAAATGAAATAATTTTTATGATATACGAAACTACTTGTCACTACTTCCATCAGAGTGACTAATGCGGAACCAAAGTTTAATTCGGCGGGTTTTTACACGACAGATATTTATGACGGACTTAGTTTCCTGGCAACGTTCATCCTCCGGAAAGAGCTGAAGAGGTAAATATTTATCTGGTTTGTCTGTCACAACACTGTACGTATGTCACGTTTTCCTGGCAGTTAGGAGTTAAATCTCTCAGCTGGCTAAAGACTAAGAGCCGCAACCCTCTCATTAAGTTAGCGAGAAGAGAAGTTCCAGGCCTGCTTAGCGAACGCTAACAGGCTCCACAGCCGCCACTGCTTTCTCGCGTCAGTCAGGAAGCGTTACTTAACGTCAGATGACTTGTGTGGCACCACTGAAATAGCTCTTCAACTTAGCTCTAAGTGAGTTTTGTTAGCATTTTTGCAATTCAGCAATACAAGTACGTTTCTCTTTGCTATTAAATTCTCCAGCTTGTGTGTTTAAAGCTATTCTGTTGGCTAATGCTAGCTAGCTGGCTAATGTCGTCATATGATTTCAGTTCCTCAATCTAGCTAACTGTAGCTGATTAAAAAGACTCGGTCACATGAAATACAGTAAAATGGGTGCTGTCAGGGTCACTAGCTAAATATTTTACGACAAACTTAGCCCTTATCCCATGGTGGATGATGTTAGCTGGTGAGCTGTGGTTATATTGTGGGACTATGTGTCATGAAAGCTGGGATGTGATTCAGGATTCATGTGATTGAACTCATTATAGCTCAGCTATGGCAATAATAGTGCAGTGTCATTCAGTGATTCATACCAGCTGTACATTGCCATTTTATTTGTATGTACTTACTACTGTATATAGGTGCACTTTGTAGGTCAACAGTTTGTCAACACCTCTCATCCCTTTCCATCAGTGGATCTGGTCAGAGATGATTTGGGTGGATGAGCATTCTCATATCATGGTAGAGACACTGGCATGGGTGTGTCTGTGTGCTGCTGGTATGAATGTATCAGACGCAGTAGCATTACTGAGATATTTAACACCTTGGATTGAGTACGGTGTGCCAGCCAACAGTAGTCCTGTGGGCAGGACCTGACACTGAGAAAGGGCTAGAGGATGGTTGACACACTGTACATGTAAAAAGGGAAGCTAGTCTCTCTATTCAAACAAAATCCAAGCACCACCATTGCCCTTGATATTCTCATGCCAGTGCCACACACACTGCCATTTCACTGTCACCACTGTGCTGAGAATTGTCCACTACCCAAAGATTAAAATATGGTCAGTGGGGTTGAGGTCAGGGTTCTGTGCAGGCCTCTCAAGTTCTTCCTTTGGCAAATCATGTCTTCATGGAGCTCGCTTTGTGCACAGCGGCACTGTCATGCTGGAACAGGTTTGGGCCTCTTAGTTACAGTGAAGGGAAATTGCAATTCTACAGCACACGAAGACATTCTATACAATTGTGTGTTTCCAACTTTGTGGTTTGGGGAAAAACCATAGATAGATAGATAGATAGATAGATAGAGGCACAATTTTTTCATGTTGGATGAAAACTCAGCTGTGTTTGTAAGACATTTGGGCATACAGCATTATTTTTATTAAGACAGGTAGAATTATTTTTGAATCGTCCACTACCCAGATATTATCTGGTTGTTTCACTGAGCCTTTCCTCTAGTAAAGGGGTAGAAGGGGTTGACATGTTGTGCAGAATGTCTGTAGTAATTGTACGCACATATGATGGGAGTATCTTTTTTTTTTTTTTTTTTAAATCCCAGGAGCTGTAGATTGAACCTAGGTGTACCTTATAAACTGGCAACTCTAGGTAGACAAAACGTTTGCTTGTTTCACATTTCTTGCAGCGTACATAAGTGAGATAAGAATTGTTTTCATACATTTGTTCCGAACATCCTATCAAGGAAGAAGCGATGATAATGTGGACGTGCAAAAGTAAACTGACACAGGAGATACGATGATAGCGCACTGATAGCATTTTTTATGTAGCAGGTTGCGGGATGAGCCACTCCTCTGGGATTGGCCACCATGTGCAGGAGGAGACTGATGGGACAGACACTCCTGACTCTCCAGAGGCCTGCGATTGGACAGCCGCTAATGGCTCCGCCTCTCAGGTGCAGAAGTGTCGGGATGGAGTAGCTTGCCCGGAGCAGGACACACAGGAAGGAACTCCCGAGACTCGCGCCCACCCGCCCCACAGCATGGACTCTGCGCGCAGACAAACACACACAAACTCAGCGCCTCACACCAACACACACATCTGCAAAGATGGCCCCACACACACAGACGAACACACATCTCACTCACGACCAGTAACCAAAGACAGTCCATACATGGAAACTGCCAACACGCCACACACACAACCCAGTGATGGGTGGGGAGGAGTGGAGGAGAAGGAGATCAGAAACCAGAATGATGAAATAGATGATGAGGAAGTGGAAAACAGTGAGGAGAATCAGCAGAAAGCAGACTTTACTGTGCAGGTGAGAATTTAGCTAAACGTGTCTGCTGAATGTCATCCTGTTTAAAAAAGCCAACCTGTTTTTAAAGCCAACTAATTAAACCAAATCCCAACACCTTTCAGAGTTCAAAGGTTTATGTGTTGAGGTCAGAGAAAACCTTGTACCTCTGAAGTGTTAACTTTTGGCATTGTAGGCCCAAAACTCAGAAACACTATTCCAAAACACGCAAGTATTATAACTTTAAGTATCTTGTTTTATTATATTTAAATTTGCATACTTTTAAATAGTGTCTATAAAACAATGGTTGTCTTGCTTTTTTTTTCTTTTCTCCGCTGCTGTGTGGGAGGCACTATGCCATTAAAATCCTCCAATGATAATGACAGAGCTAATTTGGAAAAAATAGAATTACAGCCGTAATTACAAGGCATGAGACAGAAATTCATTGTCTCGAATATCATGATACAAAATACTGGTGAGACAACTTTTTCTTCTCTGCGGTGTATTGAGGTATTTCAGTTTAATATTCATTATGCGTGTTATCTCTTCGTACACACTAGGTGGCCGCAGCAGAGGTAGTAGCATACAGAGGGCGAAGTTTGTGAGTAGGAGCCTCTCTGCGTCAAAGCATGCTTACTTAATAGTCCACAAAGTTAAGCTAATCAGAAAAAATGATGGCACACGTGTCAAACACAAGGCCTGCAGTCTCGTTTCATTTGGTCCACGTGAACTTGGTAAACTAAATACAGAAAAGGTTCATAATACACTACTACTTAACATTTTCACACTATCCAGAATTCACAGCAAATCCGTAGTGTGGCCATCCGAAGGGCAGTTACTGTAAACCAGCTTATATACGTTTCCACCATGGCTGGCTTGACCGCGGTTTGAAACATGGGTTAAAATCAACACCTGTGTGCTGAGCTTTTTTTTTTTAAATTTAATATTGTATTTGCGTCAGTATCGTCTCATGTGAAATCTGTATTGGGATATGTCTCGTATCATAGCTTTAGTGTATCGTCTCATGCCTAATAATGACTATTATGTTGTGTTAGGCATGCACTGACAAGACATTGAGTCAGGCTGGGAAAATGGCGTCTGTCTGTAAAGTGTTATGTGGATTTGAACTTCACTGTCTCCTCAGCCAGTAAAAGAGACCACCACTGAAGACTCAACCACTTCCCAGACCCCACCTACAGAACCAGTCGACTGTAACTCTTACGATGATGGCCATTTGTCTGCTTCCACTCCTCCTGACCAGGCCCCGCCCCTGGTCCCAGCTCCTCCCCCGAGCTCAGTCCCTCCTCCCGTGCTGCCAGCACCTGATGATTGGCCACGGCCGGCTCACGTGATGGCAGAAGTGCGGGTGCGTTCTGCTCCTGGACGGGAACGGGTGGTGCGGGGAATGCAGGACAGTAAGAGTCTGGACGGCATCCATGAGGCGTGTGGAGGTGGCACGCGGGCTGCGGCAGGCGAGGGCCGCAGGGCTACTATCTCCAGCGCTCTGGAACTGGAGGGCACAGTGAGCCATGACGGAGATCTCACCCACTTCATCACCAAGAACTTGGAGCAGAAAATCAAAATGAGTTCGCGCCCAAGCCTTGACACCGACTGTGAGTGAGACTGTGAGACTTTTCTTTTCTATTTCTCCTTATTGATGAAACATTCTCACTGCAATATTATATGACTGCAGTAACTTTTTGGTAGTGTTAAGCAATTATATCAATCCTCCACAAGTAATACAATACTTATTTACTTATCATTTAAAACGTAAATAAGTAAGTAATGGTAGAATGTTTATTAATTAAATGTTAACAATCTAACCTGAGAGTGAGAGCAGGCAGTACGCTGTAGAGCTGTACTGATCAGTCAGTTCTCTGCATGTGTGTGTTGTGTGCAGCGGACTGCTCAGGCCCAGTGGTGCGAGGTCGTGGTTCATTGCGTCGACCAGCTGACATCCCGCCCATAGACCCCACTGTGCTGCTGGACCTGCACAAACACACACAGGAGGTTGCGCACAGCGTGGAGATGATGCTCCGCAGTCTCAATGGAACTATCCAGAATGTAAGCTCTAGCACACTAGAGCATAAACACAACCCTTATACACACACACACACACATCCTTTTCACATCTGCTTAAACATACAAGTCAGTACGTCACTGGCCTGGTTCAACAAGTGGAAAACCAGTTGTTTTCCGGTAAAATATTGCTCCACTACTCTTGTGAGATGACGTCAATACTTGCACCAAGCATAGATACAGTATAAACCATTCTCCACAATGTGGATTAGTCTCACAGCTGCCAGTGTAATGTCAATACACATTCTGCTCAAGCTGTTCAAAACAGCATCTCAAACCACATTACCTGCACTAAATAGGGTTCCTAAATAGTAATGATGCCAAAAACATGCTACAGGTATACTATTTAGTACTGTAGTATGCAGTTTGGGATGTGGTCCAAGTGTGCACGTCTCTGATGCTATAAATAATCTACTTTCATTATGGTATTATAAAATTAGAACTTTAGCATGTCTGTCACATTTACTGATTATTACGTGGGTATTACGCTCACTAACTCAAAAAAAAAAAATACAATACAGAGATTAAAACCATCACGTCTGGTTGTTAAAAGACACAGGTTGGTGGCCCACTATCCTGCTATCATTATCTCTCTAGCTGAAACAAATTTGCAACTGGGCAGTGATACGAATTCCTCAGCGAGGATGTATCAGATGATTATCATTCACTAGCTTCCCACCAAGTTAGAGAAGCCTTATCTGTTTGGCAAGAAAAAAAAACCAAACACCACTTTTTTCTAATTCGATTATATTAGACCATTTCACTCTGCCACTTTCTTGCTCTCCCACTCTCTTTCTCTCTCTCTCTTTCCCCCACTCTCTTGATTGGCTGCCAGCTCTTGTCTGTCACTCTGTAGTCAGACTTCTTTTGTGCCACCTAGTTGGGGTGTGATGACGGTTTACATATCTAAGCTGGCATATGACGTATTTATACAAATTTCCAAACATCATATGATAAGGTATTTTTGTTCCCTGACTGAGTAATAAGTTTTTTCTTTTTTTTAACAAAGTCCTACATCTTGCATCCCACAACACTAGATCTGTTGATTCATTCCACGTTCTGGGCTGTACTACAGTCAGCCCCCTTTACTGACATCACTAATCTGACAAATCCTGTTGTTATGCCCTCTTGTTAAGACTCTGCTGACACCTTTCCTTGGTTTACCTCTGAACTTTGTGCCATTAAATCTGCAGGTAGGCGTCTTGAGCACTGGTCTTAATGTTTATTCCAAAGCCTACTGCAACCATTTGATTAGTGTTGCTCACTCCTCTTATTGCTCAGCTCCTGAGTTAGAGATTTACTTTAAAAATGTCACACCTTGAAACTTGTACTTATTTCTAAATCAAATCCCTTCATCTGCCTTCATATGTTCATCTATTATTTCATGCTCTATATCTTACTTCATTAATAAGCCTCTTGATTTGTTCTGTGTTCTATTAGAAACTCCACATTGATTCTCTTAATATCTTAAAAAAAAATAAGAACCTTAAAAAATTAAAAACTAGACCTAGTTATCATTCTTATCCAAACTACCACTTTGAGCATTTCCAGTCTGATTTTTGTGTAAAAATCAGTAATGATTTTCACTCTTTGCTGACCTCGTGCCTTTAGTGCAGCCTTTGACACAGTGAATCATTCTTATCTATTGTCTCTTTTTCATTGGAATGTCAGACACTACTCTTGCATAATTTAAATCTTATCTCTCTGGGAAACTTTACTTTGTATCTATGATGAACCTAAATCCTTAATTCCCCCCCATTACACAAGAAGTCCCTCAAGGTTGAGTTCTTGGTCTGCTCTGCTTCATCATATTCTCCACTTTGCTGAGATAATTTGGTGACCCTCAGGTCTTAGATCAGATATTAGTATTAGGCTCACCACATCATTAACTGTGTTTGTCTAGTTAAAAATGTTTAGACTCCATTCCTAAGGTAAAGGCTAATAAAACTGATATTTTTTTTGTCTGTCCCAAAACCCTGAAGGTAGCTCAGTCAGTCAGTCACCCCGGCTGCCTGTGTCATTCATGTAATTTTAAAGCACTGCATGCTCTCCTTCCCCTTTATCTTTCTGAGCATTCTTACCCCCTCAGCTCACCCTCTAAGGTCCGATATGATCTACTGGTGCTCTGCAGGACGAGACTGGCCGTAGTGGGAGGCACATTGTTCAGTGGCATGGCCTGTGAACTTTGGAATTCCTTCCCACCCAATCACCATGACTGTTTCTCTGTCCTGCTTCAAGTCTCAGCTCAAATCTGTATTCCTCTCCCCTTAACTTCTTTTCTTCTCCCCTCTGCCTGTTTTTTCTTTTTTTTTTAAATTATTTTTTTTAAAGCTGCCTGAAGTGTCAGAAATCCACTATTGTTTCCTTATTAATTCATCAAACATGGTTTAAGCAGGCATCGTGAATTTTCTACATTGTTAGATATGGAAGGAATAAAACACTTCAGGATATGTTGTTGTAGGAAAGTAATCAAGGATGGGCTGGTGTTACTACCATGAAGTTGATTATTTTTCCGATAGCAGCATGTCCTGATCTTTTTATTCCTCTTATACCAAAGCAATTTGACAATTATATTTTTATAAACTAAAGAATGACATGCCTTAAATTTTAATATTTATAGTTACATTTATTGTTGTGGCATGTCCGCGAAACAAGTTAGTTCCCGCTATCACTTGTGCTATAGCAGCTGTAAACAGTTTTTCCCTCACCAGTCTCTCTTTTTTCCTCCTGCTTGAAGTTAATAAGACAAAAAAACACAGCTTGGAATGTTACCTAGTATCATCATTGGTTATTTGGCTTGCACTACATTGTGTGTTACTAAATAGCCTGTACTGTGATAGCATTGTTATTAAAGTCAGTACATCAGAATGGTATCAAATTTTAATGTACTCTGTTTTCAGCCTTTAGTGTGAACTTGTTTTGGTAAGTGCAAGTGTTTAACCCTTTCTTTCTCTTTGTGTAGATGACAGCATTGAGTGTGGGGTATATTCAGACATATCGAGACTCTGTGGACAGTTTGGGGGAGTCAGTAGATATGAGCATAAAGGTATGAGAAATCTTTACTAATATTTATAAACCATTATTTATTACTCATCTCATCATTTCTGGTTTTTGTTATTTTTGTTCATGAGATATTTTGTTGCGCCCGTGTATGTAGGGAATGTACACACTGATGGCACGTTGTGAGGAACTGGATCGCTCCATGCAGCCCATCCAGACTCTCGCGGCTCAGATCAGAGACATCAAACGCACGCTGGACGCTCTGGAAGCCATCTGCAAGTAATGTACATGAGCACGACTTCGCTGTGTAGCTCCAGGAGATGCTCTGCGACGACTCCGCCCTCTGCTAATTATCATGCGACCGAATCACTTTGCTAATGATCATGTCTCCTAGAAACGCTCCGTGAGCGCTGCACTCCTACTTTCTAACGGCTCTCAATGGCAATGATCCTCTTGTTGTGGCTCCGCCCCTTTAGAATAATTGGAAAGAGAAATGGACTCCAGTCTGTGAGCTCACACCATCCAACAGGTTGATGTCACAACCACAAGAAGGCACTCTCTCTCTCTCTCTGTCTCTCTCTCTCTCTCTCTCTCTCTCTCTGTCTCTCTCTCTATCTCTCTCTCTCTCTCTCTCTCTATCTCTCTCTCTCTCTGTCACTCTCTTTGAACGCATGGTACTGGGATTATTTATTTTGTGTGTCTGTGTGTGTGTTTTGATAGATGAGTTGGTGATGGCATTGAAGACCTTAAATTAGGTCAGATGTGTCACATCTGTATTTGTCGCTATGGAAACATGTTCTAGAAGCCATTCTCCGTTTGTTTTCTTCTCCCTCTGGGTGTTTGTGTGTCTACAGATTGGATGCTATGTATCCCCTGTTTCCACCGTGACCACTGATCAATTCCAACACGTGACCTATTAATCATCCTGAGAGCTTTGGACCTTCTGTTGCCACGGTGACAGTCACAAGGGCCGTTAGCACACAGAGGCTAAACGTGCTGTCGTTTTTGAAACGAACTCTCAGACTGAAGAAGGGCATGTGAGTAAAATGAGATAAAAAATGGACAGAGGCATTGAAGAGGAGTGCGGGTCAGTCCCTGATCGCCAGCCCTTGTCTGTCTCGTTCCGTGTCTGCTTCCAATACGCCAATTTATTAATCTGTCTGGCATATGTGTATGTTTTAAAGAATGCAGTATAACAATAAATTTACTAGAATTATCCAGAATTATGCTTTTTCATATTTAGGATGAAACCTTTGCATCCACTCTTTGTGTATGAAGCTGAATAAGTAAATAATTGATGCTTAAAACTAAATGGGTAAACAGGATTGGAGAATGTAAAGCAAAAATTTATCGGGAGATAAACTACAGTCTTACTTTAGTTAATAGTTTACTTATTTTACTTAATAGGAAACTGTTGTGAATGATGTTCTGCTTCCTTAATGCCTCCTAGGTTGTAACTGTTTTTATAAATGGTACCTTTTTTTTGCACCATACTACCATAGTTCAAAGGCATCAGTTTGACTCAACGGCACCTAACATCAACAGCCTTTTTTTGCTTATACATTCATACTGATGTTCAGAATGGGGGAAAAATAATTGTAATTGGAAATAAACATGATATATTAAAAAATTATATTTACATTTTCCATTAAACCACCTTACTTTCTTTTAATGAAAACCCATTCTCTCCTCATTCATTCATTCTGGGTCCGGGGCCTATTCCGGGAACACTGGACATGAGGACGGAACACACCCTGGATGGGATGCCAGTCAGTTGCAAAGCATCAATTCTCATAAGAACCTTTTTTTAAATAGTGTGGCAAAATTATTGGCACCGCAAAGAATTTCTGTACTTACTATAATGCACCTGTAAAATCTCTTTGTCATCCATCTTAAAATAGTTATTGTTGATGTTTCATTCATTCTTATTTGACAGGAATCTGACACATGAGCACACTTCCCATGTGCACAGTAAGGAAAATGGTGTGTTAGGAACAGTTTTGTTGATTCTTAAATTGAACTGCAATATTCGGTTGATAATTTGGGTAGCCTAGTTTTAAATTTAGCTATAAAACCACCACATCTATAACAACAAGCTGTTTGGAAGAGTTGCAAGAAAGAACAAGTGTCATGGGAACTACAGTTGGAATCATGTGATGTGGTCTGATGAGAACACAACTGGACCATTTGGCCATGCAGCTGGCCCAACCAAACCAGTTTAGCTAACCTCCAAAAACCAGAAAAATATTGAGTTCAAATAAAACTATAGCCCTGCAATGAACTGTCTTCTGCAGGGTGGATTTCTGCTTTGTGCCAGTGATCTTGGGAAAGTTCACTGTGACCCAAGCTAAATTGTTTACTGAAAATGAATAAATAAAGCATTACAATGCTCCATATGTTTGCTCCGTAAATAAAGCATTACAGTGCTCCATATGTAACTCAACCATTACAACTGGCATGTTAATGGAATGTATATATACTTTTGTTCATTTTCATGAAGGGTGCGAATTTTTTTTAGTTGAGTGTAAACCAATGGGCCTCATTTATCAAGCTTTTATTGAAGTTGTTTATAAATGCTTTTGTAGGGCCAACCTACAAAAAAATCAGCATTCACAAAACTTTAAAAAAAAAACTGTTTTTTTTTTTTTTTTTTTAAGTTTTGTGAATGCTGATTTTCTTTGTAAATTATTATGCTTGTTCATGGCATAGCTGATTCACTGTAGCCAACAGGGCTTAGGAGAGTTGTGTGAATCCATATGAAGTAGGTTTGTTAACAAAACAGTCCATAGTCCAAGAATCAATATAAGCCAGCCTCAGTAATCCACGGTAACCAAAGAGCATATCCAAAGAGTATTCCAATAAGAAAGGCAAGGGGCAAAGATGAAATCTTCCAGTAATGCAGCTCAGCCATTGCACTGTGCCAGCTACAGTAACACACTAACTCTTCCTCCTTTTATAGGGCACCATTTCTTTTGTCCTAATTGAAAAGCTATTCTTGTCTTAATTTATGTATTTCTTCTGGATTGTTCTCTTTCAAGTCATGAGAATTTTGTTACAGAACTTTTTAAACTTGATAATCTGTATATAAAAGTGCAATAACCCATGCCAGTTATACGCCAATCAATCAAGGTTCATATTAGTAAGTTTCCTAATATGTAAATTCTCAGGAATCTCAGGAGCGCTCATAGGATATGAAGCTGGATTTCCATGAATACCACATCGCTTGTGTAAATGCTCTTGCAAATGATTTACGAATAAATCTGTTTGTATCCAGTTTGATAAGTGAGGCCCGCTGTGTGTCTGGTCTTGGTCAGGTGGCATGAAGTGTTACTCAAACTACGGTTCCGTCTGAAGTGAGAGAACACAGACAGAACGCTCGTGGTGAATATCAGGTGAGTTCTCTGAAAGCACAGCACATCCCTATCAGCTGACTGCTGCTTCTGCCTCATGCTGCTCTGCATTATAATGTCTTAATTAGAGACGACTGTGCGTGTGAGCGAGTGCGTGTTTTCCCTTGGCCTCTGGCTTTAAGGCAGCCGGTAGGCCACAAACTTGTTATTAAGAGTTTAAATTTGAAAACGTCATTGTGTTTCTTACATATTGAAGCCTACAGCACTGTTGATCATCCACTTACTTTAATCCAGTTCACTTCCAGAGAGCCTGTAATTAAACATGACATTGTATAATGCAGCATAATAATGCACATATTTTACCTTTGAGCGAGTGAGAGGCACTACAGTATGTCTTTCTGCTTTTAACTGCTGTTTATTGTTTACTATTGTTCAGTATCATTTCATGCTGTTTTGTGATGGTTCAGATTTGCTGTAAACATGGCTAGATCTGTGTGTCTGTCCCAGATTAACGATAAAACGAAGACTAAACATGAGATTAGAGGTTAGTTTGGACAGCTTGGACAGATGGACTGATAGATGTGACAAGTCTGGCTGACCGGCTCTACAGCATTGTATAAATATGATGATGCACTTATCGCCCATCATCCACCAAATACGGGTTTTACACTAGATCATGCATTTGTACGTGCGTCAAAGAGGAGACGCTGTTTATTCATACGCACAAACGTATCCCTACACTTACTTCTTGATCATCTTATAACGTTTGCACAAAATTTGCACATATAAGGAAGAAGGGTTTAAGAGGTGGAAAATTGCCATTCAAGTCTAATAACCCCTTTGAAAAATGGTCACAATGAAAGTGCAAAATTAAAAGTACATTTTTCCCTGATAAGCCCTTTAAATGAAGTTTAAAGGAGAGAGGTGCAGGGGTGGGTGAGTGTATGTGCATGCATATGGATGCTTCAGTCATGTGATATTTGTTTACACAAACACTTGTAGGGATGTTTTTGTTTCTCATAACTTTCGGAAATCGTGTCAAAACTTGTTTTCCTTCACAGAGCATTGCCCTTGTGTAACTGTGTATCTCGCACAGATGGGATTTTATGACCCATGACCGTTATCATGTGATCACATAACGTTCGTCTAGCTGAAATCTGCATTGCAGCCATACACTGAGTTACGCAAGGTCATACTATCCTTTTTCACTGTCCATATAATACAGAAGGGCATTCAGCAATTGCTTATCATGGCAGCCAGTGCAGTTTTATTGCTCTTTAGGTCGGGTTGCCGTAGATTAAACTGCTCTTTTCAACTGGAATAACACAATTAAACTGAAAACACAATTCAGCTCAATGTAGATTTAAACGATTAATTAATTTCAAATTATTTCAGGAGTATATGAGGGTTTAAACTAAAGGTTTAACATCAGTCTAATGCTGTTAAAGGTGAGAAATGGATTATTTGGACTACATCAGTAAGTATGAATAGATAATAGCAGCCACACAAATGACACTTGACTCTACATGATTTAAGATGGTGCTTTTATGCTTGCAAATGTAACGTATAAGCAGTGGTCTTATTAATTTTGGTGCACAATCTCTCATCTGTGAGCCAAAGCGAACCAAAGAGAATATGACCTTGTCCCCAAATGCTCATAACTTGAAGATGTTTGATGTGTGGCACCTTTCATCATGATGTTGTAAACTATGTAAAGTTGTTCAAGAAATGCCAGTTCCCTGATGCACCAGCACAGACTACAAATGTCTATGAATATGAAAATTTCCCAGGAGAAACAGCCTGTTTACATGGATACCATATCCCCAAATGTCCTCCTGCGCCAGATTCTGATGAATAGAGGAAATATGAGAACTTGTTCTTAATTAATGTACAGTGTGTACACTACTAAACACAGAAAGTTGCAACTCATGATTTGCTACACTTGTCTCTGTATGCTGAAGTTTTAAAGAGGAAGGCATGCTGGGATTTTGTCTGATGACAGTGATAATGCTCAGACCATTCTTACAACCAGCAACCCCTAGATACCTGCACTACAACCAGGCTCATGTTTGCACAGGGGCCCTAGTAGAGCTCATATTTAATATATGAACATTTCAAATGTTTATATATCCAGTGTAAGTGTCGCCCTCATCTAGTCATCATCTGAAGTGTTCTCTGAAGGTTGTTGGCTCTCATCTAACTGGTCAGTGACTTTATTTGGTCTTAAATTTAGCTTCATGTTCATTGACAATACCTGTATTCAGTAATAAATGCAATGTCATTCAAGTACTTCCACAAAAGAGGAAATAACGATGCAGGTTCTTAAATTGTTGGATGGTGCTTTTAGATATGTGCTCATCAGTGCTAAATTCATTTCAAACTGATGTCCAGGCTTCTGCAGGTGATGTGTCTTTTGCCTTCAGTGATGTGGTGCTCAATAATATTCTTCTCAATAGTGATTTTTGGTTTTCTGTCTTTTTCTGCTATTGATTTAGCTGAATTTGAATTTCCATTTCCACATAATATTATGATTTTCCAGGTTTTTGAATCAGCCTTAGCACAACAAATCCACACTAGCACAGGTTTAAGCTTGTTTAATTAACTTAAGGCCTTCATAGTCTGGAAGTAATTAATCTTAAATTTTGTTTCATAATGTCTTGATTATATGTTCTGTCTACTTCTGGCTTAATTTCAATCCTGTCCAGGAAAATGCCCCTTGTTCTTTTAAGGCAGATCTCCATAAGAGTTTCACACACATTATTATCTGAGTAAAGTACTTCAGAAATGTTAGACACGTGGTGTGAGTCTACTGTAGTGGAGCTCTATTTTATATTACCATAGTCACATGCCTGCAGAAAATGAGTAATGTTACTGTAATTTAACTTAATTTGCATACGTTTCCATGGATAATTCTACCTACCATTGTATAGACTTTATACTGATGTTACTGTGTGTGCCATCACAGGCTTTACAACAGGTTCATCATCTCCTCTTGAGAGCTGACATGATCAGGTTAGAGCAATTGTTAGAAAATGAACAATCACTATCTAAATTGTTCTTTTAATGTTTCTCTCTTCACTGAAGACATTCTCTAAGTGACCAAAAATCAGTTTAAATATGTACAAGTCTTGCAAGAAACAGTTTTAAATGGCCATTAATTACTGCTCACTGAGCAGAACAATAAGAAATTGTTGCGTTTTTCTGTGCATACCTGCATTTGTGTCTATGTTTTATCTATAACACAGACTGGCTTTCTTAGCAAGCCTGTCTTCTTAAAGGTCAAAGTTTGTGATGCTCTGAATCCTGATTATGTCATAGCCGGCTAGGGAGTCCAAGACAGCATAATTGGTCCTGTTCTCTGACTGGAAAGGATGGCTTTCCTCAAACATACAGAAAAGGGCAGCCAGTGTTGTCCTGTAAGTGCTGTCACCTTCTCGATAACGTTGCATAGTTATCGAGCTGTTTGCTGGCTTTCTGCTTTCTTGCATCTCAGAGGAAGCATATGTTAGCCCTCATGTTCCTAGATTAGTATCTGTTATGTGATAAAGGAGATCTAGCTAGTGGTGGGGATTTGTAATGGCTAAATTAGAATAAAATGGCAAAAAAAAAAAAAGTTTGTGAAGCTGATGGATCTCAAGCTAAATGGACTCATAGATTTATACCTTGTTCACCACTTTAAACTGTCTGTGGTGAGTATCCCGTTCACCTTCCCACACTCACATCTCTGTTACCATTAAGCAATATTAATTTCTCTTATGTTTCAGCTATCATTAGTTTTGATGGACAAGCAAAAGAAACAAAATCAAGGCCAAATGGTTCTTCTTGTATGCCCCATCTGTCAGAAAGACAGATTTAGAAGTCAAAGTTTGTGAGGCTGAAGAATGACAGAACACAGAGAAGTATGATGGTCATAAAGTGGGTGGGGGAGCCACTTTTTGACGGTTCTTGTCCAGCAGGCGTCATGGGAACCACTGTCTCCTCACTTTGCCCAAGTGTCTTCTCAATCCCTTCACTTTGACCAACTGTCCCCACAGTATGAACAACAATATTGGGTGGCTTTATTGTGGGCAGTGAACTCTGACCACCATTCTCAATCCCAAGTGACTCCTGATCAGCAGCTGCTCCTTCAAATGCCTCAAACCAGTGGCAGTGAAAATCCCGTCTCCACCTATCCAGGTAATTTGGGGGGAGTTGCCCCGTTGCTCGAATGCCCTCTGCTCCCTGGCGCAGCAGCAGGAAGTGGGCAGGAGGAAGGTGCAGGTAGACAGGGTCTTCTGGTTTCTTGCGTACGCAGCGGCCAAGGCCCTTGCAAAGTGACATGCTGCAAAGACGAGTCGCCATGGTTATGTTGACAGCATAGGGGCCAAGGACCTCTCGCACATAAGAGGTAAGATCAGAGCACAACTTCTGGTGGGGGAAAACAGACATGCATATATTAATTGGATTATACATATTACTATAATGGTGGGCTTCTGATCTGCAAGGGTCAGAGGAAAATTGGGTTGCAAGGAAAATTGAAACTTTGCAAGGCACTTCCTGCCTACAACTACCCGGTATAATGATAGATGGATGGATGGATGGGTGGATGGGTTGTGGACAGATGGATACATTAATGGAAGCTGGGCTGATAAATGGAGAAATTGATGGATTGTCGGCAAATAGATGGAGAAATGGGCTAATAAAATGATGGATGGATGGATGGATGGATGGTTGGGTGGATAGATGTATTATGGGCTGATGGATGGATGAATGGATGGACTGTTGACTAATGGAGCCGATAGATGGATGAATACCTGTGTTTTAGTAGTAAGGAATCTGTCCCAGATAATGACTCCTGCTGCACCCATAGCAGCACTCTCTCCTACAGTATTCACCAAATGGGCCTGACACACATACACAGTGTACATAGTTATGTACACAGTGGATACACACACACACAATGTGAAAACAGTCCTATCTACCATATGCACAGTTCCACCTAAGAATTACAAAGTTACCCATTATTATTGAAAGCATCTGAATTAACTCTCATTTAACTCTTAAATTATTACCTCAGAGAGAAAGTTACTGGAGGAGATGTACATACTCTTGACCAGTGGAAAAACGGGAAGCTCAAATGTTGTCCCTGCTAGAGCGGCCACTCTTAATGCCTCTCTGATCTGATTGGATGCATACAGCCAAGCACCCTTAGTTCCTTCAGGGAGTTTCTCCATTGCGAGGATGGGGTAAAGTGCATCGCTTCGCTTCCATAGCCACATGAGCTCATCATTTAGTGCCATCTCTGCAGCAGGGCAGCGGCCTGTGTAATTAGCTAGCAGCATCTGAGTGGGATCAGAGTTGTAGCAGCTTGGGTACGGAGCCATGCCCCACAGTCTCTGTGGGCGGAGTCTCTTTAGCTCTCTCAGGGTCTCCATGAGAATGAATTGGGCTGCTGCTTCAAAGTCCACCTGGCAGGAAATTACATCAGTATGTTGACATTCTGCTTAAGACAAATTGGGTACACCATTTCAATGATAAATATGGGCACAAGATGTAGCCCTGTGTGTTTTTATTTGTGGTAGCTGTTTCACCTGAGCCCATTTCTCCACCTCGTCTGCACTCCAGCCTGGGAAGAAACCCCGGAGCAACGCTCGCGATGTCTCCAAATACCTCCGCTGATTCCCCTGGTTTCTGCTCCACTGCGGCTCCCACTCCATCCACCTCAGCACTCCGAGGCCGGGTGCCCCAGCCTGTGGCAATGCTGCTGTGAGGTCCCCTTCCACTTTCTGAAGGTGGCGCTCCAGGCTGGTGTGCTGGGGCAGGCCGCCATTCACAGGCTCTCCCTCTGCACTGAAATATGGGTAAAGACCCAGTGTGTCCTCATAAAATTCAGCCACACGTCCCTCCCACTCCATCCCGAAAGCCGCCGGGTCAGGGCGACCAAGACAGTCCTTGTTTGGTACAGCCCAAAGAATCAGGAAGGGCTGACCAGGCAGGAGAGGAGAGCGGGCTGGCCCACCAAGACACGGACAGGGGACAAAGAGGAGCAGAAGGAGAGGAAAAAGGGGGTTGGAGGATCTTCTACGATCCATGGAGGTGATTGAGAAGTGTCCCCGAGCTCCTCATCCACACTCCCACTTCAACTCCACCTGAGACAGAGAGAGTGTTATAACACACTCAGCTTGTGCTTCAAGCTTGATTTTTGGTCCAAGTCTTTCTAGTATCTTTTGATCTTTGAAAAACAACATTTACATTGGACTATTTACATTTACAGCATTTAGCAGATGACCTATCCAGAGGAACTTACAACAAAAACAATACAAGTAACTTTTTTTATTACTGCACATTGTAGTGCTTGGTGAAGAGGTAGGTCTTCAGTCGAATACAACCAGTGACTCAGAGGTGAGAATCTGCAGGTGGATGGAACAGCACTCCTCAGAGCTGCATGCTTTATGCATATTTTTTGTGGCCTTGTCTGAAAGTTGGGAAAGCTAGGAAAGTCTTCACCATAAGATTTTGATCTTATAATTCTCAGTAACATCCTGTGGAAATGTTTCAACACACCAGTCCCAAAGCACAGAAGAAAGAGCAAAACACAGGCCTCTGAAGATATTTAGTGGTACCCTAACAAGATTAATCAGTGCTGCCCACGCTTGAAGGTAATGACTCTTTACAAAGATGTCCACTTATGTTCTGGTGTTGGTTCACAAGCTAGCAATAGAGGGCAGCAATGTGCCACACAAATTATTTACTATACAGTAGGTGGTGTACATTTGGATGTTCAAGAGAAAATATGTTTTTTAACAGCTGTATGTAATAGCTGTTTTAAAATTGGAATGTATCCTAATTGATAAATGTTCATGCATAAAAGAATTCATGCATTTAGTCACTTCATTTCTCTGATACATTAACTTCACTAAATGTCACCTTCTCTTTCAATAAGTGTCTGAAACCATAGAAAAATTGCTAAATTTAGCAACAAAAAAGGTTGAACATCTTGGTTTTTACTCTAAAATGTGTACCCTTGTAAAAAAAAAAATCTCACTCATTCTTATTACTCATGTTCAGTAACCACTCTATCCTGGTCAGGGCACAGTGGATCTGGAGCTTATCCTGGGATTCCAGTGTACTGCAGGGCACCATGCACACATAGTCACACACACATTCACTACATAGTGCAATTTAGAGTAGCCAAACCACCTACCAGTACGTTTTTGGGAAGTGGGGAAGGAGGAAACCACATGGATGCTGGTAGAACTTGAGAAACACTGAACAGACAGTAGCACGAGATCAGTATCAAACTGATGATCCTGCAGCTGTGAGGTGACAATCTTAATCGTGCCACCTCAACAATAAAAATGGGACCTGATCTCATGCAAAATCTGTAAGAATTTGAACAAGTGAGGAGGAAATGGTGGAATTTCATATGTTGTTTATACAAATGCAGACAGAGCAAATGATACAACCAATAGCAGTAAAACACCTTCATTCATTCCTGAATGGGACGCAAGTCTGTTGCAGCATACGATGCACATATTTAGCATAGTCATTCCACCTACTGGCACGTTTTTGGGAGAACCCAGAGGAAACCCTATTGTAAGAGTGAGTTGCTCACTTAAATAAAGCCACATTTCTGGGCCATATCAGATGCCTTTGAGTAAAGGAGAATTCACAGATCTGCAAAATGCTAGAAAGGTAAGTGAACATTTTATCTGCTTATCAAACACGGCCACTGTTTTGCAGACCAGTGTAAAAATCTTCATGTTCAGGAGCTTACTGTCAAAAATCACTCACTTCCAAACACATGCTGGATGTAGTCACTAAATCCCACTCTGACTGAGACCCGGCTGAGGAAAGGCTCTGTTCCACACAAGCCTAAACCTCTGAGTTTAGAGAAGAGAACTGAAACTAAAAACCGTAAAACATTGCTAAATTTGGCGCACTGAACCGATCCTCGAAGTTTTTATGCTGAAGTAAGTTTTTTAAACGTATGCCTAGAGGCTTAAGTCCTATGAGGAAACAGTTATAGAGCCAGCGCCTTTTTGTGCCAGCAAACCTAATGAACCGAATGCAGACGCTGAATGAGGAAGATATGTGAATTGGGAACAGGATTTGATCTCTGTGGGCCAAACATCGCCTCTGTGAGCTGTCATGCTTTTTCTCAGCCCATTTTAAACTTGGCAGTCAGACTCTCTTCTGTTGATGCTAGTGATAGTTTTAGGTCACTTCCCTCCTCTGCTATAAGGAAACAAAAAAAACTAATGCACGCTCAGACTTAAACCTTTAAACTAGACTGACATCAGTTTACTGCACATTGCAAATTACAATCTTTTATTACAAAGCTCTCCATTTTCCATCGCAAACTGAGAGGATGACTTGCTGTTTTTTTGTTTACAATGTGAATCCAGTCTCACTATACGAGCAATGTTTTTAGTGAAGATCCTGTGAGGAGGAGGATGGTGAAGGATGTTGCAAAGTTTGAAGGTCAAGCTTACCTCCATGTCAGTACATGACTCTGGACCGAGCTCCAGGATCTGGAGAAAGGATGATGATGGTGAGTGTGAAGGCTTCTTTAGTTAAATATGAGCAGATATCAGGAGAGAACATGTGAAGTACACATACAGATGGAGGGATGGAAGAAGAGATAGAAGAAGTTGCCTCATCTGCTCCTGCATAATCTGGGTAATAAGCAGGGTCACTGCATGTCACATGACCAGTCTGATTGTAATCCTATAATCCAGCAAATAGCCAAATGCACAGATGCACACACTCGAATCTCATTCTACCAAAACAGACACAATATAAAATAACCCTTGAAAATTGGGTTTGTCCGCAACGGTAGCAGCTCATGACCACAGATTTTGGTGTGGCAGAATAAAGACATAGTCTCAAACAAAATTAAGTCAAGAGGCTGTATCAATTGACTTAAGCTACAGTATAGGCTACTATCTAGTGAATTTTTAGAGTAACCCCATAATAGGCAGTTGAGAGTTGACAAGATCATCCATCTATCATACTGTCTAGCAGTGTGTTTTGAATGGTTTTAAACATAAATTATTCAATTTTGTTCCATACAGCAGGTGAATTTCCCGTTACCAAGGCGGCACACACAGAAAAACTAATATCATTAACCAGTTTTGGCAGATTTCAGCAAAATTTCCATTCCAACTAAATCTCCAGAACCACACAAAAGATCTAAAGATCTAGCCCAAAAAATGGAAAAGGGAGGCACATTTTTCTATTTTTTTCCTCAACCTCTCAGAGTAGGAAACAAGGTCACTGTGGTGTGCACAAATTTCTGATGTACCGACATTATCCACTCCTCCCAATAATTTGCAATATGCTGTAAGATGTATCTTATAATAGAAATGGTTCTGTACATCTTAGACATAACTGCACTTACACTTTGTTTGCTGATGTTTATTAGATTTAATTTGAATTATTACAAAAATGACACTTTTTTTAATAGTAAACACTAAAATGTGTTTTCTTTGCAATCACGTATAAATTACTGTCTTGAACACCACCATAACAGGAAATACCATTTGTTAACTGTTGACACTGTCTCCCTGTGTGTGTGTGTGTGTGTGTGTATGTGTGTATATATATATATATATCTCACACATATATACATATATTATGAATTTGCATTTCGCCTCTTTAGACTTTTAGGTCTTTGTGTGTCCCCATTACAATTGGATTACATGAAAATTGTGATATTGTGGCCAGTCCCTATAAAGCTTTTTCTTTTACTGGTGTACACTGAGGATAATGTTCCATTAATGTTCCATAAGGCTCATTTCCAGAAGTTAGCATTAGATGTACACACAGCATTATTTAGCTACATTTATGCACATGTCAATGAAAAGGTACTAATTTGGGCATCTGTGTGTGTGTGTGTGTGTGTGTGTGTGTGAAGTGAGTTGAGATTATCTGGTTGAGGTATCTGAGGTGATGCCTGCTCCTCATGTCCCGTTGTCATAGAAACGGCTCCGATGAGCCTGGCCCACACAGCGTTAAGGAAGAAGGTAGGGCGAGTGAGTGTGTGCGTGTGGTAGGGCAAGTCTTGACTGATGTTATGTCAAAACACAGGATGGACAGTGTGTGTGAGAGTGAAACACCCAGTTATGTGGCAGACAGTGGCACACTTTAGATACACATGGTGCATTTTTATCTTGGACTTGGGGTACGGGTGATGATTGCAGAGCAGTACGGGTGATGGACGTGCGGTTTGGCATCTCCGACTGATGCAAGCACAGATTGGGCCCGTACAGACAGGCACAGCAGATAAGAGAAATGATTTGTACAATGAAGTTAAATGGGACTCTTTATATTGCAACAGTCTTCTGAATTGAACCCTGTCACTGCAAATGACCCATTTACTGATGAGCAGATCATCAAAGAATGTTTAAAAGTTGTAGAATAAAAACTCATTCACACTCTCATTCTGGTGCCACAAATACATGTTTTTGATTGGCATGTTATTCATATTCACAAGTCAGTCCACTTATGAACCGAAAGAGAGTGTTTCTGGTGGATTTGTGTTTTATGGATGTTGTCTTGGGTAATTTTAGACTATCAGCAACAGCACTGTGAGAAACAGATCGAACTCCAAGCGGCAAATGGCTTCTGCGTCTTCAGCCTGCTCTTCAAAAGAAAAGAAAATGGCTCTAGCCTTGTTTGCTACACTCAGAATAAAATGTTTCAGTCACATTTTAACCCATATAATTTGTGGAATCATTGTAATAAATTGTGGAATCATGGATTACAGCCTAGTTTTCACTAGTTTCTTCCGTTTCTAAAGTACAAATGTATACATACAATTCAACCATGAGACTGGGTGCAATAAAAGGCACAGCACCACCCTCTTGTGGAAACAACTATCACACCTGGAGCTATGAAGCCACTTCTCTGCTGAATTGAACTCTTACGAACTCTTACTGTATGAATCAAGTGTAATGTTAACCGCTATGATTATAGGTGCAATGTTTTCCTTTGTATTCTTTAGCTACTGATTCTGTAGAGTATGTGCAATCAGCACAAACAATAATTCTTCATTCATTCATTCATTCATTCATCTTGAGTAATCCTGGTCAGTGTGGTGGCGGATACAGAACCTGTCCTGGCTTTGAGGCAAGCATACACCCTGGATGGGACACCAGGGCCATGCACACACACTTTCACAGATTTATTCACACCTAGGGGCAATTTAGTGAAACCAATCCACCTATTGGCCAGTTTTTAGGATGTGGGAGAAAAACAGAGAATCTGGAGGAAACACACATGGACATGGGAAAACGTGTAAAACTCTACACAGACTGTAACCAGAGCTCAGGATCAAACCAGGGATGCTGGAGCTGTGCGGTGGCAACACTACCCACTGTGTCACCATGCCACCATGCCACCCACAGATGGTCATTTCTGTACCGAGAAAAGAACAGAAAACCTATTTACAATAAACGTACTTATAACAGATAAGTCTAGTGGCAGTTTTGACAGTCAATAATTTTTTATGTGAAGCACCTATTTTGGAATCAGTAAACTTTATATCCTTTCAAAGACAGGGCTACTTTTTCAAATGGAAAAGCGCATGCATTTCTGTGAATGCCTGCACACTGAGAACCACACAGTCGTGCCAGGATAATGTGTCATATCTTTCAGCGTTGTCTCAATTTCTGCATTTTTGCATGTGGGAAAAACCCTCATTAAGCAAAAAGACACAGGCTTTTATTCTTGTGATAGACGTATGGCTCACTTTAAATGAAACACTCGACATAGTGACCAGACTATGACATCGACATAAATATATAAGGTTATTTATTCTCTTCCAATAACAGCATGTTCCAAAGTGTTTTATTCGCCTTGCAACACGGCAGTTTGCCAACCATTACTTCCATTACATTTATTAATTAAAGAATGGCACATCATACAAACTCTGCAATCTAATCCATCTTTTTTTATCCATGCATCATTGTACATCTATGCATTATCTGCACTGGAAACAATATGGCAACTGCAGCTACCTCATTGGTGGATATCTATCTCATCTGTGGTTAATACTGTGTACATGCATATTACGCTGTATAGAACTGCAACACAATATACTGTACTTCCTGCACCTTGGCATAGCTATTGATGTATATGATATATACTATATAGGTTTACTGTATTTATTACTAGGCATACATTTTTATATTTTTTTACTTCCAAGTTTTATTCTTATTTTTCAAAATTTATTTTACTTTATCTTATTTTATCTTAATTTTATTCTTATTTATTCTATGTGTATTTGTGCCCAGTCTTTCATGTGTGCTGCTGGAACGCGCTAATTTCCCCTTGGGATCGATAAAGTGTTATTTATCTTATCTTATCTTACCTTAACTGTTTAAATTTAATGGTGTAGAATGTCCCCAAAACAACTTAGTTCCTCTTATCAGTTACATTATAACAAGTATAAATAGTCATTCCTTCATCAGCCTCACTTCTTTCCTGTTCTCTTTACCTATGACTGTTACAAAGCACTGACACTAAAACTAAAACTAAACTCCTCACAAAAAAACTTCACCATATCAGGCCATCCCAAATGGAACAACAAAAAAAGCGCCGTATCATCTGGAGTTCATGAACTTGAATCCCATTGATGCCAAAGCCATCCATTGCTATGAGCCAAGAGAGCAAAATTGGCTATGCTCTCTCCCCTGTCAATCATTAGGCAGTCATGGGCAACTGTGATGTATGTGGAAGAGGGCGGATAGTGTTTTCTTCCTGGTGTGTTACCCTGACATATGATGCAGCATAAGCAGCAGTTTGAATAGATGTGGTTGGTTGGCTTCACGTGTCTTGGAGAAAGCAGATGTAAGCCTTTAACCTCCCGAGTTGGTAGCTGTCATATGATGGGAGAGCTGCTTGGTGGGTGGGAAATGGCAGAGACCGTTGTCGCTATAGAAACAATAACCTATTAGAAGAAACACATTAATATAAATCATACAGCTGGGGCTACTGTTATAGAAAATTAATCAACACCTTCTGACTAACCAAGATCGAGCATTCAGCAGCACTGTGGTATGAATAATAATGATGGGTAATTTGTCAGTTTATTTTTTCATGGATGGTGCAGCAATAGGCAGTGGTGCTTAGTCATTCTGATGGTGAAACCAGTCAATGTAGGTGTTCCTAAATTGGATGTACTCAGCATTGGCATTTCTTTTTCATTTGTGTTAAGGGGATGGCAAACAAGCCCATAGTCATTGCTGCTTTTTGTGGGTTTCAATTTGTGGTTCTATTTAATGATATCTGGAGCATTGGGCATTGGTGTGAAAGGTTGTGATGTAAAATAATAATAATAATTGTGAAGGTCATTTGCTTCACATTTGGTATGAATGGATGTTTATGGCTGTAGTTTTGAATTTGTCTTGTATTTGCGTGTTTTAAATGGTTATTGCCCCTAGACTTCCATCATAAGCAAGTTTCTTCCATTATAAGTCGCGTTCTATAATTTAGCTTATTTTAAGCATTTATTTCTAGAAAGAAGCAAAATTATCTGTCAATAGAATAAGAAAATCTAATGCATGAATTTAGTAAAAATAAAAAGGTCTAGAAATAAGTTTACTAATCTCATATTTGGTTTATTGTGATCTTATAATAGGAAATACTACAGAAATTTGACTATGTACAAGATATTTTCATTTGCTAAGGTGTCACATTTTGCAGTGTACACAGAAATGTTTGTGGAAACCAAACTAGTGGTCAGACAGTCAAACTTTCTCACTACTACTGAAGTCCTGAATGTTTCATTCACCATCACTCCACCTTTGAACTGTACCGCGGCTAATCCCCCTACTCCTCAGGTGGTTCGTCCCAGTGTGTGTGTGTGTGTGTGTGTGTGTGTGTGTGTGTGTGTGTGTGTGGGTGTGGGTGTGGGTTTGTGTGTGCGCACTGAGCCAGATGACAAAAGGAGAGTTTGGACGTGGCATGAAACCGGAAAGAGTTACACAAAGCACGAGTGACAGAGTGAAGGGAACCATAGCGTCTGGAGGAGGCGGAGGGGGGGATGCTTTGATCTGTCCCTTACTGGAAGAGGAGGAGCAGGATCACAGGATAGAGAGAGAGAGAGAGAGAGAGAAGAAAGAGCAACTACAGATTCCTCCATGAGGTTGTTGGAGGGGGTAGGCAGGTGAATCATTCAGGTCTGTGAACAGCGGCTGTGGAGAGAGAGAGAGAGAGTTGAAGGTGAAGAGTGGAGGAGAAATCTGTGGAATTTCCAAATGAAAGAAGTTTTTGGCTTTAATGCGATTAAAGTTTTCCATCTCACTGCATCTCTTGTGGACAATCATCTGAACTCTGAACAGTGTATGTGTGAGACAGAGTGTGATTTGAACTTGTTAAACTGAGTGTGTCAAAGTACGCTTGAGTTCAGACAGAACTTACAAAGTTGTTCATTTCTAAATTCATCATTAAAACATATTTTTAATGAGGAGATGATCGTGATGCTAAAGCCCATGTTCTACCTTTCGTGTGTGTGTGTGTGTGTGTGTGTGGTGGGCTGAAGCGGCATATGGCCTTTGCTTTGAGGTTGTTGGTCATTGCTAATTATATGCTGATCTGCTCTCCTCTCCAGCTGCTCTGAGACAACTCCTTTCACATACTACACAACACTGTGAGCAATTAATTACACCACGGACAGGTGACCGAGCACAAGCTCCAGCAAGGGTTAATATATATTTTTGAGTTTAGCCATTGTCTGTGTGTGTGTGTGTGTGTGTGTGTGTGTGTGTGTGTGTGTGTGTGTGTGTGTGTGTGTGTCTGTGTTTCACGTCCCTTGCAGGGACCATCCAAATGTCCCCACAAGGATAAGAATGACCTTCACTACAAAAAAAATAATATTAAAAAGTGAGGATTTCTTGAATATAGGAAAGGTTATATATTATTTCTCATTATGAGATTATTATTATATAACAAATATAAGACCATTAGACATATTTATTAATTTAAAGCTTATAATTATCTTATTCTACTGGCAGATAATTTAGCTTCTTTCTAAAATGAAACACTTGAAATAAGCAAAATTATCAGCCAATAGAATAAGACATTTCATGCTTGAAATGAGTACAAATACCTAGAAATATGCACAATGATCTTGGATTGATTTAAAAACAATCTAATGAAGAAAAATGTTAGTTGGGTTTGCCCATACACAAGACCTTTTTACTTGCTGTCATTTTTTTTTTTTGCAGTTTTGTGGAGACATTTGGTTGGTTCCCACAAGAACAGCTTTTTTCTGTTTTTCGTTTTTTTTTTTGTTTTTTGTTTTTTTTTACAAAAACTGGGATTTTTCTTTAGAAAACAGCCAAAACATTTCTTTTTGGTTGCCAAGGCTGCAGTTAGTGTTAGATTCAGATGTAGGCATAATTATTTCAACAGAAGGTCCTCACAAGATTGTGTCTAGCTAGATGTTTGATTTGGTTGAGCCAGACTTGGTTGATGATTAGGGTGAATTGTTCTCGTTTCCTTTCCTTTATTCCCTTCCTCTTAGCTCCTGCTTAGCTCCTCTCTCCGAGGAAGCGAGGAAAGGGTCAAGGAACGAAAACAAGGACAGAAGGAGAGAACCAACAGATTTGCCAAATAAAACGTCCAAGCTCACTGAAGCGTCACTTCAAAGCAGCTTTAGTGAATTTGTTCATTTGCCCAGTTGTGTTAGGATAACTGTGACCAGATCTGCATATACACAACAGTGATTACACTCTGAGTTAACAAAACTTTACCCAAATGTACATCACGCAGTTAAATGCTGATTGATGTTTTCACGTAAACACCTGACTGCTCATACGACCATTTTTAAAGCAGTGTAAATTTTAACTAACTTTTATTCAACAGTTTTATTTGTATTTGCTGTTTATTTAATGAATTTAAAATTTTGTAAATTTTGTATTTATTAGTCTTATTATGATATCAGTCACTGGAATTTGTTTTTTGGGAGAAGTGGAGCATTCATGCCATGTAATCATGTCTCTACGTTAAAAAAAAATACTTCCTTTGTAGGAAGCATTAATACTGTATGTCTTTTACAGATGCCTCCTTGATTCCTCTGAGTGCATTTTAATTATTATCCTTAATCGTTAATCAGTTTCCTGGTCACGGTCTGAAAGATATAGGATCGGCAATAATTAAAGTTTTGGGATGTTGTCACTTGTGGGCGTGGCCTGTCTGGCTTTTTTTAAGTTCTAATATGAGATGGTAGCAATAACAGATATGTTGTGTTGTGAATCTATGCACATAACCTTTGTTAGAAATGTATTATATACAGTATATAGTGCTTAATGACACTGTGATTTTGTTCAGTGTTTAAGTTCCAGATACGGTTGAATGGAGACTAAAACGCAGTTGGGCAAATCCCACAGCCATGCTCCAAAATCTAGTGAAAAACCTTCCCAGAAGAGTGGAGGTTATAAGAACAGCAAAAAGGGGCTTAAATCAGGAATGGGATATGTTCCACAAGCACTTATTTGTGGGATTGGTCAGGTGTCCACATACTTTTGACCAAATTGTGTAGGAATGGTTTGAGGAACATGACAAAGAGTTCAAGGTGTTGAGTTGGCCTGAAAAATTCAATTCAATTCAATTTTATTTGTATAGCTCTTTTAACAATGGACATTGTCACAAAGCAGCTTTACAGAAATAAATATATTCAGGGTCTAACTTTTAAATGTATGAATTTATCCCTAATGAGCAAGCCAGAGGTGATGATGGCAATGAAAAACTCCTTGAGACGATATGTTGAAGAAACCTTGAGCGGAACTAGACTCAAAAGGGAACCCATCCTTATCTGGGTTACAATGGATAGCGCAATTCTGAATAAATCCCTTCTATAACTGTGTACTACATGGACAAACAGTGCAATTGTGTAGCCAGTAAATTCATCACAGCTTTCACATGAAGTCTGTTTTGCTGAACCTATACCCTGTCCACTGATGGAGACCTGAGTGCAAATCTGCTCATGGCAACTGCAGCCCCAAAGCCACCACAGCAATGACAGTCCCAAGCCATCACAGTACAACTGCCCAACTACGCAGTCCAAAGAAATCTCCATGGTCCCCAAGCTGCACTATCCCCAGCAATCCCAATGATCATCAGGCCGTCCATGTGGGGCCACCCATGGACGCCGAGAGTAATCTCCAAATAACGGAGATTCATGGAGGTCCAAACCCGCAACTTACAGGACTTAAAGGATCTGCTGCTCAAGTCTTGGTGCCAGATACCACAGCACACCTTCAAAGTTCTTGTGGAGTCCACGCATTGACGGGTCAGAGGTGCTGTTTTGGCAGCCCAAGGGGAACCTACACAATATTAGGCAGGTGGTTTTAATGTTATAGCTGATCAATGTATAACACAATTTGTATGCTGCGTGTTGCTTGCTGCTGTGGCTGGAACCATGAGATCTGTGTTGCAGTCGCCTGCCATTTTATCCCTTGTTAGTGTGAATGCAGGGTCAATGGCCAAGGTCAAAATTGTGATATGTTTCTAATGTACCTGCCACACTGTATTAAAAAAAACAGGTGTATTTGTATTAGTCTATAGTATGTTTTCATACTTTCTTGACTTTCCCTGCTGGTTTATCTCATATCCATATAAGTAAATTGTGATTTATGCATTGTCACTCACGGATCTTTAGCTCAGCCAATATGGCAATATGACTGAGTCTAATAGTGCTAAAATCAACAGCATAAAAGAATGGCAAAGACTATGATAAACAAAATGATGAAGGGAGAAATACATTTTTTTAAAAAGGATATACTTAACTGAGAAGTGGCAGATATATTTTGGGTAGTGAGAACACTTAATGACTGAAATTTATAAAACAGCTAGCCACAGTGGCTGGTGAGCTTCACAGTTCATTTCTCATTATGGATATGTGTGTGTGTGTGTGTGTGTGTGAGATGAGCCATGTAGTAAATAATGCCTAATGTGAGCTTTAATCCAACATGTGCATAAAAGTTTTTTCTTCTTTTGACTTCTTAACACTCCGTAGCTACCCCACAGTCCCGGCCCTCGTTACACCTCATTGTAACAGCAACATCGTGACTCACACACTTACACACTCACACACACATTCACAGCGGGACTCTCCTCCCAGCATGCACCTCTGTGTGCAAACACATTCCTGTGGCCGCTGACCCCCGGCCCAGCGGTTGCCATGGCAACCAGTGCCCCTCTCCATGGCGACAGCTCCCCCCTCCATGCGGCTCGGCCCAGGCCAGGCCGGCATCTCCAGGTGACCGCCTCTCTCCTTGTGTTCTCTCTCTCTTTTTTTTTCTTTCTGTCTTTGTTTCCTCCTTTGTCTCTTTCTACTCGTTTAAACCTCATTCCTGCTTCTGTGTGTGTGTGTATGTGTGTGTGTAAGAAGGGGAAGCTTCTCTTCTCAAACAACCCCGATCACCACCCACACACACTTTTTAAATCTTTGTTTCTTTCTCTCCTATTAGTGTCGCTGGATCTGAGTGCAAAAGTTTTGGCACTGCTAGTGAATATTAGGCAGGTTTCTTACACGTGTGTTTTTTTGTTTATTGTGTTTAACTTATTTTTCTACATCCTTGAATTCTAAAATGTATATAAGAAATGTGCACACACATAAATATTACAAAGTTTGTAATAGCCACAGTGTGAAATATAACTTCTCTCTGTCTTTCTTTTTTTTTTTTTTTTTTTTTATAAAAAGTGACCCAAAAGTCAAAGACTTTATAGGTATATATGTTTGTACATGGGTCTGTGTGTGTCTGTGTGTGTATGTTTGATGACAGTGGAAGGGGGTTGATTGGCAAATTGAGATATTTACCGCATTCCATTTCCTCTCTGTAGTCATGACAACCCCTCAGCGGGCAGAGCTACATTTCAGCACATAGACACACGCACACAGATACACGTGTGTGTGCATCAGCCGCACGTTAATGGAGAGGAGTGGAGGCTCTGCGGGTTACTCTTGGGGTGTTTTCCTGATCATGGATTAAGTCTCGTCCTTGACTGAATTGCACTCTGATGTGATTCTCCACTGAAAATGTCCTTCAAATCAAGACTATGGAGCTTCTTGGTGAAGGAGTACTCCAGCCTTTTTCAACCTTATCTGTAGCATGTGTGATTACTACGGATAAGACTGTCCACACAAATCCCTGCACTTACTGAGACTCACTTATATTGAAAGTCTATGGGCAATAAAAGGTTATGCATAAAACATTTTATGTAGTATGTTTTCACGAATTCTTTCATGAAGTCAAGTAAGATATTTTTAAATTAAACTCTAAATTCAGAGATAGACCTATTTTTTTGAGAGCGAAATATATCTTACCAGTGTAGTCAACAGAGCTTGGAGAACACTGAATACTTTAAAAACTTACTTTTAAGAAGAAAAAAAAAGTTACTAACCTGAATTTCTTTTTTTCAATTTGGATAAGTAAGTAAGTAAGTAAATTTTAATTATAAAGCACAAGTTTTAAAAAATGTTCATTGACCAAAGGGCTATATATAAACAAGTATTTTCCACTAATTTCTGTTCTAAACTGCATTAGACTATAACATTCATATGTAAGTATACACTGAAATCATACACACACACATAACATGCATTCAACCATTCACAAAGGAATAGAAGAAGCATGTCTGACGCTGTTTCAGAGCCTCAGTGCAGAGACGGCAAATGCACTTTTCTGTTTCAGCCGAGATCGAGGAACAGTCAGTACTAGCTGTGTGGTGGACCTTAAAGCTCTAGATGCAACATGTGTACAAAGCATGTCTGCAATGTAACAGGGTGCCAGTCCATGTAAGGCTTTAAAAACAAACAATAAAACCTTATACTGAATCCTAAAATTAAACCAATGCCAATGAAGGGAAATAAAAAAGAGAGTTTGGTGAGGGAATGATTAGTTAATATTTATAACACAAGGAATAGGATATGGTGTTATAGGAGAATAGTAAACAATGAAGTGAATTATTTGCTTGTTTTATTTCTCTTATACAACAATTTGTCTATTTTTTTTCATTCTACAAAGAACAACACATTGTATTTTTTTTTTATCCATTTATATTTACTTTTACTCTTGTGGAAGTTCCATGAGACAAGACACTCCATCACCACCCCCCTTTTTTTTCTCTTTTTATTTTAATAATACAAAAAAAAAAAAAAAAAAAAACCTCAGCTTGCCAGCTTGTTACTGAGAAGCCGGAAAATGCAAAGCCCTCTATCCTGCAGACTTTCCCATGGCTTTACCTCTGACTGATACAAAGCTGATACTGACACTGGAGACTCCTTCCTAAAAATGTTAAATAAAAATCTCCTTAAAGAAAGCGTTACCATTAATCTATTTATTATTAATCTTCGATTATGTGGAGAGTTTGCCATAAAAATCCCTGTGTAAGCTGTTACCATAGAACAGTAACATGTTAGAACACAAGCATTAAAATAAACCTTTGGTTTGAATTACAGCTGCTGTTACAGAAGATTAATCAATACCTTCTGATCAGTCAGATTCAAGAATTCAACAGAACTTTAGCGTGTTCTCTCATGACTGTCTCACCCTAAGAACTGTATTATTAGAGTGCACTGGTTGTATTTTCCGAGTTTGCTTTATATTGTAACATATTTTTTACACTTGTTTGCAGTACTCAACAACTGCTTCTATTATAAGCGAGTTTTAGTAAACAGGAAAATGTGTCAAATTCTCATCTGTGGTAAAAACATATACACCACATGTGCCGTGGAGATTACACTAAAAAAACTGGAGTATTTCTTTAAAGTCAATTCAAACAGGGACAAATATATCTGTATCCATCATCTAGACATATCCTGACCATGTACAGACTTCCTAACACACACATACACACACTGAGTATGAAACAAAGTGCTGTCTTAAACAAGAAGCAGGACAGGATGTCATTTCTCTGCATTTACATTATACAGAGTGTGTGTGAGAGAGAAGGAGAAACCTGGATTAGTGTACACATGCACATAAGCAGTTTGTTTTTCATACCGTTAATGCAGATAATTAAAGTGCTTCTGAACTCATGCAGCTTTTCTATATATGTCTAAAAATAGGACTTGTTTTGATGGTGAAGAACAGAACGTGACAACCAGAAGAACTGAAAACAGAAAAGAGTGGGAAGAACTGGAGATATCAGACAGGCAGAATGTCACACTGTTTGTCTGTGTATCTCTGAAGAGCTGCAGTTGTTCCTACAGTTACTATAATCATACTTCTTAGAGGTGTGTGTATGCGTGTGTATGTGTGTGTAAGTAAGGGGCTCGTTTCTCTGTCAGAACTCTTCTTCCACAAGCGGTAATGATCAAAGCAGTGCTGGACCCCCTACCACACCACCTCTCATCTACAGCAAATCCATCTAGAGAAAATCCATCTCCAGCCAAATCGCCCAGCCATATACACACACACACACACACATAGCCCTGTGAGCTAAAATCAGTTAGTTTGATGTTGGTTTGCAGATCATTTTCCGCATAATGTCACATGCACCCAAGGTCATCAGCATGTGCCATTAGTGTTTTTAAGCTCAGAATGTTCACCGTCAGCTACATTTCACTCAGGCTTCAGTGCTGAATAAGAGTGTGTGCTCAGCAGGAGGTATACACATTACCCATCCACACAAACACACACACACAGAACCATATACCTTAATTATACAGGCACAGCACAAAGGTAAACATGTGACATCACATCCAGCACTTTTATTCAGAGGGATCCACACAGATGAATAGCAAAAAAAAAAAAAAACCTGTAGCAGTATACAAAGATGGAAAGGGTTGTGCAATATTTCTTTACACATGTATTTTTGATACAAAATAATATTTTGTCATTAATATTTTATGTGTGATTTATATCAAAATGCCCTTTTTGTTCAGTATTTTGTTATTGTAAATTAATGCTAATGGGATTTTGGTGCATTTTAGACCTGATCCAAGGTTAAAAATTCCCTGCTGCACCAAAGGCATATAAAAAAAGAACAATGTGTTGGGAAACAATGAATTCCAAGGATCACCTGCTGAAAAAAAAAAAAAAAAAAAAATCCGTTATAATCCATTGGGAAATATCATGGCTTCTATCACATAAAAGATATTGGCTTAATGGTTTCCACAAGATTCCTGAAGGTTTCCATTAGAGATTCGTGGCCCGGGTTCAATTCCTGGCCAGGGAATCTACCTCAGCCACTGGGGTTGCACAGGACAGTGCACTTCAAGTGCCTTTCCCAAGCCCAGGTAAAACTGGTGAGGTTGCATCAGGAAGGGCATGTGGCGTAAAAATTGTGCCAAATCAAATACGCGGAACCAATGATGTGTGAATGGCACCGCAGAAAAGTGTTCGCCTTATCACCTATAGATCATGAGTTTGAATCCCAATGATTTATTCATCCCAGAGCCATTCGTGGCTGGGAGTCCAAGAAAGCAAATTTGGCTGTGCTCCCTTAGGGAAGGCATATGCTTTCTCCTGTCAATCACAGCAACACTAGATAACCGTGGCTGTCTGTATGTAGAAGATGGTAGATAGCACTTTCCTCTGTGTGTGTAAGCCTGTGATGCTGCGTGAGCAGCAGTTCAAAAAAGGTGCAGTTGATTTGCTTCGGGTGTCTCAGAGGCAGCATGTGTTCGCCTTCACCCTCCATGGTTGGTGGGAGAGCTGGTCGGTGGATGGGAATTACCCAAGACTAAATAAAAAAAAAATACAATTAGATCATCAGGAACAGGCCACTCACTCCCTCACTCACTTTCAGTAACTGCTTGATCCTGGTCAGGGGTACAGAGGATCCGGAGCCTATCCCAGGAATACACCCTGGATGGGACACCAGTCCATCACAGAGCACCATTCACACACTTATTCACACCTAGGGACAATTTATCGTAGCCAATCCATGTATATTTTTGGGAAACCGGAAAACCCAGAGGAAACCCATGCTGACACTGGGAAAACATGCACAGAAACTCCACACAGGTAGTAACCCGAGCTCAGGAATGATCAGACCACCAGAAACAAATTAAAACCCACTACAAAGCACTAGAACTAGCTGTTTGCTGGGGTTAATTTGAACAACATGATAGCATAGTTATGATAGCAGTTGATCCAGTGTACTGCCCAGTCAAACGTATATGAGATTTTCTTTCACCTAATACCAATGATTTCCACTCACTACATCATTAAAGTAATAAGGTGAATTTTTTAGGAGATGATCTAAATTTTAACAGATGTGACAGTGAGAATGAGACTTAATACCCATCACGGTAATTTATCTGTTACTACGTACACTTAGTACTTTATCAAGCTAGTATTATCATGCTAGCTCACATTTGAGAAATTAGCAACATAGCTGTTGTTAGTTAGCCTTAGCTAATGTTGGTCCCTTGGTGAAAGGGGCACTAATTTATTTACTGAAATCAGTGTGTGACATCTTTTTCTTTTGTAAGTTTTTCTTGTACTTTTACTTTAATAATTTATAGTACATTTATCGTTTATAATATGTATGCTTTTCTACTTTAACTTGAAGCTTTACTTCATCTTCTGCCTTTTATTTAGATGAATAATTGCACTTGTACGTAAGTAAAAGAATTTGAGTACTTTTACCACCACTGCTTTTGCTGACACACATGAGAAACACGAACAGTAGGTTAACCTTTGTGACACAGTAAAACTTTAGAAAACTAATGAGTTATAATTGACTGACCCTTCACAATTGAATGCAGTCCATCAGTATGGTTTCTAACATTACCGTTAGCATTAAATATCATCTGGAATGCTCTTGTTATCTTTATCAACTGAAGTGGTATCATGTTCTCTGTGTAAAACGGAATCTGTGGTTTTGAAATACAAAACACAGTATCTTATTTTAATAACTTTTTAGTTAAAGTTGTAGTATTTTGCATGTGTAAAATACATATAGATTTTTTTTTACCCATCCCTGGTTGATGATTATGTGAACTTCATACCTATTGAATGTTGCTGCCCATGAAAGCTCTTCTAGGGCACAGTAGGAGTAGCTGAGGCTGAAATTAGAAACTGTAATCTCTATTAAAATTCTCATGTGCAAAATTCATATAGCAACAGGTGGGACAAAAAAAAGTACCCATATTAGCTAACCTTTCAAGTGAATATTAATGGAATAATAATTTCTTAAGTGCTTTGTGGTGATCAGCCACGCTGCAGGAACATATTTGTGTGTGAATTGAACATTGAGCACAATGTCTTATTTAATCTTATTTAGGCAGTTATTTATGATGGTGTGCTTATTCTTTGTATGCGTGTTTGTATATATAATGTGTGTGTATGCCGTTCCACCAGAAATATTTCAGCTGCTGAATCAGTATTTCTGGAATGTGTGTGTGTGTACATGTATTTCACTACCTGTGTGTGTGTGTGTGTGTGAGAGAGAGAGAGAGAGAGAGCAGCAGGGTGGCTGTAGGCTTTTTGTTGTCTAAATCCCGGTTGATTCCACGTCTCTTTGTGGTCTTGTGCTGAAGCGCCAGTTAGAGAGCTGAGTGCAGATTTCTGCCACGGTGCCCCGCTTTAGACCAGATGACGTTCACGTTTTTCTCCTCACTCTTTTTTGTTCTGGATGTCGGATCAACCCGGCGTTCATTCCTCCACCTCGTTTTCCTCACACACACAGGTACATCCACTCGCAGTCATCAAAGAGATGCCTAGTCTAAATCTAGCTCCCATACCATGTCCCATTCGGATCAGTCAGGGGGCTTACTTTCTCCGTCTCTGACAGTATTTAGGGTTTGTAGTAACACTTTACTATAAGGTCCTCAAATATGCAAACCCATAACTAATACATTTATAATGATGAACTAATACATGTAGTAATCCTTAATGCATCAGGAAGTAATGAAGCATTTAGATTAACAGCCTGGACTAACCCAAATATTAGGCTATTTAAG
>CM075010.1:7393002-7406101 GCA_037576675.1 Pangasius sanitwongsei | reverse complement strand
TAATCCTTAATGCATCAGGAAGTAATGAAGCATTTAGATTAACAGCCTGGACTAACCCAAATATTAGGCTATTTAAGATATCTTGAGCCACTGAAGCACATGCAAAGGACCATAGCATATTCTTATAAGAGTAGTCGTTAAGGCTAAACCTAGAGCTGTGTGTGGAGGTGATTTTAGAACACTGTATATTAACGTATGATTCATACCACAGATTCATGAAAAATTTTAACAATATGTTTATTTCATTTGTGGCCAGCATGGTGGCACATCTGGAATTGTTGCCACCTCACAGCTCCAAGGATCTTGGTTCCATCCTGAGCTCAGGTTATTGTCTGTGTAGATTTTCACACATTCTCCCCGTGAGTCTCCTCTGGATTCTCCGGTTTCCTCCCATCTCCCAAACATATGCTGGTTGGTGGATTGTCTACATTAAATTGCTCCTAGGTGTGAATACTTGTGTGAATGTGCTATGTGTGCACAGTGCCAAGCAACGGACTGGCATCCCATTTAGGGTGTATCCTGCCTCGTGCCCAGCGTTCCCGGGATAGGCTCTGGATCCAACACAAACCTGACCAGAAATTGGGGGTTCAGGAAAAGAAAAATACAAAATGGTCTAAAATTGACTAAACTTATATAATAGCCTATACCTTCTTTCTTTACATGTACCATTGTCATTTTTGAACCTAAACTCCTTGTGTTATACAGTGTTATAGTGTTGTAGTGTCATTAAGTAATTTTTTAATCATCCTGTATAAATGATCTTTATTAATTAATTAATTAAGTCACTGTATTAATTTACAGAATGTGTTCTCAAGATGTTAACACTTCATTATTGCCATAATTAATGGCTCATAATTCTTATGACTCAGAAGCTGTTATTGTATACACTTCATTATTTCCTGATTACTGCACGTTGTAGTTCCCCATTATGAAAGCATTAGTTATTTGTGGACCTTATTGTAAAATGTTACCAGGTTTGTTAAGGACTAGATTTAAATCATGATAATTGGCAATGTTTTATATAGATTTTTCCATTCAGCTTCCTTCTCTAACATCCCTTGCTTCTATTTCTGTTTGGGCCTAAAACCATTCCCGTGCTATTTCCTCAATTCTTCCCACATGCCATGGTTTCATTAAACCATCCTGTTACTTGGGTTATTTCAGACACCCATCAGGACTATGCTTCCTGGTTTCACTCTCACTGCCATCTCACACAACTAAACATTAACATATGTTACATATTACATTACAAAGATATTCTAAAAGAAGGCACTACAATTAAAGCAACAAATTCGATTAAGCTCACTCACACATTATGTGATGTGAAGTCCTGGAGTCTGCTCTTGCTATTTTGTCGAATACGAGCACATCTTTAGTGTGCCAGACATTCATAGGTTATTGGATTTTTTCCTCATTTTATTGGGAAGTGAAATGCGACAGCTCTGTGAAGAATTTCGTTCAGCTCACTGTGTGTCTGAAGATTAGGTGGGTCATGCAGCATCTCAAATAAAGCCACTGGGATTGACTGAGATATTTTGATGCGTGGAAGCACACAGGTATGATTTCTTAATATCAGAGAGTACAGATCCTGGGCATTGCTATCTTTAGCTCTTAAATTCTTACTACCTGGGAATGTCATTTTAATGAGTGACCGCAAATGACGTGACTGAGTAGAAACACTAAAATATTACATGCTAACAAAACTGATTGGCTGATCAAATCTTTAAATTTGATCTTTGTAATGAAATGCCATGAGATTGATGCTTTATGTACAACCCCAAACCAATCACTAATAAAAGCTTTACTGTAATATAACAAAGGCATACTTTTGCTTGGGAAAAATAAAGTTAAAAGAAAAATGCTTTTAATTCTGAATGTATGTTATTTTGCCAACATAATGGATTAACTGGGTTCATACTATATGCATTCATTATTAAAAGAATCATTGAATTTACACATTTTTTTCACCTACCCCAAATGTAGATGATAAGCCAGGATACTATGGTTAGCTACAATGCTACTGTGAGCTACAAGGCTAACATAGTTAACAAGGAATACCTAAAATCTTTTAAATGAATACAAGCCCAATCTTGCTATATTAAATTACACTGTTAGATTGTGCAGTTTCATTCTTAAATAAATCATTATAAAAAAAATTTATTTAAAAAAATCTCAGACATAATACATGCAATATTTTCAAATTAAAGGTCAATGTAGAACTCTATGTTACTCCGCATAATTTCCAACTTTCAGGAAGTTCTGCCTTCAAACGCTAAAACGTGCCTTCAATCACTAAATTGTGCTTTTAGTTGTCAAGATGACTGCAACCAATACCACAGTGTTCAGCTTCATGGTGAAGTTTTTGTCATGTTTATAGACAATATATATATATACAGTAAGTCGCATTGCTTCCTAAACCACGTCAGCAAGTCTGTGTGTCATCTCTGAAGAACTGCAGAACTATGGCAGATATTTATAGAAAAGATTTAGAGTGAGAGAGACGTTCATTACTTGTTAACTAGCCCTGCTGAAAAAACCCAGCTTGGTCTAACCAGCTACCAAACTGGTAGATCATCTTTGTCAGCTGGTAAGTTGTATTCCAGTTTCCTTATTATCTGACTAAACTGATGAATACATTTTTGAGATTTTGTAATTGCCTTATTGTTGTGTTATTTTCTTTAATAAATAAATAAATAACTTGTCTACAATAGAGCATAAGTAGATGTTGATGTCAGATGTTTGTTGGATTTTTGAATTTTCATCAGGGATGTACAATACGATTTGATATGATACAATACAATACAATATGATTTCAGTTCAAAAGAATATGCGTCACTATGATACGATTCAATTTATTCATCTCCAATAGATATGTGACCTTCTTTGCTTCTGTTAATTTGTGAATGATTATAATATAGAGAAAGAATATATTACGTATCAGAGTTAAGGGCAAATCAGCTTGCTAGCCTATTTATAGTTTTTATCAGTTTAAAAAATATTAATTATTTTTACACACCAGATATGTCTTTTTTGATAATAATCTATTTGTAATCGGTTATGATTCAAATTAATTGTGATTCATTACAGTCGTTGGCTTTAAATCAATTCGATTCAAATCTTCCGATCGTTACACCCCTGGTGGGAACTTGTGCAAATTTGATTTTTCCTTTAAGTATAATGCCCTTTAGTGTGCCTCTATTTGCTCATATAAGCTGGTTTTCATCCAGCGCTGTGTGTGTGTGAGGCTGAGGGGTTCATTAAATCGCCAGACATTTCCCTCAGCATTCTGCAGCAGTTCCTTTTCATGGTCAGGAAGAGCAGGTGACATCATTTCCAATGCAATGAATAGTCAGCTCTGAGTTGCCAGAGGCCCCCAGAGACCTCCTTAGTGTGTGTGTGTGTGTGTGTGTGTGTGTGTGAAATGCTGTTATATTTACATACACATACACACTCCAGCTCAGTCTTCCAGCCTCAGGGCAGCCCACTGGTCATAACCGAGCTCTAATGATGCCCCTCACCTGAAGCGTTCACAGACCGGCGTACAGAACAGCAGACGTTTTTCTGGATGTGAAATTATTAAATGACTGACCCCTATAATTACGCCTGTTTCAGAGAAAACACACATACCAGCCTTGTGAAACACTGACAGAATCCTTGTACAGACTCATTGAGAAAATTTTCTTTCATCTTTAAAAATGACTAATAAAGCCAACATGGCCTCCTCCACGACTCCCTTTATGAGTCCAAACAATTACTTTGAGCTGGCACAAGACCAGAACCACCAGACAGAGGGAGGCAGATAGAAGGGTGACATCATTTGACATTTGCTTCAAATGTCTGGAGAAAATAATTAAACCTCTGCATATGGACCTGCACCGCCTCCTCTTTTCCATACCTCCTTTCTGCGAAATGCTAAACTGTAGGCCCATGATAATAATAGCGATATTTAATCCATATAATTACACAATGAAAATTAACCTGTGAAAATAGGTTTTTTCGTGCGTCTTCGTGTATTATGTTTCACACATTTGTCACATGTGAACATTTTGCACGTGGTGCATGTGTTTTGTATTTTTCCTCATACCATTCATTTATTTCCACATCGAATCCCATATTAGTCATATTTACTTGAATTCACCTTCACATGTATTTCATGATCACACCTTACTCACATGTCAAATGCACATGATATTTTTCCATAAGGTTATTTTAGATTTAGTGTCTTGATTTTAGTGTGGCACTGATTTAGCGTTGTCCGTCATCCGTACTAAAGTCAAAGATGATATTAGATGTATGAGAGCTTGAGCTGAACTTTTCAGCACCTAGCAACTCCGGGCGCAGAGGGACACGGGGTGCAAGGAAACATTGTGGAATGTGCCAAGGAGGGGGAGGGGACTCGTTCTGCCCTGCAGTGGGTTTTTCCTTCTCACTGTAGATAGCTGTCTTTCTCTCAACCGCTCTAGTATACACTATATTGGCTTCTACTGGCCCCTACATATTGATTTCCTATATTCACTCAGTTGCTACTTAATTAGGCTCATCTGGTTTATACCAACATTAATTGCCCCGTATATCACATAGACGTATCATATAGGTGCACTACTGTAGACCAGCTGATGTTTTTGCACAATTTATCAGCCTCTCTTTACCCTATCAGTGAAAAGGACCCACCACTAACCAGATATCTTGGCACCTGTGTGGATCTTTACATGTTTTCCCCCGTGTTCATGTGGGTTTCCTCCAGGCTCAAAAACATGCTGGTAGGTGGACTGAAGACTCCCTAGGTCCCTAGGTGTGAATCAGTGTGTGAATATGTGTGTATGGTGCCCTGCAATGGACTAGCATGTATTTCTGTTTTTGGTGCACCCAGTGTTCTTGAGATCCACCATGACCCTGACCAGGATAAAGCAGATATGAAGATGGATGAATGAATGAATTCATCTTAGTGCAATTTTAAACACCTCAGTGTAACTACTGGGTTGAAAATAGTCCACCAGCCAAAAATATCCAGCCAACAGTAGTAATATAGTCCGACAATGATTTATGCAGATTCTGCAAGGAATGAAATGTCTAACTGTACACAAGCGCCTAGTAAAGGCCTTGAGAGAGGGTTGAGAGTAAGCTGTGTGCGTTTTGGCTGCTGCGCCTCACCAGAGCTTTTTCTTTTTCTTTTCTTACTTTTTTCTTTTTTTTCTGTGTTTGTATGCATTGCCGTTTGTATTTTTTTGATGTTTGTTTTCTGTTTTAATGTTTTGCTGTTTTTGTCCCTTTGTCTACTGGTTGCTGGTTGTGGTGGAGCTCCAGACCCCATCTTGAGCAGCGGGTTTCCCCAGGTCTTGATCCACCATGTGTGATGTGTGTCAGCCCTCTCGCTATGGATTACGGTGTGCCTGTTACTCTCATTGATGGCGGACAGTTTGTACGATCATTCTGAGCGGTCTTGGGACTGCCCTGCGCCCTGTGCGGCGATGTATCCGTTGCACGGCATTCCAAATGGTGCGCATAAATGAAGTCACCTTCACAAGTATACAAGCTTGTATAGTCTCTCTGCGCTGTTGCATTGGCATTGGCTATGAACGCTCCAATCACAGGCTTGGTCGTATAGAGTGTTCGTTCGTGGAGTTTGCGAGCTGCCATGTGATACACCATTGTCCGTGCAATTCAGCTGAACGTCATCACCGCATGAAGTCTGCTGAGGCCTTAAGTGTTCACAGTGTTAAAATATAGCCTACTTCTGCACCTGATGCACTCATACAAGCACAACACCCGCTACCATGAAAATAGGCCTACTGTTAGCCTCACTGTTTAAGAATGATCCATCACCAGATCATCTCAGGTCTCTTTTAAATTGATGGATGGAGTAGAAGGTGGCTGAAAAATTGTGCAGATGGGTTAATTATACTTACAAAGTGCACCTATTGTAGTTATAAACTACTAATAAAGTGGCTGCTGAGTGTCTGCAAAGTGGTGAGCTGAATATGGAAAGGGGTAGCACGTGCTTCTCCCTCTCTGCACTTCACTGTGCAGAATGAAAGTGCTTTCAGTGGGGATTTTTAAAATGGTGGGTGTGTGATGTGATTCAAAAGCGCACTTTCAGCGGTCTTTTATTAACACGTGCGTTTTGGGACCGAGTCCAAAATGAGTGTTGTGCCACAATGTCGAGCAAAATAATATACGCCATACATATGACACGACTTTTTGTACGGTGGTGTACGCTTTTTTGGAACGTGGCCCAGTGCCTGCCTGCTATTGGCTGTCCAGAAGAGGGGCGGGGAGGGGGTTTAGCCTTGCCTTTCCCTCAGCCTTCCTCCTCTCTGCCCCCTCTCTGTCTGCGCGAGCGAACGGACCGGAGGCGCACGCAGCTGCAGCTCCAGCTACATCTACAGCTGGCCCGCTTCACCGAGCCTGACCCTGCGCACACGAGGACAAGTGAAGCATCCACCCGCAGTACTCATTCTGTCCTGCCCGCTTTCGGACGGACCCTGTAGCGCACTGCAAGGACACTAAAGCCGATTTGGACAGCAGGAATCCTGCTGCTTGGCTAAACTTTCAACTTGGTGCGCTTTTCCAGTTACGCGCCGCATCCCGCGGGTCCGGACCCGGTGACTCATCCGTCACTTTCCGTCATCAGTCCATCACGGACTGCTCGGCTGCGCCATGTCTCCTTTCCGCCGGTCACTGCTCTAACCGGGACCGGGACATCCCCTTTGACCATCCTGTCCTCTTTCACAGTCAAACTCGAGTCGTTAAACCTGTAAGCAGTCGAGGACATGCAGAATGCGCGGTTTTGCGGTTTTCTCTCGTGCATGTCCCGTTACCTGATGTTACGCAGCAGGTACTCAACCGGCCGTGTAGCCCTAGACTAGACTATCACGCGGCTGTTGTTGTTTTTTTTTTTTTTCCTATTCAGGTAGCGTGATTCACCTGGCAAAATGGCATAAGATTTCATTCCAGCAGGTGCAGGTTTTTTTTTTTTTTTTAAACACTTTCTAATTTGTATCACACGTCCACTCCTTTTTGCGCATGGACTGTGAGACGCACGATACCGGCTTATCATGCTGCCTGGGTTTGGTCTAATGATTAGCCTAGATTTCAGATATTGTAGAATTTTAAGTTCGCAGCTAATGACAGGCAGACAGACAGACAGACAGACAGACAGACGGACAGGCAGACAACAGGTACTCACTCACGCTCTGCATGCGCATGAATGAATGAATGAATGGACGAGCTCCATCATCTGTCCAGCGTTTTAGACACATCGACTGTATGCATGTTCTCTGTATTTATGCGCTGATCTTCATGTATTTAATACGAGGACATTAGTCATTTACGGTGAGTAGGACAGGGAAAAATCAAGTGAGGATGTTAACATATAAAACCACACTACTACACTGTTATATCATGTATTATAGCACTTTTTTTTAAAATATATATTTGTCTATTTACGATAGCAGGCTATATCCTGTAGAGTGTGGTAGTGTGCTTTTTTCGGACATGGCCCATTTGTGTGTGTGTGATCAGTCTCCTTCCCTGGCCATGTGGACTATAAGGAGACGTTGTAATACCAAGATTCACCGCTAGGGGTCTTTCAGAGCATGTCCAGGTGACAACATCATCTGGATGGAGGCAGTGGAGCGTCCAGGTTTGACTTGGGACAAGAGCACATTAAAGAGTGGCACCAACTAATTATCTAGCTATAGCACAAAGTTGCATTTGTAGGTTATCACTCTCAGAACCTTTTCTTTACCAGTGCTTAACGCTTTGGGCTGCTGATAGGAAGGTTGTGAGTTCAAATTCTAGCATCACCATCTGCCACCGCTGGTTGCTTGAGCAAGACCTTTAACCATCAGCTTCTTAGTTGTATCCTGTCTCGCTTGTAAGTCGTTTTGGATAAAAGCTTCAGCTAAATGAGCTCTCGAATGTAAAGTTTTACTATAAAAACTATTACAGACTATTTAAATCATTTTAAAGGTACAGCATATCCATGTTTCAAGTGAAAGACTAATATTAAAGGTACAAAACATGTACTCTTGAGGGTCATCATCATTATCATCATCAACATCATCACCACCAGCAGCAGGGAAAAGTACAGTTTAGTATTTTTTTTTTTCAGTGTGTTGGTGCAATGACTGGCAACATAATGGCTACTGTATTGGCTCCATGATATCATTATAGCTCGTAATGCTTGTGTACATGAATTGTATAGGAGATTTGAGGTCAGTGTTGGGGTGGTAACTGGTAACAGCGTTGGGGTGGTAACTGGTAAAACACACTCCTTTTAGGTCTGGCGTGAAATTAGAATGCAGTCAGACATCTCTGTGGAAGTCATAACAGGTTTACCAAGGCTAGACCAATAAAACATATGCATAGTTTGGATAAATTATGTGTTAGTAAATGTCTGACTGTATGTGTTTGTGTGTATCTCTCTCTCTCTCTCTCTCTCTCTCTCATATGGTCTCTGTTTTGCCCTCTGTCCTGTATGGCTTTTTATTCCTATCTGATAGTTTCGAGTTTCATATAGGGATGGAAGCCATGCAGGGCTGGGAGCCTACGTCGTCATGGAGACTGGCCAGAGTTGAGTCTGGTGGCTCTTGTGCCAAACAACTGTCTTCACCTGTCAACTAAAATGCCCACAAATAAACACACACACACACACACACATACGCTTGTCCTGGCACGAATCCGGGTCCAGATGCCCACCGGGCGCTTCTTGCTGCAGGGAGACTGTGTGAAACTGTGCTGCCAGTCGAGTTTACAGACAGCTCTCTGAAGTAATCCTAACACACGCACACACTCTCAGGAGCCGGACATCTGCTGCAGAGCCGCACAAAGACAGATGTTCATTTGCATCAAGCGGCTCCAGGTACACACACACATACACACACCGATTCTAATAGACCTCACTGGCTGTTGCTGAGCTTTTAATGAGTAAAGGTGCAGCCTCGGGCTCAGTGAAGCAGACCTGCAGGGAGCTGATTCATGTCAGTGAGAGTTAGTTTAACAGACAGAGACATTGCTTTTAGCACCAAAGCCACAAATGGGGGTTTCAATTTATTTGCATATAATTTATGACATTCATCCACTCATCTGTTCAGGTGGATTATTTCAGAGCAACTGCTTTATGGCAGAATGTGAGTGTTCTTGACTCTTAAGATTACACTTTATGGCATTCAACTAACACTGAAATATCTTTCAAAAAAACATAGAAATGTAAAATGTTCATTCATGCGACAGATTGGAAACATGCTTTCAAATCCTTCCGGCTGTAGCCTAATCCACTACCACTGTACTTCTGATACACTTGACTGGGGTTCAAGTGCATGTTATTTAACACATTACGACTGAATGGTTTACTCATCTTTAGACCATAGTGCTGTTGAATTCTCAAATCTGACTGGACAGAAGGTGTTAATTCATTTCCTATAACAGCAGCTCTGACAGTAGTTCCACTTGCAAGACAAATCACAGGTTTATATTAATGCACTCGTTGTAGTGCGTCATCATTTCTGTTGTAACAGCATATTCACGGAGATTGTATAACAGATTTTTCACATAAAGGGATTTGAATTTATTACGCATGGTTTTTTTGTTTTGTCTTTTTAAAAGACATTTATTTAGCGTTTTTGGAAAGAGTGTCCACTGTCAGAGTTTTGTGACAGTCAGAGGTAAATGTAATTTACAGCAGAGGGATTTGTGCTTTGCAGTGTCTCAGTAACATTACTCGATGCATTTTTTTGTCTTATTAACCTCAAGAGAGAGAAAAAAGTGCGAAAAAAAGTGAGACGATGACTGTTTATAGCCGCTGTAATGTATGTGATAACATGAACTGTCTTGTTTCATGGACGATCCACATTATAAATAACTATAAACAGATAAACAAAATGCATGGGGCCTTTATTAAGTGAATAAAAATGTTAACATTGGCAAATTGCTGTGGTATAAGAGGAATAAAATACTTCAGGATGTGCTCTTATTGGAAATTAATCCATTTTGTTTCTTGTCAGGCCTCACCACACCACCTAATCATTGATTATTTTCCTATAGCAGCACTCCATGCCATGTTTCATTCCTTATTTATTACATTTTCTTAATTAAATCAGAAAATTAAGTGAGTGATCTACACCCTAATATGCTTTTCAAGTATGCATTCATCCATTTATTTATTGTCTATTACAGCTTAACCAGTTCTGGGAAACATTAGGGACAAGACAGGAGTACAGCCTTGTTGAGAATTTATATTTTATTATCCTAAAATTAAACTATACTGAAGTCTCCATTTGAATATTTGCATATTTGTCTTGTTTAACTTTGTTTTCAATTTAGTTCTGGGAACAACTATATAAAGCCTAAAGCCTAAACAACTATTTATGATCACTTCTTCATCAATGGTATATAATTCACAGTGTCATCTGATGGTAAACGGACCTGACAAGATTAGCTGAAATAACAAGGCAATGTAGAATAAAAGTGCAGCTCAAACACAACTGAAGCTGGGGGATCATGTGTGCATGATCTTGCATGTTCGTGCATGTCTCCTTTTATATCAAGAAACTTCACAATGTCACAACACAGAAATACCAAGATTTCAGTTAATATTGTTTACTGGATTCCAATCTGGAGCTTTTATTGAATATTAAATAATAATAATGATATATGCTATTAACATCTATGCATCAATGCAACTTCATCATATTCATTAATTTGCCAAAAAAAAAAAAAAGAAGTGTGGGCGTTCACACTTTCTTCTCTTGACTATTCTCCTGCTGGTTTTCTCAAAGGCAGATATATAACTTGTGATTTATAAACAGTTTATCCATTGTCACGTCACAGAAGTTTTATCTCGAACAAATGTAGCAACATGTAGTTGATGAGTTAAACAGTGCTAGTATGGACAACACACAAGAAAGAAAAATGTGTTAAAAGTCAGTGTAGGTTTCATCATTTGAGCTACACATTCATTATAAAGTAAATGGAAGTTGTATAGTTGTATGATTAATCTAATACGATTGGGTAAGAAAAGTGGTAGCGTAGCTGTGCAGGTTCTCTAACCAACTCATTTTGGAACATTTTTGATGCCTCTGCTGCCAGCAAGTCTAGTCTTTCTTGTAACATATGTGTGTGCCTGAAATGCCCTTAAAGTATACGTCAAACAGAAAGGAAGCTATTGAAGAAATTTCAGACATTTGACCTTGCTGTAACCTTGACCCTGTCTGGATTAATTCCAAAAGCTAATCAGTTCATCTGCTGGCTACAGTGATACTTTCATATAAATCCTACAAACATTCAACCACTTGTTCTTGAGATATCACACAGGAATTCTGCATTTTGTTGTTTCTATACTCTTACTCTAACAATGACAATAAAGTTGAACCTAACATAACCTAACCTAATCTCAGACAGACGAATGGGCGGACTGACAAACGGACAGACAACCTGAAAACATAAAGCCTCCATCAGGGGGATAAAAAATGTGGTCCAGGGCTGCTATTGTACAGCAACACACACCCCTGGGGGCGGGACATATACACTCTAGAGAGCATTTAATTGGACAAACAAGAGACTAGTACATGATGAATCATCAAAAAAAAGGTAATAGTTTTCCCAGAAGTGATCAAATTAAAAATGAGAAAAATTATTTTTTGTATTTTTCTTTACTAGATATACAAAAAGCTCAGGAAGTTTAATTTCAGGGGCACTTTAACTTTTTTTTTTTTTTAAAGAGCATGTGGCTCTGTGTTGCCTGTCTTTTGAGTACTAGCTTATTGCAGTGCATTGTGGGATATCTGTAGTGCACTGGATGTTCTACAGCATCGGACACGATTATAAAAATGTTTAAAAAAAAAAAAAAAAGATCAATTTAGTGCGTTATATACTCAAACTTTTCGGACAGACAGCAAGTCAAAGTGAGAAGGATAATGCACGATAATGCACAAAATAAAATAATGTACAACACCGCACTCTAGTGTTCATAGTTTCTGAGTCTGAAGTCTAATTTCTGCTTGTATTACAAAAACCTCTCTTCTCCTATACAAGTGCACTAGATTGAATACGGTAGTAATGGCACATACATCCTTTGTAGGTGCCCTATACCTCCAACAGAAGGCTAGTTGAGATTCATCCTGTGTGCCAAACCGGAAGTGACGTTTGGCGGCATGTTTCAGTGTTATACAAGGACTGAGCATGCCTTGTTGAATAACAGTGGTCTGTGAATGAAGTTACACAAGCAGCCACACACTCACACACACTCTCTCACACACAGTGCCTGCACTTTGAACACGCCAGGCTGTTTTACTTTATAACTTAGTTTCTGGGAAACGGAAACGGAGTACGAGTCGAGAGCTAACATGGCTAAACGTAAACCCCGGGCAAAGGCTGCTGCGACTGAAAAGGACAGCACGAAGAAGAAGAAGCAGCTGAGTCGGGCTGTGACGAAGAAGAAAGCTGCTCCCAAACCGCCAAGCATCAAAGGTAGACAGGAAGATTCAGCCTGTAAACATCATCCCTCGTTTTCACTCTCTCCTAATGTTCAGTATTAGTTCAAACTATAATAAACATTGGTTTCAAGATATCTTAATGCCATAACAAGAGTTTATTGCTGCGGGATTGTGACTATATCCGACTTCATACTGCACTTTGCATGCTGTGCAGTTGTTTATTCTCTTATATTTGAGCAGCTGTACTGTGCAGATGTGCACTTTTGCATGGCTGCTCTTGTGGATCTGAGCGTAGTCAATGGAGTAACTGGTGCACCATATGTGCAAATAAAATCATTTCCTCTCTCTCGAGGTAAAGTGCACACGGAGCATGCTTGTGAGGCGATTGAATAACAGGTCTCTCTCTTCCTGTCTTGAGGTTAAGTAAGATCTGCTCAGGACACGCCCACTGTGGGAGTGGGCGTGGGCGTATCCTAATGAGATCTTCCATAACATGGGTGGGGGTGTGGGGAGAGGGGATGTAAGAGATCTGTCTTGCATGCTCAGAGTGCATTTTAGTTAGTAAAGGTCGTTAACACTAGCACAAAATTTAGAACACATGAGAGCAGAAAGTTTGTGGGGGGAAAAAAGAGAAAATATCTTGATAGGCGAATACATTTTCATGA
>CM075010.1:7380144-7392902 GCA_037576675.1 Pangasius sanitwongsei | reverse complement strand
TTTCTCTTTTTTCCCCCCACAAACTTTCTGCTCTCATGTGTTCTAAATTTTGTGCTAGTGTTAACGACCTTTACTAAATTAAAATTATTAAATTAAGCTATTAAATTTAGCTGAGTTTTTGCCAGCAAAGTGCCAAAGAACAAGTTCAGACATTTTTTTTTATTTAACGTGGGATGGACTGATATTATTTGGTCCGTTTTTCGATGTGATACCAATATTAGAGCATCAGCTAATACAATATGAAGCATTGGATTGGATTGGAACATGCGTCCAATCAGAACTGATACTGAAACGATGAGAAATGGCCTTTACCATCATTAAATAGGCCAGAAAGTTTGAATATACATAAACACATAAACTGGTTATGCCCCCACTCCCCTGTAAACTAGCTGGATTGAAATGAAGAGAAGTCAAAAAGGAGTTTTGAGTACATTACCCTAATCAGGTACTTGTTACTGTGAGTAACACTGAAGTCTGTCAGTGTTATAGAAGTGCCAAAGACTTGTTACTACATGTTCTACAATGCTCATAGAAACACAGATTGTGATGTTATTTATTGTATCAGTATCAATAGCCTGCCATTAATGATACACTAACATTATTATTCTTGTTGCATGTGTTTATCAGACAAGGGTACCAGAGCCAAAAATATTGCCAAGGCCACCAAGCCCAGAGGCCAAGCATCGAAGAAGGCACGTAAGCCGTCAGATGGAAAGAAGAGCAAATACTTCAGTGAGCCATTAAAAGAAGAGCCTGAGGACATCTTTGAGGATTCGAGCATGTCACTTCCAGAGAGCTCTGTGCTGAAGAGCAACGATTACAAGATGAAAGAAGAGAAAAAAGAAAATGATAATGAGAGTGAAGAGAGTGATGAAGATGAGGAGTGGGAGGAAGTGGAAGGTGTGTATGTGGGTGTGTGTGTGGAGGGGGGGCTGTGTATTTCTGTAAAAGTGTGATTGACAATGAATGTCACTGTTCTTTTCAGTTATTAAGTTCAGAAATGTTTATTTGTGTGTGCGTGTGCGTGTGCGTGCGTGCATGCTTTTTCTCAGAACTGGCAGGCCCATTAGGACCAGCAGAGGCAGACCAAGAACCTGCAGTTCCTTCTCAGCCTGTGGAGATTGAGATCGAGACAGCTGAGGCCAGGCACAAGAGACAGAAAAAGTGTGTGTGTGTGTGTGTGTGTGTGTGTGTGTGTGGGGCTGGTAAATGAGGTATCACCTAATGTGGTTCCTTGAACATTATGAATTAAGTTTGGGATGATTAAAGTTACCCAAAACTTGTTTTGAAAACCATAAAAAATCAATATTGAATAATAAGTTACCTGATGCAGCAGTGTCCAAAGAATGTCAATAGAGAACAGAAAAAGGCACAGAAGCAGGTCTACCTTCATCACAAAATCCATGTTCTATGAATATGCAAATTCAAACAGTTATTTTAATGGCCTGTATTTGCATATTGGAAGATGATTGGCTTTTGTATCTTGTGATGCAATAACTCTTGCTTGCCACATGTTTAATGCTAAGGTCTGGTTTTCCAGGAAGATTTTCAGCTCTGTGATATTTCTTACAGGAATACAACACTTTGACCACTCAAATTAATTCCCTAAATGGATTTAATAGTAAAGATATTTATATGTTTATGAAATTTTAAATTTTAAAGGTTGCACTCAAAAGCTAATTGCCATATTTTAGACAGTATCTTTTAACTGTCAGCCAATAGAATGAGTAGGTGTCAGTTATTGACAGCTGGAAGACATGTCACTATGGTGATTGTTTCCAGGGAGACGAAGCAAGCTCAGTTTGAGACTTACCTGCGCAGAATGATAAAACGTTTCAGCAAGGAGGTACAGGAGGATACACACAAGGTGTGTGTATGCATATTTGTGTATGACTGACATTACTTTTATAGTATTTGACTTTCATTTTATGGCCGTTTTGTTTACATAGTCATGAAAGAAGCCTGATGTTTCATCACATTGCTGTCATTTCTCTGTCACGCAGGTTCATCTGTTATGTTTATTGGCTAGCGGACTGTTCCGGAGCCGCCTGTGCTGTGAGCCTGACCTGTTGGCCATCACCTTGTCCTTAGTTCCCACCCACTTCACCACAGTTATTAAAAAACGTATCAACACTGTCTATCTGGAGGGTCTTCTGAAGTGGTGAGAACATGGAGGACTTTATCGCTGAACAATTAAAGGAGTAGTTTGTAATTTTCTGCTATTTGCAAGGTGAATTGCAATTACAGTGAGGCCACTCATTGGCTCCCAAGTGGCACCAAAGAAAAGTGTTGACCCTTTCGTCTGGCAATCACGAGTTTGAATCCCGACGATGCCTCAGTGGCCGGGAGTCCAGGAGAGCAAAATTGGTTGTCCCCTATCAATCAGGGCAACAATAGCGAGTGTCTGTAAGCTCTTATATGTGGAAGAGGGCAGTTAGGGCTTTTCTCCAAGGTTGGCTGGCTTCACGTGTCTCGCTAGCCTGCACCCTCCTTGGTTGGTAGCTTTCATGTGAAAGCTAGAGCTAGCTCGTGGGTGGGAATTGGCAAATGACCATATTGGGAGAAAATGTAAAAAAATTTTCCCCTTCACCACCAAACAAGTGACACTTTTACGGACAGTGGGCAAAAATGAGTGTGATCTTCCTCGACTGGGGGTGTTGCTAAATTCCAGGCCGAAAAAATGTCAATGGAAACTAGGAAACTAGTGTAAGCTTTTGCGCGGCATTGTTGGGAATCACAGTTTTTCTAAAGTATGTTTGAAATTATGTGATTAATACAGGTCTAGAAGCAATTTTAACATTTACAAACTGCACCTTTAAGCCCTGCTTCATTCTAATTGTTTTTAAATATTTGAATGTTAGAACTAATATTTCGTATTTGTTTGCTGCTCGCAGGTTTAAGATGACGTTCACACTAAACCCTGCCCTCCCTGAAGAGAAGGAGGTGGGACTGCGTGAGCTGCTGGAGAGACGTTTGGGAAGTCTGTCGGCACGTGATCATCAGGAGATGACCTACGTGAGAGACCTTTCATGTCATAGTTTTTGACACTTGGGCCTTGCCGAAAATATTTTGGTACATTTATATTCTTCACACCAAAAGAATTTATATGATTTTTTTTTCTAGCTGTTCCTGCTGGTGCTGCGGTCACTGCGCTTTTACTCTCGATTGGTGCTCTCACTACAGCCACTACCGCTCAAGCCACCAACAAAAAAGGTAGATTTCTTTTGTGTATCGACCTTTTTTGATGGACAGGGAAGTGTGAGCTCAAATGCATTTCAGCATTGTTGAACTAGTTAAGTGTTTTTTTGTTTTTTTTTTAAATTTTCATACAGGATATAGTGCACACCTCCAAAAGTCCTCCTTCTAAAGACAAATCTAATGAAGCTGATAAAAAGCCACCAGAACCCAAAGTTTCCCCTGGGTCCAAACGCCCGTCCACTTCCAGTACTAAGGAGCAACCGAAGAGGGGAGGAAAGAGACAGAAAAGGAATGTTGAGGATAGAGGGGACAAAGAGAAAGAAGCAGGAGGGGGACGAAGGCCAAAAAACACCAAAAGAAGGAGTACTGCATCCAAAGTGTCATATAAAGAAGATAGCAGTGATGGGGAGGAGGAGCTTAGTGATGGGGAGGAGTACCAGCTGCCCAGCGAGGATGACAGTGATGTCTCAGTGTGTGGTGCAGAAAGGTCAAACTGGAATTCAAAGGCTAAAGGAAAGGGCAAAAGTCAGGCTCCACGACGCTCCAGCAAAGCCAAGAAGCGAACAAAGAAGGATGAGGAGGAGGAGGAGGAGGAGGAAGAAGAAGAAGAAGAAGAAGAAGAAGAAGAAGAACAGCCAGAAGGGAAAAAGCAGCGAGTGAGAAGGAGGCAGGGAAAAGGACATGATGAATGGATAGAGGTGTATCTGAAAGGGGCAAAGAGATGGATATGTATTGATGTTGATCAAGGGGTGGGGCAACCGGAGCTCTGCTCCAATCAGGCCACTCAGCCAATTACGTACGTAGTGGGTGTAGATGAAGACGGATACCTGAAAGACGTGAGCAGCAGATACGACCCCACCTGGCTCACGTCGTCACGGAGACGACGTGTCAACTCAGAGTGGTGGGAGGAGACGTTACTATTCTACGAGTGTCCCGATTGTGAACAAAAGCAGGAAGAAGACAAAGAGGTACAAGAAGACAACAAGAATGCATATTCACGCATTAATGCATATTCACACGTTAATTGCTGAAAAGATTTCGATTTATTGCATTCAAATAATATGCAAATCCACAAAGGTGAAATCTTTAACTTGTCTTAGCAAAGGACTATTTTTTTATTACAAGCCTGCCAACCCACTCTTAGGCTGAATCCTAAATGACTTTCTATTCACTCTGTGTGCTCACAAGAAAGGGGATGTTGTAGTACACCATGTATGGCTAATCAAACTCCATTTGACATTCAGCTACAGAAAAAGAGTAACTGATAAGTCCCTCTTGCAAATCATTTATGATTCCATTGTTATAATTGATTTGCAACACATTGTTAGTTTTTATGGTCAGAGTTTAAAGGAAAAACCAAGTGTCTTAGCAGGGCATTGGGTCTCCATGAGCCAGAACCTGCGCTTTTGCACAGATTTTACACATCTTTGGAACTGTACAGGATAGATGAACACTGTTCTTCCAAGATGTACTCCCTCAGTTAGAGTTTTTATGATGATGGTGGTGGGAGTTGCTCCAAAGTTTCAATTAGGTAGAGATCTGATGGCAGAGAAGGCCATAGCATATGGTTTACATCATTTTCTTCCTAATCGAAGCATTCAGTGAGCTTACATGCCCTGTGGATGGGAGCGGAGTCATCTTGGAAGAAACCACTGCAATGGTTCGTCATAGGATAAAGGCGGTCAGTCAGAATAACTGTATTAATTTTATTGATTCCCTAATTTCCCTAGGTGTGAACCCAAGCCCCAGCAGCAAAATGCATCCTATAGCATACCAGTATGTAAAAATAAAGTTTATCCATAAGTGACAGGCATTTTATTCAGAGCTCTTTTCCTACAAAGCAGTGCAAGAGTCATTTGGCCAAAAATTTTAAATATATTTACTGTAGGTGAGTAAAAATATAACATGCAATCTTAAAAATGTGGATTTTTTTTTTTTTACTTTTAAATGCCTGCTGGTTATGAAAATGTGAATAGTTTTGAGAGCCATAATTTAAATCCAGTTTCTCTTAAACACAGACTGTTATTGGACACCTTACACTTATATATTTCACGCGTTCACATGTCTTTAATTATATGCCCCCCTCTCTTGCTTTCTCTCTCTCTCTCTCTCTCTCTCTCTCTCTCTGTAAACACATATGCTTGTTTCTCCACCCTAGCTGCAGGACAAGTTGATTGGTAAGCCATTGCCAACATCAATATCGGAGTACAAAAACCACCCTCTGTATGCCCTGGAGAGGCACCTGCTGAAGTACGAGGCACTGTACCCCTCCTCAGCCGCCATTTTGGGCTACTGTCGAGGAGAAGCTGTCTATTCACGGTAAAGTGTATGTGTGAGTGTGCAAGGGCTGCTGGGCTTGTAGAATGGGACCCGTGACTCAGGAAACTGCATGATAAAGCCCTTCAGATGAGTGCAGTCAAGGTTATAGCACAGATCTTGTCACCTTGACTTGGTACTCGTACACAGCTCATGGTTCTGGTTAGCTAAAAACCTTCATAACCATTTGGGACCCTAATTAGGATTTGATTTGAGTCACAGTTCAGTGCACATGGATGATGTGTATAATGATATAGAAGAGTACACAACTGCACATGTATCTGAATGTATTAGTCAGCTCTAATGATGCGTTTGTGTTGCATTTTCAGGGATTGTATCCACACTCTGCATTCCAGAGACACCTGGTTAAAGCAAGCGCGCACTGTCCGACTCGGGGAGGAGCCTTACAAGGTGAGAAAACAAGCACTCCTTTCCCCCTCAGACATCAACTATGATGGAAATTTTACTGTCAAAATATTACGTCAAAGAAATTATAAGAGCAATTATAAATGCAGCTTAATAGCCTTTTATTTTTGCATTTGTGTTCATGGATAGTCACTGATATACTGAGGAAAAGGAGCCTCATGCATAAAATAAAAATGGAAAAGTTATATAAGCATGTTGAGTGCTATGGCTAAAATGGTGTTTGCGCCCCCTGTTGGTTCAGATGGTAAAGGGATTCTCAAACCATTCACGCAAAGCCAGGATGGTGTCTCAAAACAAGGATGAAAAGGACCTGGCTCTGTTCGGTCACTGGCAAACCGAGGAGTACCAGCCTCCTGTAGCCATCAACGGCAAGGTGAGCATGTCGGAATGAGAGAGAATTTATTGGCCAGCTAAGATTTTCAGCTACAAAGAATTTGACGTGTCACGGCAGCTAGAGTTACTGGCTCAGTGCTCCAGGCCCCCCCCCCCCCCAGTTCAATCTTGAGTTCGGGTTACTGTGTGTGTAGAGTTTCACATGTCGTCTCTGTGTCTGCATGGGTTTAGCTAAATTGCCCTTAGGTGTGAATGTGTGTGAGTGAGAATGTGTGTCTGATGGACTGGAGTTTCACATCCATTGTTCCTGGGATTGGCTCCAGATCCACGACGAACCTGATGCGCACAATCTAATGCGTTATTGTTTCTACATACACAGCTCATACACAAGGACTTGCAAAAAAATGTGTTTAATAAAGAAAAATGTATGATCATTGATTCAGCGCTTTGTAACAGTCACAGTGCTTTGTAAAGTTACGGCATGGGAAAGTCTTCAGGATAGAGGAGCTTATACTTTCCAGTTTCTGAATAAAATGACAAGTTATTGTTTTTTTTTGAGAGAGAGAGAGAGAGAGAGAAAAGGAAATGCTGATGAGGGAATGATTGTTTATCCGTTATAACATAAGTTCTCTTCTTGCGCTATAACTATAAAGGGATAAAAATGCGATATGTCATACATTAATAAATCAAATATTGTATTCATTGGTAAATCACTGTGGAATAACACACTTCAGAACATGCTGTTATATGAAAATAATACACTTCAGGTTGGCGACAGCCCTCAACTTCACATCAGGCCGTCTCACACCATTATTTTTGTTTTATTATTTAACAGCACAGTCCGTCATGTGTTATTCCTTATTTGTCATGTTAATATGTGCAAATGTAACTAAATGTACATGATTTATGAATGCTGTGTCATATACTGTGTGAGGGAATATTGGTTTGCTACAAAGTGTGATAATTCAGCAGTGTGTGGGTTGGGGTTAATGAGGTTTTTCCAGACTGTTATTGAGCTTGGGGTAAGAAACTGTCTGTCTGGACTTTTTATTTTATAGTCCGATGTCTCGACACTGAAGGAGATGGATGTCAGGGCTGCTGGTCTGTAGTCATTAAGATTTGTGATTATTAGCTTTTTGGGGGGCTGGAAAACTAATGGCACTTTTGAAGCAAGCAGGAACAATGCAAAGAGCTAAAGATTGGTGGTGTGTGTGTATGTATGTGTGTGTGTTTGTGTCTATTGCAGATTCCACGAAACGACTTTGGAAACGTGTACATGTTTCAACCGTGCATGTTGCCGGTAGGGTGTGTGCACCTGCATCTGCCTAATCTGAACAGAGTGGCTCGAAAACTCAATGTGGACTGTGCTCCTGCTGTAACAGGCTTCGATTTCCACGGAGGATACTCACATGCTGTGTAAGTGTGTGTATGTGTGTGTGTGTGTCTTGTACAGTGGCAAAAACTCAAAGCATATTAATTGAAGTGACAACCCACACACTGCAGACATATGGAATTTGCAGAAGTGCCAGTCACAACAGAAAGGAAGAGGTGTTCGAAAGAGACGGAAAACAATTTATGTCGGACTTTCTTCGCAATTTGAGGTGTATATTCACTCTGAAAGGACAGAGAATCAACTGCAGTGATTTCAAAACATTATCCCATTACATTGACATTGCATTTACATTTATGGCATTTGGCAGGTGCTCTTATCCAGAGCGATTTATGGAAGTGCTTGTGTAATTGAAGAACAAACATCTCCTTATGCTAGTGCAGTTCGAATATTTTATTTATGTACTACTTTTGACCCTGTCACCTTGACAGCTTTACAGAAATCTATATGTCGAATTTAGATCCCTAATGAACACACCAGAGGTGACAGTTGTGAGGAAAAAGTCCCTGAAACGACATGAAGAAGAAATTTTAAGAAGAACCAGACTCAAAAAAGAAAACTCTCACTGGGTGACACCCGATACTGAGATTCTGATAATTACTGTATACATTCATGCAGACAATCTTGGGATGAGCATAAGACAGTCCTTATAATAACAAGCAGTGGCACTGCTAGAAAGACGAGTCAATGCTGATACATACAGATGTGAAAAAAGTTATTCTTAAGGGGTGTTTTAAATGTTACGTATGATTATGATTAGTCTTCAGTTAAGTGCTAATTATTAAAAACGTTAGATTATGTCTGAAGACAGCATTGGCTAGAAGTAGATGGAGTGCAGCAGTTAAGTTTTGCTTTAAAAAAAAATGTAGCATAACTTTGCTTTAACATAAAATATGCACTTAAGATGCTGTTTAAAAAGAGCACGAACTGTTTCATCTCATTTGTGTGTTCTTCAACCGGAGTGTTGTATGTAAATGTTAATGTACATGCTATGCTTGTGTTGCAATTGCATTCGCAGCGAATTTGCATTCGTTTCTGTCATTGCGTTTGTATTTGTGTGCATTTGCAGCACGTTGGGGAAACGTTTTGGGATTTTGCAGTTGCGTGATTTCTAATCAGTTTCATTGTGCCGCAGAACTGACGGCTACATTGTATGTAAGGAGCATGAAGAGATTCTGAAAGCTGCCTGGGAAAATGAGCAAGAGATTCAAAAGAAGAAGGCACAAGAGGTGTGTGTGTGTGTCTGTGTGTGCGTGTCTCCATTTGCATCTTTGTGTGTGTGTGTGTGTGTGTGTGTGGTTTAACTGAGTTTTGATATAAGAGCAGTTTTGCTCCAGTCAGTAATATATGAGTGGCTGCAGAGAGTTTGACTGACTCATCCTTTATGAAAGTTCATTATTAAAATGAGAACATATGGATTGTTTCAGCACACACAGTAATACACCCAGTAATATGAATTACTTTGAGACTCCCAGCTTTTCCTGTGTGGCTTTGATGAATGTAGTTTTGCCCACCACAGCCTTGTGATGTATTATAATGTCTACACAGTGGAATCTATAAGCAGTGCGCTGTTTAAGAGATTAATGGTGTTTAATTAAAGAATGGGAGCAATTATTTAATCTTTTATTTAATGCTCACAGTGAATATGTATGATGTGATTTATTTTTTTTTGATGAATCCAGACCAATCCATAAATTTTCAAATGACTTTTGCAACTTTTGTGTGTGTGTTTGTCTGCAGGCTGTTTATTGTACTGTATGTGTTTTATCTGTTTTAACAGAAGCGTGAGAAGCGAGCACTGGCTAACTGGACGCTGCTGGTGAAAGGGCTGCTGATTAAAGAGCGGCTGCAGCGGCGTTACGGGCAACAGGGCGTGGCCAAGGACACAGGAATTGCGCAAAGGGGAGAAGGAAAAGCGGAGGGATTCTCATCTGGAGAGGAGGATGAAGGTGGAGCTCACACGGCTCCACCATCTCTGGCTATTTCATGGCCACAGAACAGGCAGGAGGAGCAGGAAGAAAAAGGAGCTAAAAAGCCTGTCAGTAAGAGGGAGAGGCGTGGCCAGCAGAAACATCTCTTCCCTTTTGAAAAAAGTGTGTGATATGATTACTCTTGCTTGCTTTCTGTACTTCAGTCGCAGCTTTCTTTGTCATCTCAGTTTACACGACTAGAGTTACATGACATGGACGCCTTTCCATGGCAATATGTGTAACCAGTGCGTCTTTTGTTGCTTTCTCTCTTTCCATGCTACTTAGCCCACTTAATTAAAAGGAAACAAACCAACCACTTATCACACACGAGAATTTTAACACATTTCCATGAACGGAAAATCTGTTTACCCAAAACTCACTCACAGTGGAGGTCTAAGAGAGTTATTGCATTTCATTAATGAGAATTTTAAACCATAATTGTTCTATTCTAGCAATAAAGGTTTTTCGGATGAGATAGACATAAGAGAATTTTATCAAGCTGTTTATCAGGTAGTTTTATTCATTTTTCTAAAACTGGGTAAATACAGTAAAAGTAGTTCTCATTTAGTTAGACTTTCTGAAACGGTTTTGTGATCCATGTGAACGGCGGTAGAACCAAAACACTTCCCTGTTTGCTTTAAAAAATACTTTGATAACGCTGGTCATTTCCTCTGAACTTTGAGTCCCATCTCAGAAAGAAAGAATTATACAGATTTAGAGCTTCATTTACAAATATTTTTTGACTGAAGAATTCTACAAAAAAAAAAAACCTGTATGGAAGTGCCCCAAAAATTGCACTAAACAGTTTTTTCTTAGTATGTGGAAGCCTGTAAAACTTCTTGTCTGTGGTAACTGTACATACACTATAGATGTGGTAGATAAAGGCTAGGTTAAAAACGCCAGAGTATTTCTGTAAGGATAAACTAAGGACCTCTTAATCCAGTGCTGATTTTTCGTTGCTAGTGTTTCTAGAGCTCGAGGGCTGTTGTGTTGCGAGTTTCACTAATTTCAGTGCTTTGACTCAGTATTTTCAGTGAGTACAGGATGTCTGATTGGCAGTGCGCACAACAGCCAACTTCCTCTTCCTTCACCAAATCCCTACACTGTGCCAGCAACTGGAGGCCAGTAATGTTTCTATATTTCTCATAAGCCCATATTATTCCCATATATTCCCATATAATTCAGTAGCTACTGGCATTAAGTATCATTCATTTCTTTTCTTGTTTCATCACGCTCTCTGCATATTATCCATGTTATTTTTTTTACTCTTTTCCTCATTCTTTTGCCTAAAAATTAGTCTTGAAACCTGACGGATCATTCTTCCACCAAAAGTACTGTATAAATGTTTAGTCTTTGACATACTTTGAGTTCTTATAATCAATATACCGAGCTAACCTCAGAGCTACTGTACAGTTGAATATTATCTTCAGCTTTCGTCTACACCCTGTACCTGTAAAATCTGCTTTACAATCCATATTCATTAAGACATGTAAGGCTCTTACTGTAATAATCTTGTTATTGACTAATGTTGATTTTTCACTCGTGTAGAAATGTTTTTATTAAGAGATATTTTCTGGAAAACATTTATTAAAAAAAAATGAAAACCTGAATAAATAAAAAATAATTTGGTATGTAAGTGGCCTGTGAGTCCTAATCATGAACCTTTTCTGTCTCCATCCACAGTCTGATGAGTTAAAAGTGTACAGGAAGTTCAGTGCACCAGAGTTCCTGAACTTAATTAGCTTAAATACCCCAGAATAATCTAACTGCATACAACCAGCTCCAAAAATATTGACACCCCTAATTACATCTCCTCTAAGAAAAATCAATATTTTTCTTGTTTAATATTTTATCCTCAAAAATATATGTGGCAAAATTATTGACACCCTTTAAGAATGTGAAGTTGCACACAAGCAATTGTTTTCAAGTAAGCAAGGAACATGGTTATTGACCTGCCCAAGTGAGATAATGGATATAAAATACATATAAGCCGTTAAAAATACCATTAAGCACAGTTTGTAGCCATGATAAAAAAAAAAAAAAGTTTAATATTAAAAAGTTGTTACCTGGATGATCAAAGACTGTTTTTATGTTTTGTGATAGTTGTTCATGAGTCTCTTGTTTGTCCTGAGCAGTTAAACTGCCCACTGTTCTTCAGAAAAATCCTCCAGGTCCTGCAAATTCTCTGCTTTTCCAGCATCTTCTACATGTTTGAACCCCTTTCTAACAGTGGCTATATGATGTTGAGATCCATCTTTTCACACTGAGGACAATTGAGAGACTCATAAAAAACTATTACAAAAGGTGCAAACATTCACTGATGCTCAAGAAGGCAACACACTACATTAAGAGCCAGGGGGATGTAAAATTTTGAACAGGATGACCGGTGTAAACTGTTATTATTTTGTCTTCTTGGAAACATGTAAATATGTTATGTAGCTTTTGAAGGGCAATACTAAATTAAAAAAATAAGATCTTTTAACAGAATAATAACTAACACTGATCATCTGTTCAAAAGTTTACATCCCCCTGGGTTCTTAATGTGTGCTGGAGCTGGTGTTGGTGATTGATTTTCATAATGGCTTAATAAATTCTTGTGCAATTTTGATGTGACAACTCGAGTAAGTTTATTAAAAACCTGTCTAGGTTTTTGTTTGGACCTGTGGTTATTGAGTCTGGTGCCTTTTTATTGTGAATTGTAACCTTTTCACCTTTTGACTAGGAATTTTTTCTGCAGTTTTTCAAATGCAGCTTTTTAGCCATCAGATCAACAATTTTAACACTCCATATTTTAATCAAGTCAGTGTGAGTAGGAATTACAGCTCACTTTATGTCTAAATGTGTCCAGAGATGTTTAATATGTTTTAATTTCTGACTATGCGGTCTCCAAAGTGTTAATGGGCACAAATGAGTTTCCTACAAACAGTGTTTTAACAACATATTCCAATTTAGAAGCTGCTCACCTACAATTAATTTATAACAGATTTCTCTAAATCAATTTGTATTAACACTAGTAACCTGTGTGTTTGTGTGTGTTTTTTTTTTGTTCTGATTGGGGGGGGGGGGGGGGGGGGGGGGGGGGGGGGGGGGGGGGGGGGGGGGGGGGGGGGGGGGGGGGGGGGGGG
>CM075010.1:7342948-7380044 GCA_037576675.1 Pangasius sanitwongsei | reverse complement strand
GGTAACACACACAGTATTAAGAATCAAGCGTATGTAAACTTTTGAACTGGTTCATTTGTGTAAATTCAGTTATTATTGTGGTCTGTGGACTATATGTAAACATCTGCTATGTGACATAGTTTATTCAGGACAGTACTAAATAAAAAACAAAATGCGATTTTTATGATCCCTCTTTTTTTTTTTTTTTTTTTTTAAATTATGAACATTTTGCACATTCTGCAAGGCGTACGTAAACTTCTGACCCCAACTGTACATGCTGTGAAATGTGGAGGAAGTTCAGGGCCTTAGATGAAGACTGAAGGCGTCATGAATTCCACTGAGCACCAGGATTATTTAGCTCAGACTCTGGTTGCCTCTGCCAGGAGGTTAGTCTGTAGGTGGTACTTTTCCAAAGATAACAACCGGAAACCTATGTCCATATCAACCTAAAAATGAGTATGGGAAAACAAAATCAGTGCTTTGCAATGGGGTTAATATAGATTAAAATGATAGAATTATATGTCAGAATATAACTAATTGCATGCATTGTGCTCATTCATCATTTCATGAGAGATAATAAAGCTAGAGTTAACTGTACTTGGTAATTGAGTGGCAGAGTTATCCTGGTTTTTCCCTTAAGGTTTTTTTTTTAATTTATTTTTTATTTTTTAATAAAACATACTTCAAATATAGGTAGGTCGTACGATTATATAGCAGTAGGTTCTGCGTTTTACACCTATCACCTGATCTGACTTGTGGAAACAATCTTTCTTGCCACAATGAGTTAAATCCGCTGTTGTGATGCTCAAATCGGTGCACCATATTCGGTACCTTTGATGTAGCGCTTGGGTTGGATCCTAAATCGCTGTCTATGGAGCATCTAGTGCACTACATATAGTGCAGAATCCTCATTATCATATCCTCAAGAGTGCACCCTTCAGTCATGCATTTGAGACCGGGCCGTTAGCTCAGCGGGACCCGGAAGTGACGCCACGCATTAAGCCCCCGCTTGTCTGTTCCGCTGTGCAGCGGCTCGGCTAGTTGAACAGGAGCGCTTCTAACGTTTGGATATTTTCCTCAAGCAGCAGTCGAGCGCTTTTTTCGTGTCATTCTGGTAGGTGAAATAAAGTCGGTGTGTTTGTGGAGAAGGTGGGTTTTCACGTGTTTAACACGTGACTTGACGGAGAGCTGTAAAACGGCCTTGTTTACATGCGAATCCCCGGGCTGAAGTGCGAGCTGGCGGTGGCGCTCGGGTTCATCCGGGGAGGAAATGATCTTCTTTTTTTTTTTTTTTTTTTTTTTTTAAAACTCCGAGCTCACAGAATATAAAAAGCCAGAAAAACAGATGTATGTATGCCTTATCATGTTCAGTAGATTTGATGCTGGATGAAAACAGGGTAGTATGGGTTTACACGTTTAACTAGCAGTCAGCCTCCTGCGTATCCGCTGCTGTAGCTAACGCTGGCTAAGCTAGCTTTTAAGTTAGCCAACAATGCAGCGTCCGCGCGCGAGTATAAACAAACCGACTAACGCGATCAGGTCAGCGGTTTGCAGCCTCCTGTCGCTCCCCGCCCTAACAGACTCGCCCTGTAATCTCTAACCAGGCACTTTGTGGTATTATGCGTGTCACCCTGTGCTGTGGGTTATTAATAGTAGTGAGAGGAATGCACAGCGAGTTGTTTTTCGTATCTGGAAAAACTCCAGTCTTGAGCTGGATGGCTGATAGTCTGCATTTCAGACAGATCTCTTGCTCCATCTATGGTGCTTCTGGCTCCGGTTCAGCAGCAGTCCGTGACCAGAGTCACAGTGTGCACCGAGGCAGGGGCGAGCTCTGGCAGCGGTCGCATCAACTCACTTGAGCTAATCTTTCTTGTGATCTCCTCTGGTGATCTTTCTTGTTTAATCCGTTAAACCGCAGCGGAAAGTCTTTCTCTCCAGCACAGCTTTGTGTGTGGGCCATTTGTGCATTTCGACCATCTGCGACCTGAGCAACAGAGGGACAAAATGACCAGACGTGAGAAAACGACCTCTAAAAGAACCCACTCTTAACACCCACCCTTTTAACCTCAAAGTGTGAAGTAACCAAGGCCTGTTTTTCTGTAGATGAGACTCTAAACAACACAGGCCACCTTGTCCAACAGCTGTGGGTTAGTGAAACTGATCCGGGGAGATAAACACAGAGAGCTGGATGTGCACCAAATGAGCCATAAATCCTCATTATTCACCAAAAAATATTTTCTATTACTTAGATTGTGCACTTGCATTGATGTGCAAGTTGATTATGTACAGCACCACTACACCATTGTGTCTACACTTGCTGACTAGTTTGTCAGCTAGACTTGGGACCACCACCATTTCGCTGATATGAGAGTGTCAGGTAAAGCAGTGCCAATATTTTTAAACATCTCCTGATTTCACATGTACGTTGATTCGAACCCTGGTGTGTTTGTCCTCTAGGTGCTGCACATTTAGGCATGTGAGAACACAGCAAACACATTCAAGTGCGGACCAAAATAACCAATCTGAGACCCGGTCCAAGCCAGGTGGTCCCAGTCCACTTCCAAGTGCACTCCAGTGCGATTCAGTTACAGCAATAAAGAGATTTGACTCTGAATCAACCCGACTGCAGGAGTGAACCATAAAGCCATGAAACATGCCGGGTATTACTGGTTGCAACATTATTTTGTAGATGGGAACAGCGAAAGGACAGAACAGTAGCGCTGCAGACATGTGATGTGTTCTGGATATTTAGACAGAAAAACAAAAGAAATGAAAAACCAGATGTGATAAACAAATCTAGAATTAGAGCTATTTATATAATTGTCTAATAAATTATTGCGTAACGGCTCTGTGTTCTTCATGCTCATGTGATTTTTATGACTTCTGGACACACTTGGTAAAGCTTTGTTTTTTGTGACCAAACCAACATTTTTCTGTTTAATTATGTGCAGTATAAAACTAACCAAACCAAAAGTATATACCGTATTTTCACTCTGGTTGACAATCAACAAACGGATGAATTAAACGTGAAAGCACCATCAGTGTAATTTGGTTGCGAACAGGCCACCAAAAAAAAAAAAAAAAAAAATCTCAAGCCAAAAGCAGTCCTGTGGTCACAGATTGACTGATGAAGGGTTGAGAATGATTAACATAAATCAGCTTTAGTGTCTAACTGTCCGTTTTCAGGGTGTGCCTGCGATGCTTGATGAAGTCTTCCTTCCCCACTCCTGTGCCATACTGAGTACACCTGCTTTAAATTATGCTTAATGAAAACACATTAACCAGCTACTGATCAATAACACAGTTTCTCAATTGTGTCTCTTTAGCGTTTCTAGTTTCTCACTGCTCGTCCCTGTTTCTGGTTTCCTGATGAGTGACGGGGAGTGCGACTTTTTCTGCTTCTTCCGCTGCTGCTGAGTTCGGCACAGCCCCCCTGGGATACGCGGTCCAGTCTGGGGCAGACGGCGGCAGCACCGAGGGCCGCTTGCTGGTGGAAAGCGGCGTTTGAGTCGGCGCACGGATAAGCCCCGAGGGCTATGTCTGTGGACATGAGCAGCCAAGCGTCCGACAGTAACGAGGAAGATTTCGAGGAGGAGGAGAATGAGGGCGCCGAGGAGGAAGATCAGGGCGATATGACTTATTATTATGAAGGCGTGGCTGGCGACGTGGAGCAAGCGGAACCCGACGCGTTTGACCCAGAAGAATACCAGTTCACGTGTCTGACCTATAGAGAAAGCCAGAGACTGCTGACTGAGGAGGTCAACCATGTGTCCACCTCCGTTAAGGTTTGTATTTGTGGAGTGTGTATGTGTGTGTGTGTGTGCGTGTGCATGGTTCCCCTCTGGAAGACGCTTAGGTTCCGAGATTTTAAAGTGCTCCAGCTGCATTTCAGAATGTTTTTAAATGATGAACTCCTCTTAGATAGCTGATTACGGTTATATACGGATGCTTGGGTCAGATTTGTTAACGCAGTACTGTGGGGTTTTTTTTTTTTCCCTCCTCTCTTTTCTTTTTTTCAAATTAAAACACTTTCTCAGGACTAGTCAGGACTTTCTCAGGACTAGTCAGGACTTTCTCAGGACTAGTCAGGACTTTCTCAGGACTTCTGATTTCGGAGGTGTTCCATATGAGCTCAGTTTGTGAAATAGGCTTGAACCTTCCCTGTCCAATATGCAGAGTATTAGATGATGGTATATTCTGACAGATTTGGCTACATTTAAATGAAACAGCCTGCAAATATAACAATGCAAATCGAGACTCGGATACTGAGTCGATACACTCGTCTCTGCGTGTGATTACAGAGAGCTACTTTACTATCAGTTAAATAGTTTTCTGTCTGCGTGGGACAGCAGGAGAACATTTATATATAGCAATATACTGTATTTGTTCTTTTATTGCTGTTGAAAAATAAAGATTCCGTTGCAGTCCATTAGAGTATGATTTATTTATTTGCCCCCCACACGCTTCAGCACTGCAGGTGGGCAGAATTGACTCACTGAACTGTCTGATGTAAAACACACTGGGAGGAAACCCTGCTGTGTTCGCATGAGTGTGAGAGAGAGTACAGGGAGAAAAGGCTGTGTGTGGTTCTGCATATTTTAATGTGACCTGGCACCGGTGTGACTGTGTGGGCTGCAGTGTTACAGCTGCTTCTCTTAAACCCACAGAAGCTTTATCAGGTTTAAATCTTTCACTGGCAGCATGCAGGGAGATGCTTCCTGAAGTCAGCAGCCAGGCTTTTACTGAGGCTACATTAGTGCGAGCTTTTCTTCATTCTGTCTCTCTAAGAAATGGCACACTAATGCTTAGAAAGAGTTGTTTTTCTGGGTAGGTCTTAAAGAGCAACTGGCAAATTTCATGAAAGTGTATCAAGAACGTGATTTATCATGTGTCTTATATTTAACAAAGGTTGCATTCCAGGAAGTTGGGCATTGGCCTTAGGGCCTGAGACATTTAAATGTACTGGGGACAGGGTTTGTTTGATTCACATACTTTCAAAACACATTTTTGCTCTGGTCTATTAGACACACACACACTTGTCCACCCAACACTAGTGAGAATGAGGCCTTGTAAATGTGTAGATTTAGAGACCTTGTTGTTGGGGGAGGCTTAACAGTAGGTCAGTTTAAAATCTCATTTCTGTCACCGTAATGAAAACCGCAAAGGAAACAGATGTATTTGTTTTTAAGTAGATTTTTTTTTCTTCACAGAACTCAGAAATATGCTTCATCACTGAGGGATATGTAAAACCTCTTAAAATGCATTTTACAGAAACTTCATAAAGTTCAGCACAAAAGACTTGCTGCTGTTATGTTTTTTTTCACAACGGGCTTTAGAAAGTCATGATTGGCCTCCGAGAATTTTGCCTGTCGAGCTGTGAAAACCAAAACTCCAATCGCCATCTTCTACTGGCAAATAAATAACGTGTGATTGTCAGTGTGTTCGGCGACCAGTGACGCAGATGGTGTTAAATCAACGGGGAAAAGGCCAGTTGCTCTTGACGTTTTTCAGGAGAAGACATTTCACTGGAATTATTATAATGAGACCCCACTGGCTGAACGCTGCGTGGTAAACTGGTTGGCCAAAATTGGTAAACAAGCTGACTGGCTTTCCTGCTGTTTCACTGACAAACACTGAATGTTGCCTTGACCTTAAGACTTTACTACCATCAGCATGCGCAATCTCACTGACCAGTCGAGTGAAAAAGTCCAGCCTAATCTTTTCAGCCTAATCTTTTTCTTCATGTGTAGCAAATATGCGATTAGATTACCACACACTAGAATTTTATCACGCTTTCCTGTAGTAAGACAAGAACAGAAAAACCTGTTTATGTAAATCTAACTTCTAATGGAAGTTATTTCTCGTTGGATTCTGTTAAAAAAAGATTTTATTGTTCTAGTATCATGCGTAAAATTAATTCTTTAGTCAAAGATAAATCAGTGATGTAATTTTTTCTTTCTCTCTGTATTTTCCTAGGTGTCACCAGCTGTAGCCAAACTGGTCCTTGTACATTTCCACTGGCAAGTGTCACAAATACTAGACAGGTAAGAAAACACCCACACAAACTTCCATGAATAAATACGTGCCAATTTTACAGGACTATGAAAGAAGGGGAAGAGCTGATTGCTTTTCCCCTGTGTGCTGTAGGTACAAGTCCAACTCGTCTCAGTTGCTTTGTGAGGCCCAGGTTCAGCCCATGAGCACCTGCCGATCTCTCACTGTAAGTATCGTTTTTTGTTGTTGTTGTTGTTGTTGTTGTTTATTGGCTTACTTCATTGATATAGAAAACTAATTCTCACTAGCACTTTTATGGGGTTTCTTTTTGGGAAGTTATTTGCCAGCCTAACTGTACCATAACTCTTTCCACTGGCGTGGCATGTACAGTAGTTCTGGTCTCAGCACTGGTGTATCAGTTTGTGTATTTTATAGTCATAAACAAAAACACAGCTGTGTGGAAAAGCAGAAATCGCCAGCGCTAAACCCCGCAGTCAGAGATGCTTTTGATTTGGCTGCATCTGGGACATTTCTGCTTCCTTGACGCCTGTGTTGTTGTTTACAAGTATGGTGATTGTTTGAGTGTGTGATTTTACAGGGTGTGTCAGAAACATGCCTACCAAATCACATGGGCATGTTACAGTAATGCAGAAATGATAGCACGTGCATTGCTTTGCATTATAAGTGTCCTTGTGCGTGTTTGTTTTAGCAGAAGAAAGAAATCTATATAGCTATAAAAATAAAATATTTATGAGAAGCAGAGCAGTGTGTTAGGGCTGCACGGTAATGGCTAAAATGAAAATCACTGTTATGTTCAATATTGAAATCACAATTATTTATTACATTCATTCAGCCAAATTAGGAACAAAGTAGTTTTATTGCACTTCATCTTGCTATTAGCAGAAAATAAATGTTTTCACACAGTACATTATATTCCTCCAAATGACTCAAGAAAATAAATATTTTCACACCGTAAAATATATTCCTACAAATGTCTCAATCTTCAAATTAAAGGCTATTTCTTAGTCACATTAATTAATTGTATCTTTTGCTAAATGTCTAGGGATCTTTAGTTTTGCCTGTGGAGCTGAATGCAATTGCCTCTCTCTGCAGGTGCACTGTGTTTAAGATGCAGAGACCGAACAGTGGTCAGAGCTCACTGTGATTGGTCAGACAGTTACAACTCAATGGGGAACTTATGATTTAATGTAGAAGAGATGCTAAGAACCAATATGTAGGTATTTAGCTAACTTCAGCAAAACTCACAAGTAACCCGAAGTGGATTATGATTAATTAATGTAGGAGGATAAGCATTGTAGGCAGGATTAAAACGTGCATAACTGTTCAGCCCTACTGTGTGTGTTTTGGTTAATACTATTCTCTCATGGCTGAACTCGTTCATACCATGTGTTTACCGTGCGTAGGCCGTGGCGTCGTTGCAGTGTGGTGTGTGTCTGCAGTTTGTACGGAGAGATGCGCTGCTCTCTCTACCGTGTCAGCACTCCTTCTGCAAATCCTGCTGGGAGCAGCACTGCACCGTGCTGGTGAAAGATGGCATAGGAGTGGGTAAGTACACACACACACACACACACACACACACACACACAGAGATCTATATGCACAGATGCGGTTAGGAGTTGTTGGAGTCTGTGTATTTCTGCTTTTTGTCATTACGAGTATTCCTGTCCAACTCTTTAACACTTCATTAATGTATGTATTGTATTGTTTTGCAAGAGTGTCTGTGAAAGTGAGAAAAGGCAAGCATTTCATTTGTTGTCTTTTGTTTGTTACTGACCTGCTTTTATTTAGTAAATTTTACTCAGATACGTAGCATTTCATTTCTTTAAATCACTCGACAAATACTTTTAAATCCACCCATGCGTGTGCGTGCTTTTAGGGATCTCGTGCATGGCTCAGGACTGTTCTCTTCAGATGCCAGAGGATTTTGTCCTGCCACTGCTGCCCAGCGAAGAACTAAAGGACAAATACAGACGCTACCTCTTCAGGGACTACGTGGAGGTATTGTGTGTGTGTGTGTTTGTGCGTTAACAAATTGCACAAAATACGCAGATTCACAAGTGGACGGACTAGTGTTGTCACGACATCACAGTGTTGTAATCGCAATGATCGATGCCAAAAACGAAACCAGAGTTAAAATAAAACAAATAAGTAAATACGTAATTCAAACGTGGTTTCATTTAATACTGTATTTGTTACACCTTCTTAGAATAGACGAATAGGGGAGGGCACGTTACTGCTGTCTGAGTTGTACTACTGTCTGTCATAAGTTCTCATCAAAAACATTAACTGTAATAATTAGTTATAGCCCCACACTATATGACCTGCACTGATTACACTTAAAAACAGTGTCTCACAAGCGTGCAGTAAAATCGCAGTTATTTGCGTTGCGTGCAGTATGCGTGTACCACTACACGACATCAATTTATAATTTATAACAATTATGAAGTTACACACATTTTGTACAGCACCATTTAAACGTGCTTTATTAAAATACCTGATATGTAAAACGTAGGCAAATCATTTTCCAGTGTAGTGACAAGCCTCGTGAGTTAATCATACTCCTGAAATGAAAACCATTCAAGCTGGCAATTCTAGATTCCAGTGGAGGTATTTCTAAAACATTGGTAAAATCTCACCCACGGAGCTCACGTTTTCCGGAAGTTGAGGGTGTGAAACTAGTTTTCTTTATCCGCGCACTTTTCTGCCCGAGCCTATTTGTGCATCTCGCTCATCAGAGTCAAATTAGCAGGCACAGTTTGTTTCACCTATATGCAGAGTACAATGTCAGCTAATTGTTTACCTGACCGTAGCATCATAAGTAACGAACGTTATGTATTCATATTGTGTACCATGTTGTAGTATTGAAAAGGTATCAGACTTTCAGTTCCTCATGCAAGTCAGTCTTTCTGTCATGCTTTAGGTGGTAACTCGATGCCATATTGTATCCATTATAACTCACGAGATATGAACCTTGCGCCCAATCTGACCCAACGGCTCCAGTGTTAAATTACTTTTTAGACTTTCAGGGCGGTTTACAGAAATGTTTTGTCTCAGATGGCTGTGGCATCATCAGGATTCGAACTCGCAATCTCCCAAAGATAGGGCGAACGTGTTTGTGTCGCACCACTGGGGAGCCCAGTGATGATTATTTTTAAAATAAATAATTGTACAGTACTACTAAAGTAAAGTACTATAGATTTAAGTTATGAAGTAAACCACAATCTTTCTCTCTATTTCTTTTGTCTTTCTACAGAGTCACTTCCAGCTGCAGTTGTGTCCTGGCGCAGACTGTCCCATAGTCATAAAGGTGCAAGAGCCTCGAGCTCGAAGAGTTCAGTGCAGTCGTTGCGATGAAGTCTTCTGGTAAATAAAAACATTCTTATATGCAGAAACAGCACTCACTCACTCACTCTTAAATTCATGATACACCCAACATGTGTAGATTTGCTTGTTAACACTATAACTCTTAGTAATGCCCTTAATACAAGCTACCTCATTAGTGGTAGTTCATTGTATGAGCTATATATGAATGTGTTCCTGTTCTTTCTGTCTTTCCGTCTAGTTTTAAGTGCAGACAGATGTACCACGCCCCCACAGATTGCGCTACCATCCGCAAATGGCTCACTAAATGCGCAGACGATTCAGAGACGGCCAACTACATCAGTGCACACACTAAAGACGTGAGTAAATTCACCGACACTAACACATCTGCACGTGCATGTGCACATACATATACATTCCTTAGCATTATTGTGAGAAAATAAAACATGATTTTTAATGTACGGAAGCTGCCAGTGTTGAATTGTTTTGCTGATCTTTGCTGTTCTCTCTACTCTTATTGGATTGTAGTGTCCTAAGTGCAATATCTGCATTGAGAAAAACGGAGGCTGCAACCACATGGTAAGTAGTGTGCACTCCGGCCCCGTTCCATTCTAACTCCTGCACCTTCACGCCCATTGCAAAACAGGATGTACCTACATCCAAATGAACTCTCTGACCTTCATATATGCACTTCTGTTAGATTATGGAGATGGTAGTTTAAAAAGTGTAATTACTGTGTTTAAAAAATCTGTCTACCCTAGGAACCTGAGTATGTGGTGGATTAGCAAGTTATGCTAATATTGGTCTTGTGGGAATGGTCCTAATCTGGATAAAGCATGAACGCACTTAATCCTCACCAGTCATGTGACTGATGTCGATTGCCCCTCCCACATAAGTAGGTTTTATCAAAGCGAAGCATTCTCGTTTAACACCCTCTTTAAAAGTGAGCAGCCTGCTGACTGAAAGCTCACCTAACAAGCATAATACTGTATTAATATGATCATTTGGTAAGATTGAATAATCTTGATCTGACCAGTTTGTGCTGTTGTGCTTATTTCTTGAGTGGTGTAGCATTGGAGTCTTGGACAGATAGATGTCAGTTAAGCACGCTCATGACAATATTAGGCCACGCCCAGACCATTCTCAAATCAGGCTTATTATCAAACTCAGTTGGTTTTTTACCATATTTCTCCCTGTCTCAAAATTCTCAAATTTGTAGTATTTTATACGATATTTATACGATATTCTTCGGCACTGCAATATACCACGCAATTATTTATTTATTTATTTTTTTGGTTGGGGGGGGGTTGTCTGCTGTAGATTAGATAAACAAAAACTCAGAATTGTACAGGACTGGAAGCAAGAAGCACTGGACCAAAATGCTAATATGGCAAATAAGAAAGCAAAGTATGCAGCCTACAGTGTTTGTGCTCACTTTTAATTTGATATTGGTCAAACTATATCAAATATACTTTGGTTCTCTGTATTTGATATTGGTCAAACTACAGGGTCTCCCAAAAGTCTCCATACATGTTTGCCAGCACCACGTCGGTTGTGCCTTTGTCAGTGGATGTTCGTGGACGTCCACTTCTCATTTGGTCTGCAACACTTCCAGACTTTTTTGAATTTGTTACTAAGTTTGGTAACAGTGTCGTGTGCTATCAGTGCTATGTTTCCTGTTAAAGTCCATCGCAACCTTGCGACAGCTTCCCGATCCAGTCATGAGCATGGTTTCAATACGTTCTTCTAATGTCAAAGCTATGTACGGAGACTTTTGGGACACCGTGTATCAAATATACTTTTAATATCATTGATGGAGGTTCTCTTGATTTGTTAAAAAAAAATCTTCACATTTACCCATACTTTAAGTACAGTAACTGAATGTCAGACTCAGACTGTGAACGTTTTATTTCTTAAATCTATTTTACGTGTTGTTTACAGGCCTTCTGAAAGTGTTTATCTTTTTCCTCTCTCTCTTTCTATGCAGCAATGCTCCAAGTGTAAACATGGTAAGAACCTAACTGCTGTGCTTGTAAGATTACCTAATCAAATGAAACCAGCTCTAGCATGCAGTAGTCTGGCTTTGAATTAAGGGTATGTATGTGTGTAGATTTCTGCTGGATGTGTTTGGGAGATTGGAAGACTCACGGCAGCGAGTATTACGAGTGCAGTCGCTACAAAGAGAATCCTGACATCGTGAACCAGAGCCAACAGGCGCAGGCAAGAGAGGCCCTGAAAAAATACCTCTTCTACTTTGAGAGGGTAAGACACATGCATTCATGTACACAAAAAAATTCAGAGAAGCCATAAACAGCCCGTAGTTAGTTTTAGGTTACTACCCTAATGACTCCCTAAGGCCCTGTGTTGTGTTTAGTAGTTGTTGAAAATGGCATCATTTTCATGAACTTCACTGAGGAAAAAAAAAAAACAACTCAGTGGTTTATTACTGATAGGGCCACTGATGCCAAAAAGACTGACAATTTTTTATATACAGACGTGGACAGATTTGTTGGTACCCTTCCACAAAAAAAGAAGAACCCATAATTTTCTCTGAAATAACTTGAAACTGACAAAAGTTCAATATACACATAAAACTCTACATGGCTATACATAAATGCAGAAAGGACATTGTTCTATCACACTCTCCAGTGTCACCCAAATGAGGATGGGTTCCCTCTTGAGTCTGGTTCCTCTCAAGGTTTCTTCCTCATATCATCTAAGGGAGTTTTTCCTTGCCACAGTCGCCTCAGTCGCCTCAGGCTTGCTCACTAGGGATAATTTTGTCTAACATCTAGGACTGTTTGCATGTTTTTGTTTGTTTGCATGTTTTTCTGTTTCTTATGTTCTGTAAAGCTGCTTTGAGACAATGTTCACTGTTAAAAGTGAACTATACAAATCAAATTGAATTGAATTGAAAAAGTAATTGGCATCTATCATGGTTTATTCCATGTTTAATAAAAATCAGACTTTGCTTTTGATTTTTGATTCAAGAGAATATTTTAAATGATAAAACAAATGAAAATGGCATGGACAAAAATGATGGGACCCTTAACCTAATATTTTGTTGCACAACTTTTAGAGTATCTGTAGCTCTCAGTGAGACTTCTTTACCTGTCAACAGGTAGTTTGTGCCACTCTTCCAGAGCAAACTGTTCCAGCTGTCTCAGGTTTGAAGTGAGCCTTCTCCAGATGTTCGATAAGATTCAGATCAGAGATCATAGCGGGCCACTTCAGAATAGTCCATTGTTTTGTTCTTAGCCGTTCTTGGATGCTTTTACTGTGGGTTTTGGGTCTTTATCTTGTTGGAGGACTCATGACCTGCGACTGAGACAGAGCTTTCTGACACTGGGCAGTACGTTTCACTTCAGAATGCCTTGATACTCTTGAGATTTCATTGTGCCCTGCACAGATTCAAGGCACCCCATGCCAGACACAGCAAAGTAAACTCAAAACGTAACTGAGCCTTCTCCATGTTTCAGAGTAGGTATGGTGTTCTTTTCTTTGAAAGCTTCATTTTTTTGTCTGTGAGCATAGAGCTGTTGTCTTGCCAAAAAGCTCCAGTTTTGTCTCATCTGTCCAAAGGACACTCTCCCAGAAGCATTGTGGCTTGTCAAAATAAAATTCCAGTCTGACAATAGAGTCCTCCTGGGTCTTCTTCCATTGAGCCCACTGTCGCTCAAAAAGTGATGGATGGTGCGATCAGACACTGATGTACCTTGACCTTGGAGTTCAGCTTGTATCTATTTGGAAGTTTTTCTTGGCTCATTGTCTACCTTTTGCACTATCCTTCTGTTCAATCTGGGGATGACTTTCCTCCTGCGGCCACGTCCAGCGAGGTTGGCTACAGTCCCGTTGACCTTAAACTTCTTGATAATATTTGTAACTGTAGTCACAGGAACATCAAGCTGCTTGGAGATGGTCTTATAGTCTATGCCTTTAACATGCTTGTCTATAATTTTCTTTCTGATCTCCTCAGACAACAGTCTCCTTTGCTTTCTCTGGTCCATGTTCAATGTGATACACACAATGATACCAAACAGCAGAGTGACTACTTTTCTCCATTTTTTTTTAAAATAGGCTGAATGACTGGTTACAAGATTGAAGGCATGTGTGATACTAATTAACGAAAGCTCTTAGCTTGAAATATGACTATAATCTGAATATTTATAATCTTTTCCAGAGGTACCAACAAACCTGTCCAGGCCATTTTAGAATATGTTTGTAGAATAAGCGATAATTGATCTCTTTTCACACTTTCTTTGCTTTACTCTGTGATGTACCAGAGGCATGCAGGTATACATGAGACAATTGCTTTTAATTTCATCACTTTTCAGGAGGAATGAAGCATTGTTTCAATGCGCTGTCAGGGTACCAACAAATTTGTCCACATCTGTAGGCTGATTCTTTCGACCAAGTAATATATAATTTGGGCCTTCCTATATTTACACACCATATAAATGGGCACATTCTGACACTTTACACTGTAACGCAGAATATCTGTGAAATATTTCATGTGAGTGTGGATTTTGAGCTTTTACATGTAGCTGAACTGTCAGCACCAGTCCCTTAAAGAGATCCAGTGAATTTCATGTTCTTTCCATTACTGCTATTGACTGGTCTTAGACAACAAACAGGCACTAAAGTGTGTGTGTGTGTGTGTGTGTGTGTGTGTGTGTGTGTGTGTGTGTGTGTGTGTGTGTGGGGATGTGTTTAGTGGGAGAACCACAATAAGAGTTTGCAGCTGGAGGCTCAGACGTATCAGCGCATTCAGGAGAAGATTCATGAGAGGGTCATGAATAACCTGGGTACCTGGATTGACTGGCAGTACATGCAAAATGCTGCCAAGCTACTGGCCAAGGTACGTACACACCTTGCTATTCTCTCTGTAAGGTATACACAGAACCAAAAAAAGCGCAACTATTGGCACCCCTATGTCAGTTATATAGCATCATGCTTAATTTGATTGACCATTGATTGTTTTTCCTCTCCCTAGTGTCGCTACACACTGCAGTATACCTACCCCTACGCCTACTACATGGAGTCTGGACCCCGCAAAAAACTGGTGAGAGATCTTACCAACCACAGTGTGTGCATATTTAAATGAAGGTCTAAATGAAGATCTGTGTATAAGCAAAATTCATTGCTCTTTATTTATTTATTTATTTTATTTATTTATTTTTTTTACTGATGTGATGATAGCAAAGATCACGATCAGCTATTGCTGATGTGGTTTTATTTAATATATAGGTATTTGGCATAAATGTAAACCCGTTCAACTGAACTGACCAGGCATGATAATGTGTTTCTTAGACGAAGTTGTTCTCTCCCTAATCTAACCAAGTTAATAATATTATCTTGAATCTGACTGGAATTTTAATAAAGCTAGGAACGCTAGTGCAGTTTATGTGATTTCAATGTTTTGAATCTTTTAACATAACCAATTTGTGTTCTGTCAGTGCAAAGTTCAGAAATAAAAAGCTCTAATAGCTCCAGTAAATAAATATGAAGATACATACTGTGCTTAATATTTAAATAGTTGAATTCTACTCAGAAATTTAAACTGTAGCTGTTGACTACTGTACTAATATAACCTCACTAATATTGAGCAGTTGTTTACATCTAGTGGTTGAGATGTGTGCGTGTGTGTGTGTGTGCTGTGCAGTTTGAGTACCAGCAGGCGCAGCTGGAAGCGGAGATCGAGAACCTGTCATGGAAGGTGGAGAGGGCAGACAGTTACGAGAGAGCAGAGGGAGAGCTCAATGCCACTGATAGAGGGGTGAGAAAACACAGGACTGTACAAAGTGGATGGAGACACTTGTTACTTTGTTGTTTTGTTGTTGTTTACAGCACTATCTGCTCTTACATACACAAACTCTTGACCTTGCAAGTTCACACTATAACTCCCAGCCAAACACACTGCAAGCTCAAACCCCCAGCGTTCACACTCCGCATGCATTCTTATGTTACAGTGCTCGGTAAAAACCTCCAGTACTCGAGGGGGTAATAGAGTACAAATCTGAACACAAGTAAAGAGCATGCGGGATTATTCCAGCAGCCACAATAATAAACATATTTAATAGCATATTTCCGAAACATTCTTTAATTTTATATGTAATTGCTTACTTGATGCCTAGGAAAATCCGTCACATACTCAAGTTTTTGTTTTCTATGGTCTAGTTCTGAAAATGACACCAATGTCTTAAATTAAAGGTGCAATAGTCCTTTTTTTTTTTTCTTCTTCCTTATGTACGAATAACCTGGAAGATATGTAGAACATGATTTTAAAAAGAAACAGTGGAATAAGTCATGGCCTTAGCAAAAGTGTATTAAGTCGGACTTGTTGTTTGTGAATATTTGTTTTTAGATGTGCGTTTTTATACACACTCGTTTTATGAGGCACTGTAGATCTTAGGGGAGGAGCTTCATGAACATGGGTGGGACTCATTCAAATGTCGAACCCGTCTAACAGTTAGGGGGGAAAAAATAGATTAATCATACCTAAAGCAACTTCAGCTGAATATGTTTCTCTTTTGCATGTATCTCAGGCACAGGTAAAGTTATAGTAAATTAAAATCTAGTTACCCCCAAAGGTGAACATTTTAGGATTTCATTGCGACTGTGGCGCAGGAGCATTGCAGACATTTTGACAGCCAGTATCTGATCACAAACTGAACTGATGAGACTTATGTCTATTTTACTACCGCACAAAACTATTCAACAACTTGATCAAAGCATGACGTTCACTGTTTGAGAAAATTACAGAGCATTATCATTTGTAGGCAAGGTTAAAAAGTAAATAAACATTTCCACATCATCTTGGTTAAATATATTTATGGTTCCTTAAATTTGAGATGTAAAGGTATGTAGGCTAATGGGTAGGAAAAAAAACCCCTATAAAACCAGTTATTTATTTATTTATTTATTTATTTATTTATTTATTTAAATTCAGTGGCAGCAACATCCAGTGGGTTTTCCCAAGTGTGCCTCACATTTATGCTAGTTATTACTGTATTTACTCTGCACTCCTGTTAAAGTCAAGGCACTTTTTGGTTGTTTTACAGCCTCTGCTCTGCTGCATTTTTTGGGTCACAGTAATAATGCAATCTAAAGTTATTATAAGATGGGCTGGGCCTACAAGTGAATTTGACTGATAAGTAGTCACATGACTTGTATGTGAAATGATAATGATAATTCTCACGTATTTGCATATACTATTCCTCAAACATAGACTACTTTGAGGAATAGTATGCAGTATACAGTATATATTGGTGTACACACTATGCTGTTGTGAGCTCATTGGAAGAAAGTTATACTGCCCCTTGTTGCAATGCCTAAAACGCAGTACACAATTTGCCATGGGTCGACACGTTTTTACACGTTGGTTCGCTGAAAATCGATGTGTAGCATGTAGTGTTTTTGGGTGTTTTTTTTTTTTTTTGTGTGTGTGTGTTTCTCTTCTGTTTTGCTGATGGTTTTAAATTGTTGTGTGCTTTTGTGTTGAATTAAATTAACTCTAACCTTATTTTTTGTAGGATTTGGAAAATCAGATGCACATTGCTGAACAGAAGAGACGCACACTGCTGAAGGACTTTCACGACACCTGAATGTCCGTCCAACATGCTCGCAGCTTTTGTTCTCTTTTCTGTCACCCCTTCAACCCTCTTCATCTGTCCCTTGCTCCAAAGATCCCCTCACCTCCTCATCCTTCACTTTTTGTTTCTTTTGTGCTGTTTCTCATCTCTCTCTCTTTCTCTAATTCACAGGCCACCTCTCCTGCTCTCTCTCCTGCTCTTCCTTTCTCCCTCCCTCCCCCCTATCTGTCTCTCAGCTCCAGGGTTTCAGAATATCACGATTGTATCCTCGTTCATGCCCCTTTTTTTTTTTTTTTTTTTTTTTTTACACCTCTGTATCAGCTCACACACACAGAGAGTTTGAAACACTCCTGAAACGTGGACTAACTGCTGCTCTTCCAGCTGATTCCTCCCAGTAATCACTGTTTGTTTTTGGGTTTTTTTTCTTTCAGCTTTTTTTTTTTTTTTTGCTTCTCACTCTGAGTTGATTTTTTTTCTGAAAGTTGGCTGTTGATAGTTAGCTCATTTAAAAACAAACATGCTGTAATTTTCAACGGTTGTACATTAATACAGAAATAGTTACTGAGAGAAGGTTTTTAAACCAGATATTGAGTCCTGTGTGTTTGTTCTGTACACACGTGCACACACACACACACACCACATGTCTCCTTACTGTAATAGTTTTTTTGTAATGAAATGGAAAATGTTATTTCAACAAATTAGTGAGCTAATGCTGTCATTCTCTGGTACATTTGTCTTTTAGAAACCTTTCTGAGCAAGTTAAATGTGCCTTTAACTCGTGCCCACTTCCGTTTCTGTGTGCTCACGTGCTTGTTTGGCATGTGTAACCACTACATTTTCAGGTCTGTGCACACAGACCAAATATAGCAAGCCCTGTGAGCCTGCGATAAAATTAACCCCATGGGAAGGCCCATGCACACGTGTATCCAAAAGATAGAGAAAACACAGCTACGCCCAACACTACAGCGTTGTGCCCTACCTACTACCCAGGAGAGACTGCATTCGGAAAGTCAGCATTTGCCTGTTTGGGAGAACTGAGAAAATGTGAAACTTGTAGTTTTTTTTAGGAAATAAAAAAAAAATCACATTTTGCCATTCGGAAGCGCTCTGACTAGAGAAACTGTTCACTGGCTCACTGTTATTGTAGTACAGTGCAAGTGAAAAACAGGCTATGCCCTAAACCACATACTGTTGTTCTAAGTAGTAGTACACCAAATAAACTATTGATGTAAACCTCAGTCTTCCAGACAATACAATATGATCTCAATTCTTAAGGCAATGATTGAGGATTTGATGATACCACTCAATCTGCTAGGCTATGATTTCGATTCATAAGGCAACAATACAATGTTTGACTGTTCTACTGAATCTGCTGTGTTTTGATCATTTCCATTCATAAGGCAATGATATATTTGATCATACCACAGAATATGCTATGATACAATACCATACTTTTCTAGTTGACCACCGTTAATTTGAGAGTGATGACATGGAGATGGACTATTTTAAGTATCGGAATTTATGAGCAAATCAGCTTGCTAGCCTATTTACACATCAGTTTAAAAATATGACATATGGATGATAGTAACGATTGTATGCATCATTACTCTGTCCCAAAAGGTAATGGTATGATTGTCGCCTCAGTTCATTTAAAACGTTGCCTTTCAATTGATGCATTGATCCAAATCATCTGATCATTACATCCCTACTATTTACTACATTTGTATGGCATTTTGTGGGTGTCCTGTGGGTAGTTGGTGGGGCATAAAGCATGTTTAAATGCTCTTAATATTGTTGATATATTTAAATCCATAGCAATTTTGTATGTAAATATCAAACTTGGAGTAATTAAAAAAACTCAAACAGTTCGTTCATCTTTAGTAACTGTTTTATCATGGTCAGAGTTGTGGTGAATCTGGAGCCTATCTTGGGAACACTTGGGTGCGAGGCAGGGATACACCATGAATGAGAGCAATTTAAATTCACCAATCCACCAGCGTATTTCAGACAGTAGAAGGAAACCCATATGTGCATGGAGAAAACATCCCAAAAAAAAGCTTCACACAGGCAGTAACCAGACCTCCAGATCAAACCCAACACTCTTTGAGTTGTGATGCTGTAACAGCAACTGTTTTAATCAAGTCCAGTCACCTTTATTTATATAGCACATTAAAGACAACACGTCGGCTAAAAAGTACTGAACCAGGTAAACCCAAACAGCAGTGAACAGCAATACAAATACAAATAAAATGAAATAAAACCATTAAAGAACAAAAGAAAAATAAATATGGCTGCCATAACAGGTGCTACCTAAGCTAACTGCCCATAGCTTGTGTGTTTGTATTTGTTTTCCTCTACATTATCAGACTAAATGAACTGCAAGCATCTCAGGAACAAATTGACCATCGGTTGTTCCTTTCGAAAATGACCATTAAAGGGCCCTTCGAAGTGAACTGCAGTTTGAAATGGCCCTACAAATGGCTTTCGAAGGGCGGCCTCCCTTCGCTTCATTCCAGTACATTTCTGACACCAGTAAATTCCAGCGTTGCAAACTCTTTTAGTAGCTAAAGCAAGCTCAAAAACTCGCCAGAAGGCACTGGATGACGTCACAAGATAATTTGCATATTAATTTATTAATCATGATCAGTGACATCAAATTACAAATTAAGGTACATGAAGAAGGAAGATTTTTCCTTAGAATATGCTAAAATAGCATAAAATACAGTTTTATCAGAATAGGAAATAATTGATTTTCATTTTTTTTTGTGTGTTTTCCCTTGAGTTTTCATTTTTATTATTGAATAATTTACTCCTTATGGAAAGGACATCCTTGGTCATGGCACTACAAACTAATCTTTTATGCATTTAAAAAATACTATAGTTTCTATCAAGAACGCAGAGAAAAAGAAGCAGTGAGTAGTCGTGAAAGGTGAGTAATCATTGAAGGAAAATGTTACTCGCTTTTATTACTTGAATATCCACTAACTCAAAGAAGAGAGTTTAAAACGAAGAATGAAGCAGTGAGAGGGCGGGACAAACAGTGGTGATCAGTGATTGGTTGTTGGGAAAAAGTGGTGATCAGTGATTGGTCGCATGCGGCTCTCAGTCATGCATTACACACTGATGGTGAGTCGAGTGAACCTGCTGTCTCAACTCGTATATGAGCGGCTGTGATGTGAGCTGGAGAGCTGTATCAGCTTCAGGACAGTTATATCGTGTTCGTTAGGCTCTTTTTTTTAATTAAAGTCGCTAAAGTAGTCTAAAAAAGTAGCCAAATCTAGCCATAAAGTCTCTAAGTTGGCAACGCTGCAGTGGACCACAATCTGGAAATCTGGAACCTGGGCGGGGTCTCAAACCGGAAATGACGCAGAGTCACACTTTATTTATACCCGCGGAACGCAAGGTCGCTCTTCAGACAGACACGTGCGCTTGCAGCTGGCGCCACGGTACGGAGGCCGGCACTCAACCTGGTGAACGGATGAAAAAAAGGAAGCTTGTTTCCCAGTAACAACGATCAAGCAGCACAATCCGTTAGCGGAAGTTCATTTCCGGCGCTAAATTCCAGGTTAGCAGCGATCTGTGTGTCGGACTGCGGCGGTGAGTCCAGCACAAGTTAGCCGTAACGTTACTGTCTCACATTGGGACGCGTTTCTTTTCTGCACTTCTCTCCGTAAAAGATCAGGTTTTCACCGTAAATCGTGCACAATGGCGGACTACCTGATCAGCGGACAGACCGGCTACGTGCCTGAAGATGGTCTGAGCGGGCAGCAGCTCTTCGGCTGCGGTGATGGCCTCACATACAAGTATGTAGCATGCAGCCGGCTAATTCTACACAACATACGAGTATGGAGCATTCCAGTAAACTGGCTTCTGTTAGGGGATTATTCAGAAACACTGAACGTATGAAAACGTTTACGAAGTGGTTAAATGTAGCTGAACTTAAAAAAACTGCTAATGAACAAATCTTCCAGACATTTCATTAGTAAATTATATTTGGTAAAAATGACCTACTGAAAGAACAAAACTGTAATACAAAAGTAAAACACTGCGTTTTCTGTTTATCACTCCTGTGTTTAACAGCAACATGGAAACGCTAAAACTCTGCTATTGAACGCTGCAAGCTGAGATTGTAATTAAAGTAAACAAACCATGCTTTTACCTCAAGCCTTACCTCCCACACACAAACCCATTTCTAATGGCTCATAAACTTATAAAACGCATACCACTGTGATATCTATAACAATTTATAAACAGCTTGACCCATTTAAGAGTGCTATTTTGGTGTGTTAAACTATTTAACACTTTCCCTATTGTGCCAGTGTTTGGGGTTGTCTTGCATCATTTATTAATTATGGACCAGGACTTGTTTAGATAGTAAACTCCAACCAAGTAAGACGTGCTACTTCCAAAACCACACTGAGAGCAGTAATGGCATGTCAGAATAGTAAGTTAGGCCACAGCACCCCACCAGTGACACTGTTCAGTTTTAGGTTACGCATTCCAGCAGTGGTTGGTTTATTCCAGAAAGAGCCTCAGGCTTTAGAGACATGTTGTCCCTCGCAGACACACACTGTTCCAGACACAGCAAGTTTTTAGAACCACTGACACAAATCTTGAGTCTGTGCTGTCAAGCAGGAAAGTTTTTTTCCCTCCCCCACTAGTGACCATGTATACACTTAACAGGTCTACACCCTGTGGTTACGCCGTGCTGTTCTGCTCGGTGCTCACGAAACCGAAGAGTTTCTAAACTTAACGCTCATCCCACATGTGAAAATAAAGCTCCAGTGGAGTGTGTTGACTTTGACGTCAAGCTAAAAGGGTGGCAGCAGGATGCAGTGCCAGAAACATGGCTGTGATTTTAACCTCCAGACTTATTTCTTACTTTCAAACCTGCACAGCTTTCCTAATATACTTTTAAGGTAGATGTGTTATAAGGGCTTAATGCATAGAGTTTCTTTCCTCATTACAACAACATAGATTCCAGTTCTACACATTGGGATCGCAATATATTAAAAATAAACTGCTGAACTGGTGGCATGTCATGGCTAAATATTAGTATCAGTATTTAAAAATGCCTACATTGTAATAAATAAGTAATAAATGGGGGCTGTTAAGTTTATTATTTTCCTATAACAGCTGTCCCAAAGTGTTTTATTTCTCTTATACCACAATAATTTGTCAACGCTAACTTTTTTTTAATATATATAATGCACGGTGACTTGATGATTTAGTGGTTAGCACGCTTGGCTCGCACCTCCAGGGTTGGGGGTTTGATTCTCTCCTCCGCCCTGTGTACACGGAGTTTGCATGTTCTCCCCGTGCTTCTGGCGTTTCCTCTGGGTACTCCGGTTTCCTCCTCCAGTCCAAAGACATTCGTTGTAGGCTGATTGGCATCTCTAAATTGTCTGTAGTGAGTCAATGGGGTGTGTGTTTTTTTTTGTGATTGTGCCTTGCGATGGGTTGGCACCCCATCCACGGTGTCCCCCACCTTGTGCCCCGAGTCCCCTCGGATAGGCTCCAGGCTCCCCGTGACACTGTGTAGGATAAGCGGCACAGAAGATGGTTGGAATTCTATGTTCTACTTTTTATTCATTTACGGTTACATTTAAACGTTGTGGAACGCTGACACTGAAGGCTCCTTTCATAAATGTTTAATAAAGTCTCCTTACAGAAAGCTTCACCACATCAACACTGAAACAGTTTCCTTTGTCATACAACACTTTTGTAATCCATTTAATATTAGTTTTGTATTATGTGGAGTCTCCAGTGTACAATGTGAATTAATTGTTTCAATAAAAAACCTTGCATCGAGCACTACTGTCAGAGCTGCTGTTATAGAAAATGAATCAACACCTTCTCACCAATCAGGTTCAAGAATTCAACAGTGCTATGATGAATGAATAAATAAATGATTACAAAAATAATTTTCTACAGTTGTAGTGTATAATATTTATTACGTAAGTCGTTTGGGTTCGTTGTCCAAATGAATATTGTTGAGACGTGACGCTGAGCTGGCGTATGGGATGTAGTCTAATTTGCTTGACTCACACCGATTCTTTCTTTTTCTTCCACAGTGACTTCCTGATTCTTCCAGGCTATATTGACTTCACATCTGACCAAGTGGTACGTAAAACACGTGCGTTTGTTCAGAAGTTTAGGCGGTATGTATTAGGGCATAGAATAGTGAGCGTTATTGTTAATACATGGTACCTAAGGGTAATAAACCTCGGTGATGTGCTTTAAAGACAGTGTTGTCTAGTGCTGTCTGTTAGTGCCACGGTTAGAACAGGCAGACCAGAAATCTTGTGCCCAGTCCGCCATGTTGTTTCATGCACCACCTTGAAAATGTATGGATACACGTTCATGTTATTACAAAATACGTACTGCTTTTTAATGTACAAGACAAAGCCGTTCTTTTGCTTGGATCTGCATATTTCATCTACATCAACACACATCCATTTCACATCTCGCAAATATTGTGGTTACAAAAACGCACGGACATGCATACAAGCAGGACAATAGAACGGAGTGTCTCTCTGTGGAATAGGAGGATTGAGTCATTTTATGTATATACTTTTTTTTTTTCCCCCTTGTAGGACCTGACATCAGCCCTGACCAAACGGATCACTCTGAAGACGCCGCTGGTGTCCTCTCCCATGGACACAGTCACAGAGTCGGGGATGGCCATCGCTATGGCCGTAAGTGAAATGGATGCAGTCTGAAGTATATTATCATATTAAAGACCTGTGGTACATTTGAGATTGAGTTGAAAAGAGGCTGGAGTGGTTCCAGTCATTACCATTTTGTGTCATTAAGCAGATCCTGTGTTAACGGCGAAATGTTTGTTCTGTGGTCTTTAGCTCACTGGTGGGATCGGCTTCATCCATCACAACTGCACACCCGAATTCCAGGCCAACGAAGTGAGAAAGGTCAAGGTAAATCTCCCCTCTCCTATTACCTGCTCTCACACAGCTGTGTGTTTTTGCTTCATGCATCTTTTGTCTCAGAGAGGAGGGATGGGCGAGAGGACGATGTAATGTTAACACGCAGTTGAGGCTGATCCTTGACAAACAATGAGCTCTCATTTTGGGAAGGAAAACAGTTTGAAAACTAGTTGTCATTTTAAGCAGCTTGTGAAATAGGCCACTATTACCCAGTTACCAGAAATGATCAGACTTTCGAATCTGATGATGGGTGTAGGCTACAGTAAATTACTGGCAAATAAATTCCTAATGAAATAATTTCAATATCATATGAAAAGATGTATGATATGAAAAAGAATCAAAATGTAGACTATGTTATAAAGGCATCTACTTTTGAGACATTTAGTTATTTCAAAATCCCAGTCCAAAATCTTTTTAACGATCAATTAGCACCAGTTTTCATTTTATATTACGATTACATTTCCCCACGTGAGTAGGGGAATGATGTGATCTGTCGGTGGACTCGTCAGGTTTTGAAGTTTTTAAGCCACGTTTAGACCGAAGAAGCATAAAACAATGTTTTATATTCGGGCACACTGATGATGATGAGCAATGAGAAACGGTTGCCATGACAACCCTGCTATAACCAGAGGGACATGCACGCTTTTTCCCCATTTCCACATCCCCCCCCCCCCTTCCTCCCTGCCGCGTCTCTCAGAGATACGAGCAGGGTTTCATTACAGATCCCGTGGTGATGAGCCCCAACGAGCATGTGAGAGACGTCTTTCAGGCAAAAGCCCGTCACGGCTTCTGCGGCATTCCCATCACAGATAACGGACAGATGGGCGGCCGCCTCGTAGGCATCATCTCATCTCGAGACATCGACTTCCTGAAAGAGGAGGAGCATGACCTTCCACTCAGCGAGGTAGGAGGGGCTTAACCGTAAGAGCAAGAGGATAAACGTTTAACAAGAGATATAAGATTATGTTTTAAACTTTTGTACATGGAGTTTTTAATTGTATGAGGGTTCACACAGATTTCCATTTTTAATGTCTGTAGGTGATGACGAGGGTGGAGGATCTTGTAGTGGCTCCTGCTGGTGTGACATTGAAGGAAGCTAATGAGATCCTTCAGAAGAGTAAAAAAGGTAAAATCACTAAAGTTTGCATCCCTTTAATGTTTTCTGTTTCGAGAAGAAAATTAATAAAGGCATTGCTGTTTTTGTGCACTTTATTCATTCTTATTAACGTTCCAGATGGTCTTTACATTTTTGTACAACATTCTCTAAATTGTATAATTTTTGTCCTGCTAGGGTTCCATATTTTGTGCCCTGAAAGAAAACCTAAAATCCTTATTTTTATGTCTGTCAGTAGATCCTCACGGAGAAGTCATTACATAGAGAGATTTACTTTATAAGTAAATTTTACTGATCTTTACTACTTTTATTGAATTATTGTAAGATAAGCAGGTTATAACAAATAAAATAGCAATCTAACTTGAACTAAAGTAATAAAATAAAAAAATATCAGGTGCGAATTACCTTTGTGAATTTTAATTTAGTAACAAATAAATCTCATATGAAAATATTTTGTTTACCCAAAAATATACACACAACCTGCGTTTCCTGTATCAACGATTTCGCACAATATGCAGTGTGTATTCTCCACGACTTCAAATCTGTGCTTAGTTACTTAAACTAAAAATGTATTTAAAAAAAAATATCCCTGAAAATTCAGAATTAAAGTATAAATAATATAAAATAAATTGAAATAATCTAAAAATCAATGATTGCCACTCCAGTAACGCAAATGTCTTCGAATGCAGCTATGAGTTTCAGGTATGTAGCGTGTTATAACAGAGAGATTAATGGTAATGGGCGTTGCAGGATCTTTAGTATCTGCTGATGGAGCTTGTGTAGCGTACAAACACTTGATAAACAGGATTACACAGCAATGCAATGTCCCCCCCCCCCCCTTTTTTTTCCTTTCCTTGCTACATCTGCTTAGCAATTCACTGGGTTTAATGTTCCCTCAGGTAAACTGCCCATCGTGAACGAGCAGGGCTGTTTGGTGGCCATCATCGCTCGCACAGACCTGAAGAAGAACCGAGATTTCCCTCTGGCCTCCAAAGACTCACGCAAACAGCTGCTGTGTGGTGCTGCCATAGGAACGCACAACGACGACAAATATAGACTCGAACTGCTCGTGCAAGCCGGAGTGGACGTTGTCATACTGGTGAGTGTCCCTGTGTGCTTGTGTAAATTTCTTTTCTAATTTCTTTTTTTTTTTTTCTCTCTTTCAAATGCTCATTTTATCTTTAACAGGACTCTTCCCAAGGAAACTCCATTTTCCAGATCAACATGATCAAGTACATCAAGGAGAAATTCCCCAACCTGCAGGTTATAGGAGGCAACGGTAGGTGTCACTCAACACACACACACACACACACACACACACACACACACACACACACACACACACACACACACACAGTGTCTGTCTCTATCTGACCTGCTTCAGGGATGCTGCGCTGCATTCCTGCTTCACAGAAAGCCAGTATTTCCAACAGTGAGATGTAAAAACAGGGCAGTTGATGAATCACTTATCCATCTTTTGCAATCATAAGAAATTTGCAGACGATGTGGTGATCTAAAGACATGTTAGGATCCATTATACTGTTATTATTACTATTATTATTATTATTATTATTATTAGTAGTAGTAGTAGTAGTAGTAGTAGTTTTTTTTTTATAACATGATTACAGTGATCACAATCAGCCATTATTAATAGTATTATTAATAGTAATGTAATTTTAGTCACACAGTCACATTTTTACTTTAGAATTTTTTTTTTACTATCTACTGCTCAACAACGTTAAAAATATTCACTTGACTCTAGCTGCAGTTAAACTAGGAAAAGTGCTGTTAATATTCTGCAAAATGCTTACACTTGGGTTCTGTAGGTTCAAATTTCAGAAAGAAAATGCTCATGGCCCCAGTAAATAAGTATTCTGATACATATTTGTTTAATGTGCTTAATTTTTGAATATTTGTACTATACTCATATTTGCCTAATGTGTTTAATATATGAATAGTTATATATAAGAGGCTCATGAGATACTGAAAGGGTGTGCAAATAATTGAGAACCCATACTACAGACCACTGCTTCTATCCCAAGGCGAGATCATGAACTGCATTAGCACAGGGAACCACCAGAGGTCAGAAAAGTGCCAGGCTTGATGCATGTTATTCTTCAATTATAACAGAATCAAAATAAGGGTTGTTTTAGTAAGTCAGTGTATTGCTAAACAGAAGATGGAATGGAACTCTCTCTCTCTCTCTCTCTCTCTCTCAGTGGTAACAGCAGCTCAGGCGAAGAATCTGATCGATGCCGGCGTGGACGCTCTGAGAGTGGGCATGGGCAGTGGCTCTATCTGCATCACACAGGAAGGTGAGTCCAGCAATCGTACACATCACTGCTTTCCTTTCAGCCAGACCTAAGCCCTGAATCTGCCCATCTCGAACCCAAAGCCTGTCTGTCATTAGCCCTTTCATTTTACACTAGTGATCTGAAAGTGAAGTAGTGTAGCACAGGTAAGCAAGTGGCTGCAATCACACTGCAGTGCTTCATACTAACCTGCATGCGATAGAGAGCGCTCCACCTGAAGTCCCTCTGGGGTGGAATTATGATGCAGTTTGAGTCTGTTACATTGACAAAGGATCGTCATGTATCCGCTATCATTTTATCATCATGGTGAAGGTGCCATAAATCCGAATTAAATGTCAGATTTAATGTAATGATCACGGGGGGAACTGATCCGTCACTGCTGTGAGTAAGTATAAGTGGTAGTGTGCACATAGTCCGAGTTCTGGGTTTCACACAGATGTCCATTTTTAATTTTTTATGGACTGTGCCTGGAGGAAAATGTGCATCTGAGTTTATAAAGTAGTGACATGTTTTGGTTACTCAGAAACCTGTGCTAGATAAAAAGTGGTATCTAATAACGTATGGTGAGCTAGTTAAGTGCATGCATACAGACCAAGGAAAACCAATGAGTATATAATCATGTAGCACATCATGTGCTATGTAAAAGTCATTAAGAAGAAGTTTTGAATACAGCTACTATGAATAAAAAACTTAGAGCCTGGCAACAAAACCTGCCTCTCACCTAAAGCAGAAGTGCTGCTTCTCACTCTGCTAAAAGAAAAAAATCCCCTGAACTAGGCTAGGAGAAGAAATGGTGGTTTGTTGAGAAGAATGGGAACATGCAGGCCTGTCCTCACTTTCTAGGGCACCTTTACTTGTTCCTGTTTTTGTATCTTCCTTTTTTCCTCCCCCCCCCCTTTTTTTCTCCCCCCCCCCCCCCCTCCTCCTGTGTTACATTTCTCTCCCTCGACCAACCATCCACCTTTTATTCATCTTTTCTTCGATGATTTTAACTCTCTATTCCCCAGTTCTTCTTTCATGCCTTTCATCCCCGCTCTCTGTGTTTAATCTCTCTCTAGCTCCTCTTACTATTCCTCCTGATATAAAGCTCCACAGCCCCAAAGCCTCAGCCACTGTAACGGGATACTGCAGTAAGTCCGGCCTCCCTGACACAGGGCTCCTATTGGCTCAGTGCTACCCTTCCTCCCCGCCTACCTTTCACAGCCCGCTGCACTGATTGGCTAACGGCTCTGCATCAGTAGTAGTAGTTGTTGCTGTGTTTGGGTTTTTGGGGTTTTGGATGCTTGTTATATTGCAGAGGTGTCAGGCTCCAGTCCCATCCAAGTACATTCCTACACAGATTTTATACAACACCACATCTGATTCGACGCATGGAGGTTTCGGTAATGAGCCGATTAATTGAATCGGATGCGTGCGGTGGTTCTCCAGGACTGGAATGTGAAACCCCTGCTGTAATCTGACTAACCTGTCAGTCATGGGCTTTGGCAAATTCTCTGACCCCATCAAAACTTCAGGAGCAATTTGAAGTGCACTTGTGATTAAGACGAAGTGTGAACGAACACTTAAATTCAGGAAAAAAGGAAAAATGTGCGTGTGTGTGTGGGGGGGGCAAATCGCAGTTTTGTGGTTTGCCGAGATCAGAGCCTGGCCAACATATCTAACACACTGATCTAACACAGAGCTGTTTCACATTATAATGCATTGTATATTTTTTCCACTTCGCCATTCATTTTATAGTTTAATTTTTATTTTTTTTAAACATCCAGGCTGGTTTAAAAGGCTACTCTCATTTTGTTCCTGAGCAGAAGTTACAGACACACTTTTACTGCATGGTGTGCATCTCTGCAAGGCTCATCTCAGCTCGTGTAGCAAATATGCATTTAAAGCTGAGAACAATTCAATAAGGTACAGTTCAGTGACCTTTTGGAGCAGGATAATGAGATACAGCGTGATTCAGTATGACGCATATATGAAGAGTTTTTTTTTTTTTTTTTTTTTTTTTTTTGTTTTTTTTTCCCTCCAATTTGGAATTAAATCAAGTGACTCCAGTGAACACCACTAATTCCGAATTGTTTCCTTTGTCCACAAGAAGGCGCTCAGGATAGTTAATCATCTCAAAAGTCTTCATGAAATGTATTGCAAAAGGCATGTTAATAACAAGTACTGTCCAAACAGCAAAGCAAAACAGCATCCACGAGTTGATGAGGCAGTGTTAAAAATCCTCATCACTGACTGTGCTTATTAAGCGCAAATCTTTGCATATGAATAGCCAGGTTATATAGTTTTTTTTTTTTTGTTTTTTTTTCCTGTTTTCGAGCAAGTGGCATCTGTGCTGTGGGGGGCATATTAGCAAAGGCTGTTTTAAAAGTTTTCCCTATTTTGTGACACTGAGAAACTTTTCAGGACGAGCAAACTGTTCTTGTTCCTTAAATTAATTCCTTAATCATTTATTTTTATAAGTGGAGAAATTCCATCCCCCAAGTTTCAGGCACTTACTTGTTATTGATCGAAAGATCAATCATTAGAAATTATAATACGTTCTAATATTTATATAGGTATAATATTCAGGGTGTTCGAAAATAAGGGAACCAGTGAAATAAAACTACATATTCTTAGTTTTTTTATTTATTATTCACAACATGCGCTACATGTTCACACTTGCGCTCTATACATTTTCTTAGCCGCTGTATCATGTTTTTGCCGATTTTGCTCAACATATTAGGATCGACATACTTGCTCAACATGTTCCCGTTGGTTCCTGACTTTTCAGACATCCTGTAGTTTATAAATAAACATCATACAGCTGGTATACATCCTGAAAAATGTCATCAACTCTCAGATAAAATCTTTAAGAGATTTACTCAGACCTTTTCCACGCAATGCTGCTATTTCTTTTCTCCTTCCGCCATGTTTTTACTGACCGTGAAGCTGTTAAAGCGTCGCTTCATCCTCAGTTTCCTTCCACTGATGCACACACTTCACACCCCACGTAGTTCTGGCTTTAATAACCTAATGATTTATATCCACCTTCCTCAAACTCACACACGCTCCACCCAAATCAGTCTCCATACATTGAATTAATCATTAGTGAATGTTTTAATTAATCAGGACTAAAGACACAGTGCATGCTGGGAAAGAGGTCAACAAGACCTGTTTTTCCTCTGAGCATGTAGGTCTGACATTGTGTAGTTGTGTGAGTTTATCTTGTGTGAGTGATGGTAATGAATACTAGTTTATTTTTCTCTCTGTCAGTGCTGGCGTGTGGCAGGCCGCAGGCTACAGCCGTGTATAAGGTGTCGGAGTATGCGCGGCGCTTCGGCGTGCCGGTCATCGCAGACGGTGGCATTCAGAACGTGGGCCACATCGCCAAGGCCCTGGCACTGGGGGCATCCACAGGTGAGCAACTTCATTTATAGTGAGCTGTGAGGAATATAAACAAGACCAGGATCACATCACAGAGACAAGTGGATACAGGAGCCATCACTTTCTCTCTCAGCACAGAATCAGAAGACGTGTCCCAAAGTTGTGTAATAATAAATATATAAACATATCTTAAAGTGTATATAATACACAGATGACTTGTATAATTAATAGTTTAGATATGTAACTGTATTTTATCACACTGAGCTGAAAGATTAAGTGAATATTGCCTGTGCAACATTATGGAAGCAAACTATAAGATGCTGAATATTTCAGATACACTACATGGCCAAAGGTTTGTGGACACCTGGCCATCACGGCCATGTGTGCTTGTTGAACATCTCATTCCAGATTTAGTCCCTCTTTGCCACTATAATAACCTCCACTCTTCTGGGAAGGCTTTCCACTAGATTTTTTGATTGTGGCTGTGGGGATTTGTGCTCATTCAGCTACAAGAGCATTAGTGAGATCAGGCACTGATGTCGGGTGAGGAGGCCTGGGGTGCAGTCAGAGTTCCAGTTCATCCCAAAAGTGTTTGGTAGTTCCAGTGAAGGGATACTGTAATGCTACAACATACAGTGACATTCTGTACCATTGTGTGCTTCTATCTTTGTGGTTGCAATGGTCGGGTGTCCGCAAACTTTTTTGACCATATAGTGTATCACTCGGGATAAGGTGCCAAGGACAATCTTAATTTATGAGCCAGATTATTTACAAGCCAGACTTCCTTTAAAACCTTTATGCAAGACCCTTAACCCCAACCGCTTAGCTACACTTGTTCTGTCTTACTTGGATAATTTAAACACTGCGAATAAAATCTTCTTGAAAACAATTGACAATGTTTTACTCTCCTTCACTTTTCTGAATGTTATTGCTTTACGTATTTCATTATTGTTGGTATTTTTCTCTCTCTCAGTGATGATGGGCTCGTTGCTGGCAGCGACCAGCGAAGCTCCAGGCGAGTATTTTTTCTCAGATGGCATCAGACTGAAGAAGTACAGAGGAATGGGCTCACTCGATGCCATGGACAAGAACCTGGGCTCCCAGACCAGATACTTCAGGTAACACACACTCATTCAGTCATTTGTATGTGCATGAAAACACTCCTATATCATACATACACACTGTCATTTATGCCCGATGTTATTCAGTTTGCTTCTCAGGCCTTTGTACCGAGTCTGGCATGTGCATGCTAGCTAATCAAGCTAACTCAGTACTTGATTCCAGTATTTTATGTTGCACAGTACTTCAAGCCAAAGAAGTTCAAATATCTAGTGGTGATGTCACATGATCATGTGACTGGCTGATTTGATGTGAACTCCAGCTCCTCCCTTTACTCACCCAGTGGCATGTCGTTTAGCATGTGATCCAATTCTAACACCTGTGTATAAGTGTTATTGATGCTCATCCTCACTGTTTGTCCGTCTCTCTTTCAGCGAGTGTGATAAGATTAAAGTAGCTCAGGGCGTGTCAGGCGCCGTACAGGACAAAGGCTCCGTCCATAAGTTTGTCCCCTACCTCCATGCAGGAATCCAGCACTCCTGCCAGGACATAGGAGCTAAGAGCCTTACACAACTTAGGTACACACAGCCGCCGACCCCGAGTATGAATGTAAAACAGTCTCGCACAGACACACACACAAACAGAGACTCTCAGGAAGTGTGTACATGCAGGTCTACAAGTCTGGGCATTCAGTGTTTACTGTCTCTCTCTGTCTGTTTTGTGTTTGCAGGGCGATGATGTATTCTGGCGATCTGAAATTTGAGAAAAGGACCGTATCTGCTCAGGTGGAGGGAGGAGTGCATGGTCTGCACAGGTACACACACACACACACACACACACACACACACGAACCACAACATATTCTGAAAATAAGTCATACTAAACAATTTAATCGTCTAGAGTTGTCTAGAAAAAAACAGCATTTCCAGTTTTAGGAGCCTATGGCAGTGTGTAATAATGAAGCTGTGCAGTCAGGAACTGCTTGCTGGCAGTGGCAATCACGAAAACTCATCTGTAAACAGAAAAAAAAACACATTTTCAATATAATCCTTTTACAAATCAGTTGTATAATTGGCCGACATTTTCTCTTTTAATCTGATGCTTAAATTGTTTGAACATGCCTGAGCTCTGGCCAGCGCAGCAGGGGGAAAAAACATACTTAATCACTTATAATTTAATCACAAGAATCATCATCATTAACATTATGTGTAAAGTGTTAAATTTGACACTTTATTGTAAGCCCAGTTAATTGTCAGGTCAATATCTTGGTGGTATTCCTAATAAATAATTTTTCTAATGTTAGCTAAGTTGAGAATACAGTGATGGTTTTTATTTCATGTTAATGAACTTAAAACCTTCTCCATTTGACCATGACAGAAAGAGAGGAAGCCCCGTGAGCTGAGAGCATGAGAGATTGGGATAGGGGCGGGGCTTCCAGATTCGTAGCTGCTTTGTAACATGAAAAATTTATGATTCACAAAACATACCAATCTGGTATGTTTACATACATAAATATGTTTATATACATAAATAATAATGAATTAATAAATAGTTAGAGTCCTTTCTCTGTATCAAGCCACACAAATCATTCAGTCTGTAACTTTAGGAAACACGCATTTAAATAGATTTGCTGCTAAAAGTAAAATAAGGGATTGTAAATGTTTGACTTTGAAGTTTGTTGCCTTCAAATATGTAAATATAAATTTGAAAATTCAAATAGTATTCAGTATTGATGTTTGTTGTGATTCAATTCAATTCAGTTTTATTTGTATAGCGCTTTTAACAATGGACATTGTCACAAAGCAGCTTTACAGCTTTAGGTGATGGCTCCTATGGAAATGCAGTATTCATTTCTTATTAATACAGAAAAACCTTTTGTTGGCTGGTTTTTATTGCTTTTTTTTTTTTTTAAATAAGTAACATCTTTCTGATATGTAGTGTTATCATCTATCTACTTTTAATAATCTTTTAATAATGTTAAAAAAATTGGCCAAAAATGGAATTTATAAGTGTGTTGAATACTGGTGACCTCTACTGTTTGACCTGTGCTATTGCAGCTTTTGTCTAAAATGTCATTATATAATTAGAGATGTTATTATGTTTGTATTATTTACGCTGTTTTTTTTTTTTTCCCTCCATCTTTCAGCTACGAGAAACGGCTGTTCTAATGAAGACAACTAATACCAAGAACACACACACACACAGAGAGTACATTAACACACATGATCATACACAGTCATTCTGCTGTATAAAGACACACTACTAAATCTGAGGGCACAGATGACCACCTTGCGTGTGCATATGCGCACAGAGCGATGCACCCATGCCCATGTCAAAACCCACACTTCCCTTTTCTTTGTCTTCCAGACCTTTGTTGAGCAAACCAACTGTGCATGTATCTTTGTGTTAAAATTTAAGGACATACTTTTCTGTGTACGGAACAAAAAAGTTCAAGAATATTGTAATACACTTATGTTCAGAGAGATTCATTAAATTCAAATACATTTTTCCAGTAAAACAATTTGTCTGTTTTCTTTCTTCTTTTGCCGTTCTGAATTCCACCTCTTCCAAATACACACAAACAGCACACGTCAAACTCTTAGTCTGAGAAAATTTATTGGAGTCATTCTCCATGCTAACAAAAGAGGAAGTAGTGCTGTGGTTGATTTTTTTTTTTTTTTTTTTTTTTTTTCTTTTTTTTTTTGCTCTGCAGTAAATGTTCAGACAAAACCCACACATTTAAAGCCGGATTCTAAGCTAGTGATTTGACCACAGTCTCATTGCTGAGTCAGTTCATAGCCTGAAAATGAATGCACTAGCATTAACTCTAATGTCTGAGAAACTGACTTTGTATATTTACATAATGAATGTCGATATGTATGAACCGTGTCGGATTTCCACAGCAGTACGCTCTTCCTCATTTAGCCTGTGGGTCTCGAGGGAACCAGGCTGCACCTCCAAAACCACCGGACTTTCCAGACATGGGCTCTGTATGTACACATCCGGAAAAGGACACAGACAAGGGCAAACACACACCTGGACAGGTTCTGTTAAAGACTCCAGGTGTCTCATTAAATGAAACAGAATATTTAACTGATTTTTTTTTTTTTTTTAATAAAACAGTCTGTTCTCACAACAACCCCTTCATGTTCAGATAGACAGCTCATTATGATGAAGAGTGCTGTTTTTCCAGTCCTTGGTAACATGACGAGATAAGATGTCACTATAAAAAGTTAACAGTATTGATTAATAAATTTTAAAAAATCGCAATCATTGGCAAATCACTGTGGTATTAGGTGAACAAAACCTTTCAGGATGTGCTGTTACAGGAAAACCCATGCTGTCACTGATGTGTTTTATTCCTTACCTATATCACATCTCAACTCTTTGGTCAGAAGGTGTTGATTAATTTTCTATATCAGCAGTTCTGTCAATAGTCCTGGCTGTAATTCAAATCGCAGGTTTATATTAATGTACTCGTTCTAATACCTTATCATTTCGATAGTGATAACTCATTCACAGTGACTTGTATAGCGGATGAGCTACATAATCTAAGCCTAATACTGACTGTGGTGTTATTTAACAAAGATCTATACTTGTGATATGGTTTTATGAGTTTTCTGTATGGAGATGTTTATTTAATATTAATATTAATGGAAGGAGTCTCCAGTTTCAGGGCTTTGTTACAGTTTTCCATCACAGGAAAGGGCCAACAGTGGCAGTCCTGGTCTGTAAACTCACAATCTTCCAGTCATTGTCACAGACCCTTAATAAAAAAGCATATATACACGCAGTTTTACACTTGCACCAAATGTAGTCAACTAAGACGTTTGGTACTTTTTTTTGTTGTTGTTGTATTTGGATATTTGTATAATGTAGCTAACAAATAATGAATGTCTATTTTGCACAAAACCTTTCCAATAAACACATGCCCAAATCTTCATATACCTGTTTCACACCACGTTCATAATGCCTGGGCCACAATACTATTATACTTATACTAATACTATATACTGTGGACCTGACGTCGTAATGTAGTCTGTAAATATATGGTAGAAGAAAAAAAAAAGCAAAATTGCAAGTAGAAAATGAATAAATCCACAAGCAAGAAATGTCCATGTCTGTAAATGCAACTGCAACAAAAAAAAATTGTTTAACGCTTATTTGAATGCTTCAAAGACCAGCAATTTTCCATATTGTTAATGTCATCTGTACATTAAACTGAAGTATAATTTCACCAGCAGTTGAAGCACAGAAAACCAGAGAAATCATGACATTATTTAAAGTGTTTCATAGCTATCCTGAGATATTCCATCACTGAAGAGATATGTAAGAGATATGTTTTTTTATGTAAATTGTCTCAGCACTTATGTCCATAAGACATTTAACAATAAGGCATGACATTACAACACTTATTAAACGCTCAGATTATCTGCCTCTAAATACAGCAAATGAATGGAACTCTCCTTAACCTGCCATTTTCTGATCCCGATTGCACCCAATCCTTGTAAATAGAGCTAAAAAGTCTGTATTTTTGTAAATCTCTACTTTTATTACTATTATAACCTGTAAGTCCTGCTTTTCAGGAACAAATCCATATGTTAATTAGAAAATATTGAACATGTTTAATATTTAAACTACAGTGTAGGGGCAACTCGACCTCTAAATCAACCTCTAGCGCACAGGTTTCTAACCCCGGTCCTGGAAAATCCCCTCTCCTGTACATTTTAGTGTTTTCCCTGCTCCCAATATAACAGCCCTTCCTGAGTTCGAGTGAGTATGTTCGATCAGGGAAAAAAATTTAAATGTGCAGGGCAGGGGGTTTAATCTAAAATATATTTTTTTATTATACAGTTTATTCTTTAGGTGAATGGTTTTATCCAAAGTGACTTAGAAGTTGAGCCCAATGCAACTATACAGCACAGTAGTTGAGGGCCAATAGTGGCAGTCCTGGCATATAAACTCCAATCTTCCAGTAAAGTACTAAAATGTACAGGGCAGGAGGTCCCCCAGGACCTGTGAGTGTGATTAAGTGAAACATAATTATCCAGCTATTTGGTACAATTTAGCCTACAAACACTGGGAGACTGAGGGCCTACAGTGTGTTTGTGATGTGTATTTAAACACCACTACCTCATGTAATGCATGGAAATGATTCCAAATGGTGCTTAGTTCAATCAAGATGTTATCGAAGTGTAAACTTTCAGCTTTATTTTAAGAGGTTCCACAAAAACATGGCATTTACCATTTAGGAATTATGGCCATTTTCAACAAAGTACCTCCATTTTCAGGGGCTCAAAGGTATTTGGACAAATTGACTTAATTGTAAATATAACCATAATTTTAATACTTGGATGAAAATCCTTTGCAGTCAGTGACTGCCTGAAGTCTGGAGCC
>CM075010.1:7302483-7342848 GCA_037576675.1 Pangasius sanitwongsei | reverse complement strand
CTGAAACATACAACTGTGTGTCATCAGCGTAACAGTGGAAGCTAATACCATGTTTACGAATAATTTTGCCCAGAGGTGGCATATATAAAGAAAAGAGCAGCGGGCCTAAAACAGAGCCTTGAGGGACACCAAACTTTAACTTAGTATGCGAAGAGTATGATACATATCAAATATTTAATATTTACACCTCTGCTTTTTTCATGAGTCCACAGTCCACATGAGTTTACAGCAATTTAGTGTTTAACACTGAGCGTTTTTACTCTTCTTTTGGCTGTTCCTGTTAGGGGTGGCCACAGCAGATCAGTGGTCCACATACTTGAGTTTTTACACCGGATGCCCTTCCTGATGCAACCCTCCCCAATTTTATCCAGGCTTGGGACTGGCACTGGAAGTGCACTGTCTTGTGCAGTTCCCTGGCCAGCTGTCGAACCCAGGCCGTGGTGGTGAGCGCACCGAGGCCTAACCACTAGTCCACCAGGGACCCTAATGTTTGATACTGAATACAGTCTGCAAATTAAAAATAACCAGACTACATACTGGAAAAATTATAATAATATTTCTATCACAACAATATACTGTACTGTTGTGCTATTTTATAGGATTATGCTGTAAATTATGTAATTAAAGCAGTATATTGTATATTACACCTGAATTGCTAAGCAGGGGTGAGAAAGGGAAAGTCTCTCTTTGTGTTGACATTTGAAAATTAGTGAATTGTTTTTGTGCCCTTTATTTTAGCAACTGCTTTAGGCAAACAGAAGCCCTCTTGGAGTTTGAGTTTATAGACTTATAAAAGCTTTGGTCTGGTAAAGTCTGAAAATCTTCTTTAATGCAAGTTAATTCAACCATAGAGGTGGTTACGGCTAAGGCTTTGGGCTACAGATCAGAAAACCACGAGTTCAAATCCCAGCACTGCCAAGCGGCCATGGTTGAGTCTTGAGCCAGAGCCTTAACCTTCAACTGCTCAGTTGTATCCCGCCTTAGCTGTAAGGCAAATGAGCATATGTAGTGGAATATATTTTATTTTAAATGTGCAATATATTACTGGAAACATACATATTTTGTAAAAAAAAAAAAAAAAAAAAAGAAGTACAGTAATTACCTGCAAATATATTACAGTACATTAATATGTGAGTAATAATTAATAAGTTGCCAGTAACCTGCCAGTAAATTGCTGTCAACTGTACAGTGGTCAAAAACTGACACTATACAGTGCACCTATGTGTAACAGATGCACAGATATGTAACTACATTGTGTGCCTCTGTGAAAAGTGATAAAATGGCTAATGAGTGTAAGTACAAGGTAGTATCGAATCATCTAGTGAATCAGTGTGATTCAATTGTACAGGAACTAGTGCATTTATTTTTTTATTCAAGATGATGTTTGGATCTACATTTGATGGTCTGTGGCATTATTGGAGCTAAGTTAGTATATGAAATTGGCAAGAAAGCAAAGAAGCTGTGTATCCCTTACATATGGAAGCTGAATAAGTGGTAAGGGTTTGTGTATGTGTGTGTAAACTAGAATATGAGACGCTGTTTGTGTGTTTGAGCTGAAGTAGAAATAGGGGAAGCAGAGGAATAATAAGGCTGGATATTTATATCTGGATCATGAATTCATTCCTTCCTCTGTTCAGTAAATGTCATCTTATACTTGTGCTCTCCCTCCCTCCCTCCCTCCCTGTCTCTCATCCTTTACTCTCTCATTTATTCTGTTTTTCGTTTACCATATTCTCTGATTTGGGTCACTGGCTGACTAAGAAACAACACCGTTGGCCTATAAACAGCTTCCCCCTCCCATTCTGATGCACACAGTGCAATTAAACATAACACATAATTTCCTAACTCTAATGCGCACACACACACACACACACACATGCATGCACACGCACACTGAGGACATAACTTACTTACCTTGTAGCTTACCTATTACATTAATATTATAGAGCATTTGTTCTTACTCTGTCTCTTTTCTGACTCATTTTAGAGTATCTAACATAGCAAGAGTACATAGAGTATCTGCAGCCTAGATAAAAGACACATATATAAATAAATGAGACCAAGAAATCAAAGATACCAATTTATGTGCTTTCTTTAGTTCCACATCAACTTTAATGAAAGGTTTAAGCACTATTATGTGTATATCCTCTGAACACACCTTTAGATTTAGCTGAAGATGCTGTGTGGTAAGCCTATTATGACTCAATTTACTAATATAAAATATAAGTGTATTATGACATAATTTACTAATTAGATATTCTAATAATCTTTTGTATATACAATATACGTCTGTGTAAAAAAAAAAGAAAATATGTTCATTTTCCAAACTGCTGAGCATATGTGGCATTATTATCCTTCACCACCTCGGTGAGTGTAACAGCTGTGTGTTATTGCCTAATTATTATCGTCTGAAATACACTCATCTGTGTGGGTGTGTGTATAGATTCATTTGCATGGGCACCTACATGCATCCATGCGTGCATATGCAGCATTTTCTGTGTTTCCTGCACCTGCATGTTAATCACAACTAACATCTAGCACAAGCTCAGGCCTATTGTTTAGGTGTAACTTTTTTCTTGTGCATATGTTAGCATATTTGTGAGACTGAGTGTTATTAACAGAAGAAGTGTGTGTGTGTGTGTGTGTGTGTGTGTTTGGTGGGGGATGGGGGTATTGTACCTTGGTGGGGGCTAAATGTCCCCCCCCCCCAAAAAAAAAAAAAATTTGAAGGTATACATTTGGAATTACAAAAATGAGAATTGTGTGTGTGTTTGTGTATGTGTGTGTTTGTGTGTGAGAGAGAGAAATGGGAGTGTGTGTGTGAGTGTGTGAAAGAGAGAGTTCCCCACTAAGAGGAACTCAGCAGTCACACTGTGCAAGCTCCATGTCAAAATGCAATAAGTGTGCACCAGATAACGAACACACAGACTTCATAATCTCATAATCCTCTAAAATAACTAATGACATCATCCCACTCTCAGCAACGCACAAGCACACACAAAGAAAAGGAAACACTAACCTATATAACCTATTATCACTATTTAATTCTATAGGTTATTTTATTTCATTTTTTATATTCTATTGTAGCTATTGTAGTGTGTTAGATTTAATGAAAGGAACCAGTTCTCATGCAAAATGTGTCTTCATATGAACAAGAGCAGTGTGGTTGAATTTCTTTTGAACAGGACCTCTAACCTCGGCCCTAATCATGTTGAGAATTTTTACGATTTTGCAATCCAATCATGTGGCAGCAGCACAATACATAAAATCATGCAGATACCGGTCATGTGCTTCAGTTAATATTTACGTTCAACATCAGAATGGGGAAAAATGTGATCTCTGTGACTTTAACTGTGGCATGGATGTTGGTGCCAGATGGGCTGCTTTGAGTATTTCAGAAACTGCTGATCTCCTGGGATTTTTGCTCACAACAGCCTCTAGAGTATACACTGAATGGTATGAAAAACAAAAAACATCCACTGAGCAGCAGTTCTGTGGGTGGAAACACTTCGTTGATGAGAGAGGTCAGAGGAGAATGACCAGACAGGTTCGAGCCGACAGGATGGCTATGGTAACTCAAATGACCACTCTTTACAACCGTGGTGAGCTGAAAAGCATCTCAGAACGCACCGTATGGAGAACCTTGAGGCAGATGGGCTACAAGAGCAGAAGATCACATCCGGGTCCACTCCTGTCAGCCAAGAACAGGAATCTACAGTGGGCGCAGGCTCACTGAAACTGGACAGTTGCAGACTGGAAAAACCCCAGGTGATGTTTTTTTCAGTCTTCAAATGGTTGTGATTGGCTGATTTAATAATTGCATGAATGTGCAGATGTTCCTATTAAAGTGGACACTGGGTGTATTTGAGGTCACTTTACAATCAGATTAGTTTCTTAAATTATAGATACAAAGCTGTCAATCTGTAAACATAAGTATTTTACCACTTTCTTTCCTACTCAGTGTTTCATTTTCATTACAATATTGCTGAACAACTTTCCCAATATTGTGTTGTTTTGTGGAAATGGGCACAGTCATCTGGGTATCCTTGTTTTGTTTTTTTAACTCCCATTTCCTAACAAAGTTACAACCCTAAACGAAGTGTCGTGTGGAGAGTACTGAAGGACTGAAGTCTATGCAGCATAGCTTTTCTGATGCACATGCAGCTCACTGTAATTACTTCCCGGTTCACTCTTCACCGTGATAACAGTCCCTCAGAGGTCCCGGGCGCGTCGGCCAGCTGCTTCCATATGCCGTGTGTAAAGCAGGATGGCCTGAGGACAGAGGGGTGTGTGTGAGAGCGCAATCAGTGTGTGTGAGCAGTGTGCATATGTATAGCAATGGGCACTCTGTTGGCAATGGACAAGATCATCCATCAGTCACGTTCCGCCTGCTCTCACAGCACGGGTGAATATGCATTACCGCCCAGTCCCACCACACGCGCGCCAGCACGCGGCCACCTGCTACCGACCAGCGGGGCGGGGTCCAAGGGGTGGAGTCTGATGGGCGGAGCCGTGTGAAGTGCTGAGCTGGCTGAGGTTCGCCGCAGGGCGCGCGCTGCAAGAGCACAAAGCGCGTGATGATAATGAGCAACAGAGGCGAGCATGCAACAAAAAAAGACCTGTGCGCCTCCCTTCCCTCTGTCTCAACCCCAAGCCCCTCCCCAACCAGTCCCCACCTCTCTCTCTCCCTCTCTCTCTCTCTCTCACACACACACACACACACACGCTACATCATAAGAATAAGCTACTCTCGACTTTACCGTTCCCATGGTAACTTCAGCTATGGAATGGAGCTGAGGCCTTGTGGCCAGGTGTGCGTGTGTGTGTATATGTGTGTGTGTGTGTGTGTGTATGTGTGTGAGAGAGTGTGTCTGTGTGTGTGTGTGTGTGTGTGTGTGTGCGCGCGCGCGCTAGATGTGCACTTTGTGCTCCATGAGGCATGATGTGTAGGTTGGATTTTCCGGGGTTACTACTCAGCCCATTAGGTCAGCCCCCACCACAACAATTCTGCCAGAGCAGTGAACAATGTGTGTGATCTAATATCAGATGTGTAAATGCCATCTAAACGACGACAATTCTTTGATCATATTTGCTCCAGTGTAGGAACAAGATAGCACAAAACAAAAGTAGCAAGCCAGACATGAGGTGTAATTTGAGCCAAATATTTAGTATAATGATTATATAGCAGAATGAAACGATGCAGTTAATCTCATATTTTAAATTTCTCGTATCTCGTATTTTAAAACATTACAAATAGTCTATGTAGAATAATAACGTATTTAATGTGGATTTTAATATCAAAGAAACCACTAAAATGGCTTAGAAACATCTCTGTATCTTGGCTCCATTAAGGATGCCAGGATCTATGAATATGCATATGCAATTTGGAAACGCCCTCAGGACAAGACATCCAAAAGAAGCTAACCATTTAAAAAGCTCACTTTAGTGCGGGAGGCGCTGTAAATGAAAGCTCTAGATGAGACCCAGGAGCTGTCCTCGGTCCTGAAACCAGTGAGACATGTATTATGGAGATCTTCAAGTTATGGAGTTAAGGTCCAATCCTAATCCCACACACATGAGCTAGATCATTCGTGTAATTGATTAATATTTGGGTGTGGTGCTGAATCTCCACTGAAATGCTACTGTAGGAAAATGTTAGGCTATATCATACATTCTTGGAGCCCAAGACACTGGATAAAGTGAGCTGGGCCTACATGAATTTGCACTTTGGAGGATGAATTTACTGATGGTAGAAATGATTGTGCATTTTCCTGGATCTCGCAGGCAGTTTGATAAGCTTTGACACTGCGTAAAAAAAGAGCGGCTTTATTGCGGATGCACTTTTATGGGTTTCCTTCCTCTTCTCACCTAATGTGATTTAGACAGCCAAGACTGTATGATATAATACCATTAATGCAACAAGAGAGCAGTCTACACACACATACACACACACACACACACACACACTGACAGTAAGCTGATAGCTAGACATGAGGCCTACTTAATGGGGATTTTTTTGTGTAGACATCGCAAGTACACTGAGACATGGAGCCCACAGCGGCCGTCAGTTCAGCTCAGCTCAGACAAGACAGCATGAGAACCGTGGGTGAGAGGGCGGCTTATCTTACTCCGTGTATGTGTGTGTGTATGTGCGTGTGTGTGTGTGTGCTTGGTATAATTGAGCCGTATGCATTTTTCACCATCCATGGATTTGTTCCAGCTGTGGCACAGGCAGCCAAACTGCATGACACACAGGCTGGTGGGTTTATTTATTTATTTATTTATTAGCACAGACATTTATTTCAGATGCAGCTTCCCATTCTCAGCGGAAGAAGATTATTTATGATTGTAAAAATTATCTATATTGAGTATAACATATCTACATTATACTGCCTATAATGAGCTCTAAATAAAAATTTAAAAATTAAATAAAAGCTACCATATTGTAAAGCGTGGTATATTTCTTTAATCACAGCTTTTTGTTTATTAAAATAATTTGTATTTTTTCTTATAATATATACTAAATAATTCATGTTTAACAACCTACAAGGTGGTATACTTTAGGGCATCAGGGCATTAGGACATTAGGGTCTTCTTCTTCTTCTTCTTCTTCTTCTTCTTACCGTTATTATTGTTATTACTGGACTTATAAGAAAAAATAGGGCGTAGCCATTGTATGGATCTTAGTGGATTAAAATAGGATAATTACCCTGAACATGTCCTATGGCCAAGGCATGACGTCACAGGTGAGCACAGAGCCACAAAGGAAGCGAACCAGCCTGCTATGGGCTTCACTTCTAAAACAAGGGCGAAGTCTACTGATTAATGCTAAACACTTATAATTCATATTACAAATATATAGATGCAGCATGTATATTATACATTTTTGTTAATGATTAGTCCACCACTTAGTCTTTCACTTTCATGACGTCATGATTTAACCATACTGCTTCAAATTATAATGCTTGTAAGATTTCTGTGGTTCATTTTGAAATTTGATGTATTTCCATTTTCAAAATTCTCTCCAGTGTAGGCTATGGCGCCTGGAGAAACGGTCCTGCGCAGACTCCAACGGGCTATTCTCAACCGAGAGAGAGAGAGATAGAGAGAGAGACAGAGACTGTGCGCGTGTGGTGAGAGAGCATGATAGAGAAAGATATAGAGGAAAAGAGAAAGGAAGAGGAAGAAGAGGAGGAGGAGGAGGAGGAGGAGGGGAGAGCGAAAGGAGCGAGAGGGGGGAGGAATGATAGTAGCACCGGTTCCTCTGTGAGCCATGTTGGATGTGTGTAAGTAGGGAAGATGCTGCGCCCGTGCTGCTGCTAGCGCGAGCTCTACCCGACACCGAGCGTAGATGCGAGCTTCTCGGGGGCATCGAGAGCGCAGACCGGGGGAGCACGGCGGACGGAGTCGGGCGGTGGCAGAGGACCTGGCGTCGGAAGATAGAGAGAGCGAGAGAGGGAGAGGGAGAGAGACTGAGAGACACAGAGAAGGGAGAGAGGGAGAAAGGGGGAGAAAAAGGATCTCGCCACACTAATGGCTGCACTGCTGCTGGGCTTTAGCTCGCCGCCGTCGCTCCTGCTGCACCTTCTGCTCTGCTCTTTGTTCGCCGTTGTCCCGGGGAGAGCAGCCAAGCCGCGCCGCCACCACCCGGCCCCCGGAGACGCGCGGACTCTGGCTGAGAGCGACTCGGAGATCCGCCCTGTATGGACAGCAGCGTGGCTCGGATCCAGACACGAATTTCCGGTCTCGCGGTCCGGAGCAGCAGGAGTCCCCGTGGCCTCGTCGCTGCTGGATTACAATGGGTCATATGCATCAGAACCAGCGCCTCGGACCGGACGCTGTCATCAGCGGCTACCCGGTGGTGTGCAGAAGGGCGTTGTTTCCCCTTTTCTCGCTCCCTTGCTTCAGATTGGAAAAAAGAGGTCTGTGCAAAGGACTAGAGCATGCTCGCGTTTGTGCCGTCTCGACTGCGGGCGGGTCTCTGTACAGCGTGAGCACCAGGAACAGGGCTGTATCCATGCCCGCTCCGGTTTGGATAAGAGCGCAGGAGGTTGGAGAACCGGGCCCAAGCGCAGCTCGTTGCCCTCGAACCGGGAGTTTAACGCTGCCAAGAGGTGGACTCTGCCGCCATCAACGGACAATTCAAATTCTAATGCGGCTGGCAGTGTTTTGGACGCCAATAAACCGGACAAAAGGAATCCATGGATAACGGACAGTCCCTCTCGAGGCCTCTTCAATGCTATCGACCCCTCCACAGAGGGCTGGAAGGGGTGTTTTCATGCAGCCGCTGGGAATAGCATTAGGTCCCGCACGCAACACCTTTCAGGACCGTCAAACATCTGTCTGAAGTCATGCCGGCTGACAGGAGTCACTGTCGTGCACGCAGCTTGCTCTAAAAGATTCTTAAATGGATACGGGCACCGAGCCAGTCACAAACTGACGCGCACGGATTGGAGTGGCAGAGAGCGCAACATCGTCTCATTCACTTGCGTTAATTTAACATCCTATTTATCATGTACAAATATCACGCTAATGGACACCCCTGACCTGAATGCAAAGCTTAGAGATGAGAGAGGAAAATATAACCAGAAATATCCACAAAATCAAGGTAAGGCGCGCAAAGCCGGTTCAATTACTGACAAAAGTCACGTGTCACAACGTATCACCGACTTTACTGGAAACTGTTTTCGCCCAGCTGAGAGAGAAACTAATTATGCATCGATATCTAACCTAATCTCTTCTTTCTCTGACTCGGGAAGCAAGAAAACCTCTGACTCACCAGATAATGTTACTCACATAATGCCACACTTCCAGCTCTCGGCTCAGCTGAACTTTACTGAGACATCCTGTGACTTATTTACTCACGCTGGGACTTGGAACAATGAAAAAAATGGCACGCGGGGTGAGTCAGCTCCAGATGTTAATTTAAACTTTGTTCAAAGTTTGCTCTTGTGGAACTATAACAGTAACAACAACAACAACAACAACAACAAACAGCAGAATGAATATCAAAACAACAGTGGCACCAGTGACAAAAGTATAAATGAAACAAGAATTGCTCAAACTAATAGCAAAATGGACAGCAAGGTTTCAGCACAAGAGTTAACAGCGCATGTGCCGTGTCCTCAAGCTCACCTGGATTCTGTCCCAATGGACAGTCCACACCCGGCATGCACTGACAGCACCACCGGCAACAGCTTAGCCACCAACAGGGGAGCCACGCAAACGCAATTAAAATCCGGTAAAGGGCTGCCATTACAAGCTGAGGCTGTCAGTCAGCATGTGGAGCAGGTTTGGGTCTCAGGGGGGAGGAGGAAGGGAGAGATGGCAGGAGAGGTGAGGGAGGAGGAGGATAGCAGGGGGAAGGGTAACAGGCGGTATGGAAAGGGAGGAAGCAAGGAAAGAGAAGGGTGGGTGAATTCAGATAGCACAAAGAAAGAGGCGTCTGAGCGAGATACAAATTTACTGGGAGAGGGAGGAAGAGGTCAAGGCAGCAATGTCTCACAGACAGTAAGAGAGACAGTTAGAGCAGATGAGAACAAAGACTGGCAGCAAATCAAGGAAACCCAGACAGAAAAAGATGAGTCAAAAAACAACAGAGACTTGGTAGAAAGCACTCCAAAAGAGATTACCACTGATACAAAACAAACAGAGAAAGAAAGTAACAAGAAAAAAGTCATGGACGATTATGAGTACTTCAAAGAAAAACTAGGTGAGCAACTAAGTGTCCCTCCTGTTGGACGCTCACGTAGAGCTGCTAATCGACACCCCCATTTCCTACAGTATAACTATCAGATTCAGGTGGCAGAAAACCAGCCTCCTAGTACCTCTGTTATATCAATGTTAGCAGAGGATCCAGATCCTGGAGAGGCAGGAAGGGTCAGCTATAGCATGGCACCTTTAATGAACAGCAGATCCATGGACTACTTTCAGATTGATCCTACGACTGGACTTATCAGTACTACACATGTACTGGATAGAGAGCACATGGACTTGCATTATTTCAGAGTGACTGCTACAGATCATGGCTCGCCACGTTTGTCTGGAACAACAATGGTAGCTATTGCTGTTGCTGACCGGAATGATCACTCTCCAATTTTTGAACAGACAGAGTACCGTGAAACAATTCGAGAGAATGTGGAAGAGGGGTATCCAATCTTGCAGCTACGTGCCACTGATCTTGACTCCCAAGCAAATGCTAACATTCGCTACCGGTTTATTGGGGAAAATGCGGCCGTTGCTCGTTCTGCATTTGAAATCGATCCACGATCAGGTTTGATTACCACTCGAGGTATTGTTGACCGAGAGGTAAACGAACGCTATACGCTACAGGTGGAGGCAAACGATCAAGGACGAGAGCCAGGTCCACGTTCTGCTACCGTTAATGTTCACATAACAGTTTTGGATGAGAATGACAATGTTCCACAGTTCAGTCAGAAACGTTACATAGTGGCAGTTCGAGAAGACGTGCGGCCACATTCAGAAATCTTGCGTGTCAGTGCTTCTGATGAGGATAAAGATGGAAATGCTGCTGTGCACTACAACATTATCAGTGGGAACAGCAGAGGGCAGTTTGCAATTGATAGCGTTACTGGAGAAATCCAGGTAGTGGCACCACTGGACTTTGAGACTGAACGCGAGTACACTTTACGACTACGTGCTCAAGATAATGGTCGCCCACCTCTGTCTAACAGCACTGGAATAGTTAGTGTCCAAGTGACTGATGTTAATGACAATCCACCGATTTTTGTTTCTACACCATTCCAAGCTACAGTGCTCGAGAGTGCCCCAGTTGGCCACTCTGTACTGCACATACAAGCCATTGACACTGATAGTGGTGATAATGCACGGCTAGAGTATAGGCTAACAGGAACTGGCACAGACACTCCTTTTGTCATCAATGCTGCCACTGGCTGGGTCACAGTGAGTTCAGAGCTTGACCGGGAATCAGTGGAGCACTACTTCTTTGGTGTTGAGGCCAGGGATTATGGTGCACCGCCACTTTCTGCAACAGCAAGTGTTACTATCACTGTGATGGACGTCAACGATAATCGTCCCGAGTTCCTGCAGAAAGAGTACTATGTTCGTCTAAATGAAGATGCTGCAGTTGGAACAAGTGTTGTTACCGTAACCGCAGTGGACCGTGATGTCAACAGTGCAGTCACCTACCAGATCACTGGTGGAAACACACGCAACCGTTTTGCTATTAGCACAGCTGGAGGAGCTGGCCTTCTTTCCCTGGCACTGCCACTTGACTACAAACAGGAGCGGCGTTATGTGCTAACAGTCACTGCCTCTGACAGAACTCTTCATGATACCTGTCAGGTACACGTGAACATCACAGATGCAAACACGCACCGTCCAGTGTTCCAGAGTGCTCACTACTCTGTGAGTGTGAATGAGGACAGACCTCCTGGTAGCACCGTGGTGGTAATAAGTGCTACAGATGATGATGTTGGCGAGAATGCCCGGATCACATACTTCCTAGAAGACAACATTCCACAGTTCAGAATTGATCCTGCAACAGGTGCAATCACACTACAAGCTGAGCTGGACTATGAAGACCAAATGACATACACTCTTGCCATTACAGCTCGTGACAACGGAATACCACAGAAATCTGACACAACCTATGTAGAAGTCAATGTGAATGACGTGAATGACAACGCGCCACAATTCCTCAGCCCACACTACCAGGGTGGAGTCAGTGAAGATGCTCCACCTTTTACAAGTGTCCTACAGATCTCTGCCACTGACCGAGATGCTCATGCTAATGGCCGGGTACAGTATACCTTCCAAAATGGAGAAGATGGCGATGGCGATTTCACCATTGAACCCACTTCTGGAATAGTCCGCACTGTGCGTCGACTTGATCGTGAAAGTGTACCATTCTATGAACTCACAGCCTTTGCAGTGGATCGTGGAGTTCCACCTCAACGCACACCTGTCCGTATCCAGGTCAGTGTCATGGATGTTAATGACAATGCTCCTGTGTTCCCTGCTGATGACTTTGAGGTGCGGGTGAAAGAGAACAGTGCAGTTGGGTCAGTCGTAGCTCAGATTACAGCCACGGATCCAGACGAAGGCCCTAATGCCCAGATCATGTACCAAATTGTTGAAGGTAACATTCCAGAAATCTTCCAGATGGACATCTTTTCGGGAGAGCTCACATCCCTGATTGACTTGGATTATGAGACACGGAACGAGTATGTCATTGTCGTCCAAGCCACATCAGCACCTCTGGTAAGCCGAGCCACGGTTCGGATCCGACTTATTGACCAAAACGACAACAGCCCAGAAATGAAGAACTTTCAGATTATATTCAACAACTTTGTGTCAAATCGTTCCAACACTTTCCCAAGCGGAGTTATAGGGCGTGTTCCGGCCCATGACCCAGATGTAACAGACCGCCTCTACTACACCATTGAACATGGTAACGAGCTTCACCTGCTGCTGCTCAACCACACAAGTGGAGAAATCCGACTCAGCAGTGAACTGGACAACAATCGCCCACTGGTCGCCCACATGCTCATCACCGTCACTGGTAAGTCAGGGACAGGGAAGGGGGGATGGGAGTAAGAGATTTGTTGAGTAGCGGAGGTAGGGAAAAGAGGACGTGAAGCAAGGGCATGAGGACAGAGCCAAATCAGGTCAAAATGGTTTGCATAACCCTTTGCTTCTGTGTAATTGTCTTCTAGGAGCTTTATGAGATTGACAAAGCCAGCACTTGGTCAGTGTCAGAGAATATTGTCTAAATTAATGAGAGAGACAGAGAGGGTAAAACACAAAGTGAGAAAAAAGAAAGAACCTTTAAAGAAATCTGACTCTTGATTGACATCATACAAGCATTTTCAGATCATTGTGAATTGCATTATGGGCTAATGGTGGCTTCCTGGTATTAGCAGGTAACAATAGACAATAATGGTGGTTAAGTGCTATAAGCACAGGCTGTAAGGACAACGTTGGTCTCATTGTAGCATGGCTTAAAAGCGATATTATGATTGTGGGCACATTCAGGCTATAGGTTTATTTGGTCTTAATATGATGATGTTTGTATTGGTATTGGAAAAATGTGATTTGGAATAGCAATATATTTCACAGCAATATTGTAAGACATTTTCAAGTTTAACTAATTTTGATGGCCTGCAGGATTAATATCTTTTTTCTTGGGGTTCTGCATATGGGCAAGATGACATAAAATGTGGTGGTTTGTGTATGTGTGTGTGTGTGTGTGTGTGCGTGTGAGGCATTCAGAGGTTTTAGCTCTGATTCAAGCTGCAGTCAAAGCCAGCTCAATTAGATTTTGGCAAGCATTATGCCTTTACCTGTCATGCTTTCTTCTCCTGCATGTGAAGCCCACTTTCACTCTGTCCTCTATACACTTCTCTTTTTTTCCGCTCTTACACACCCATCTCTCTGTCAGAGTTGCTCATCTCTCTTCTTCTTGACTGAAGAGATGGATTAGCATGTAATATTATTGAGGAGCTGACCTAATATCACTCTCCCTCAGTGTATGCTGATAGTGAGTGACAGCAAAAAGAATGAAAAATAGGTTTTTGAATGAATGAGAGAACGTTATCCATAGTTTGTTGGTGTGGGTATGTGTGTATGTTTGTGTGTATATGTGCAAATTTTTTTTCCCCAAAATTCTACCCTGTAGATAGTGACGAGGCCTCTAGGAATCTTGACACAGATTTCTATCACAAGGGAGGCAGTGAAAAAGAAGTGAAGTTGTGTTGAGTTTACACGCTCATTTATTTAAATCTGAAAAACAGCAGGGTTAGTTCTCAATAGAATCTGCCAAAAATTGTTTATACAATTTCCCCATGTGTAATCAATCAAGATATGGTTGCTTTAAAACATTTTCATCGGCTTCGCTGTTTCTGAACACGATTCTTTTTCAGCAAATCATAATGAGAACACAAATTGGTTTTACAGTCTACGGTCTACTTATTTTTGCCTTCCTCTGTATGAGGAACCACAGAATAGTGCATGACTCATGATATGATATGGTTATGTGCGTGCTGTTATGACACTTCCTGCTGTAACCCTGAAATATTCGTCTGTTGGTTTTTCTAAATAAGACTATTTACATTTGGAAATTTGATTAATTTTCTATAACAGCAGCTCTGAGAGTTCCAATTACAAGGTTTATTTTTATTTTTATTTTAAAGTTATTGTTTCCATAGTAACAACATGCACATGGAATTAAATGGTGGACATTCCACACGTAAAGATCAAAACACACATGTAATCACTGATATGGTGAAGTTTTTTGTGAGGAGCTGCTGAAGGATCATCTGTTATAGCTGCTATAACATAAGTGATAACATGAACTAACTTTGCAGATGTTCCATAAAATTAAATGTAAAAACAAATGATTAGAAAGTATGTTGTTATGTTGTTAATTAATAATAAAACACTTTGGAACATGTTTCTATAATGCTTCTCGAGGGGCTGCACCACACTACACCATCGTTGATTATTTTCCTATAACAGCATGTCCTTCCTTATGTAACATATCACTATATGAAACAAAAAGTACATTCAAACACAGCAAAACTACAGTGGCATAGTATGACGGAATAAGTGTAAAACAGCAGTCATGCGGTGAAGGGAATGGCCAAAGTATGATAACTACAAAAATACTAAGTCTTTCCTTTAGAATGATTTCTGTGTTGTTCAGTTTGCGTGTGTATGTGTGTTTTATTTATACTGCAAATGTAGTTTAAAGTCATTTAAAGTCATATAGCCAGAATCTCTCTCTCTTCTCTCTCTGTTTTACTTTACTGAGAGTTTAGACCTCAGGGTACACCTGACATAAAAAACAAACAGAACACCTTAATCAGCTATCATACCATCATCCAAAGTCTGTGCATGTATACGAGAGTGTCTATTCATGCCAGAGTTCACATTCATCCATGTCTGTATCTGGGACTGTCAGTGTGTGTATGAGTACATGTGTTTACTTTAATGCTGTAATATTACCAGAAGATAATATGAAGCTATAAGTTAATTTCATGTACGCAAAAAGGTCAAATCAACCCACACATCTCAGTTTTCTTGTAAGCATGAAGAACACACACTCTCTCTCCCCCTCTCATAACTCTTTTGCACACACACACACACACACACAGCATGCCAAAGGCAAGCAGACTGTCTCAAATGAGTAGTTATTACTCTGTTACTCACAGTGCAGCACAATCTCTGTTGTGTTTTTAACTTCTCCACCCTGGTAATTAGTTATTAATTCAGAATAAACGGTATATTTATCAGTGCAGGAAAGAGTGCTGCAGAGTCCTACTTAAGTTAAAGTACCGTTAAAAACGTAGCTCATTTATAAGGTATGCAGAGTAGAAATGTTTTGTCATTTGATGGTGTAGCTCATATTATCTAATTAATGTTATCTTACTATTATCTTTACATACAGATACACACACTGATCTTTGTAGTCAAAAAAGTACATTTAATAAACTAAATAGCATTTCAAATTGCTCTGATTAGTTGAGTTAATTGGTTTAACTCAACACACTAAGGCTACGTTTACACGACAACGACGTAGTCGAAAACGGAAAGGTTTTTCTCTTGCGTTTTCAAAAAAGTTTCACGTATACACGACAACGTTTTCAAAACGATTCGCGTTTACACATATCCGCGATAACGGCCAAAAACGCTGTGTTACGTATGCGCATGCCTTTACAGTAGACGTGTACTGCGCATGTCTACATACCTAACACGTACTACGCACGCGCACGACGTCACCGTTTTCAAGGATTCCCGTATTGTGTGTTTACATGGAGACGATAACGGCGGCGTTTTCAAAAACTTGCACTTTGAAAGCCGTTTTCAAAAATATGCGTTTTCAGTCCCCAAAACGCCGTTGCCGTGTAAACGAACAGGCAAAACGCATAAAAAGTTTCCCGTTTTAGGCTGAAAACGTTGTCGTGTAAACGGCCCCTAAAATAATCCTACTGCTGTTATACTGCAGTGTAGGCTAATGTAGTATTGAATGCTGAGTGTGAGGCTAGAATACATCGTAGATGGGACCTGTGTAGATATATTCAGTTCATTTCACTTAAGTTCAGTTAAATTCAGTTCCGTTCAATTCAGTTCAGAAGTTCAGTTCAATGCATTTGTGTAGTACTTCCACTACAGACACTGCTTTATAAAGCAGCTTTACAGAAATTACAGGTTTGTAGCCCTAATAATCAAGACAGAGGCAACGAAAGTAGCAACGAAAATCACTCTCCTGAGACAGCATGAGTCACAAACTTTGAGCAGAGCAGGACTCTGGAAAAGAAAAACTCATCCTCCTCTGGGCAACACTGGAGAGTAATATTTTGATATTAGGTTTGTGATGAATTACAGTAAAATAGTATGCAGGTCACACAGAGGAAAGGCAAATGGCACTGATGTGAAACAGGATGTGAAAATATTGCCTCGATAGGAGACTTGATAGGAGCAAAGCATAAGACAGGTTTATGCGCAAAAATTTATAATCAAAGGAGAAGTTCTTGGGAAGTACTACTTCAGTCAACATCACTACTATGATTCTCTATAATCATAGTTTGCCAAGTTTGGTGTGGAAGAACTCAAGTGGTCTGCACAGAGTCCTGACCTCAACCCCACTGAACACCTTTGGGATGAATTGAAACAGCAACTACATGCCAGGCTTCCTCGCCCAACATCAGTGACAGACCTCACTAATGCTCTTGTGGCTGAATGAGCACAAATCCCCACATCCAGGCTCCAGAGCCACGCTCCAAAAGATAGTGGACCGCTTTCCAGAAGAGTGGATGTTATTATAACAGCAAAGGGGGACAAGATCTGGAATAAGATGATCAAAAAGCACATATGGTTGTGTTGGTCAGGTGTCAACAAGCTTTTGGCCATATAGTGTATGCATATGCTGTTAAAAGTTGAGGTTATTTATGACAAAAACACCTGTACAATGCACATTCTGTATAAGTTGTTCCTGTTGTTACACATAACACAGCTTATAAGGTTTCTGTGTGTGTGTGTGTGTGTCTAACTGATTATACAGAGTCTTCTGGCTTAGTTGGGCTGCTCTTTTTTTGGGTTACACTTTTTTCCCCCCTTTTTTGCTCAATTAGTCTCAGTGTTTTAAATATAGCGACAGTCTCTCTCTCTCTCTCTCTCTCTCTCTCTCTCCCTCTCTCTCTCTCTGTGTGTGTGTGTGTGTGTGTGTATTCACCCACTGTGACCCATTGCTTCCAATAGTTTTGCTCCCTGAAAAAGTAAAGCCTACAAAAATAGAGCACACATATCCAAAGACACAGACACACATTTATTTCCAACCAGCAGTATAAAGAGTCTAAAATAAACTTTATGTTAGTGAGAAAGAGTTAGGCGGTTTATTAAATATTAATCACAGTTAGAGAGCGAGAGTGAGGTTGAGAGAGCAATAGTGAGAAAAGAAGATGAAGGAAGAAAAGTAGATGGAATGAAAGAGAACGGATAATGAATGGAAGCACTGATGTAAGAAAGTAGAAAGAGAGAGAGAGAGAGAGAGAGAGAGAAGGAGGCATTAATCCATGCAGTATATAGCTCCACATTAGAGGCAGCCTCACACACTCAGCACATACACTCAGCTTCAGCAGTGATGGTGATGCTGGAGTAATGATGGGTATAAAACACGGGTGTGAAAAAGTCCAGACTCCCATTCAGATGTGGATAAAGCTAACTGGTGTATTAATTCACTGTAATAACCACAGGCAGAAACGATCTGCTTTTTGTCCACTGATGACATGGAGGAGGATTGGATATTTCGCCAGGAAACAGACACACACATGCACATTATTATATTGTGGTATGATGTGTTGCGGATTATGCATATTAGTGTGTAATCAGGAAAAATTTTCTGATTTAATCTCCATGTCTAATATATTTATGGTATTATATGATTAGCAGTATTAACTGTATTAATTGTTTAAATTAGCCAGGTTTATGCAAAGGACAGGGTAAAGCAGGAGAAATTGTGTGCTCACTGTTTTACCATTTTGTGTGTGTGTGTGTGTGTGTATGTGTGTGTGTGAGCAAGAGGTCAACAGGGAGTCAGTCCCCATAATCCTGTAATAAAACCAGCTGCCACATCTCCCCTCCCCCACATCACACTCCCTCTATTTTCTGCTTTTTTCTTCATACTATTCTTTCAATCATGTCCTTCCTTTCATTTCTATCATTTCATTTTGCTCCGCACTTCTGCAGTTTCTCTATTCCCTCTGTCTCTGTGTAGTTCCATTAATAGTTAGTTTTATTTATTAGAAAAGGAGAAAGCTAGTGACATTAAAATGCATATCACATCCATTTTCCACACTTTTCCTTCCCTAAATCCTTGTTGCAGTGGGATTAAAAGTGTTCTTTATCACACAGAAGGCAAAATAAATAGGCTTTGAATCTCTAATTGCTCTCCACAGGAATGCTGTGTTGTTTTTTATGCGATGAGGTTCTGGATCTTTGGGTAATTTGGCTTGAAAGGACTACCAAAGTGTTTTTTTCCACCTAATCTCTAAGCACTGCATCTGTAAAGTATGTGTCATTAATACTGAGATGTATTTCAACACATTTCCCTGTACTGAGAAAACAACAGAAGACCTGGAGACTTGAAACTCACTTATAATGGATGCCAAAGGGCAATTATTGGTTTCTGTGAATAAATGCTTCACATGCATTACTCTATAATGGGATTTCTGATAACTTATGTCCTTAGAAAAAAAGTTTCCATTTATCACCTTAAATGGTTCCCTTGTATGTATGTATGTATGTATGTATGTATGTATCTATCTATCTATCTATCTATCTATCTATCTATCTACCTACCTACCTACCTACCTACCTAAACTATTCTTGACTAAAGGATTAATGAAAGAATTTTACTAAAATGTTTGTAAAAAAAAATATTTTTATTGATGGAGTTCAACAGCTGCCCTTAGACTTTTAATTATAAGCAGGCTTCTTTTCTCAGAACTGGAAAATGTGTCAGAATTGTTGACTGAAGTAATTCAGGGGGCATTTCTAATTTGCATATTCATAGAATAGGACTTTGATGAGGATAAAAGAAAAAAATGTAAGGACTTCTGTGTATTTATATCTATGGAACTATATTATACATCTGTGTCAATGTTTTAGTCGAAACAGAAACCACTGGGCAACCCAAATTGGATAAACCAAATGGATAAAAAAACAAGTTTCGGGTGAATAAATAGAAAGAGAAAAGCTGAAGTGTTATTTAAAACCTCAGCGTGCTCAGGTGTGTTTTATGGGGGATTATTTATCAGAAGATTGACATTGATTTTGCTGCTTTCTCTTTTGCCCTCTTCCCCCGTCTCATCTCAAGACGGTGTTCACAGCATCAGCGCTCAGTGTGAGCTGAGGGTCCTGATCATCACTGAGGACATGCTAAGCAGCAGTGTTACTGTGAGACTCCAGAATATGTCCCAGGAGCAGTTCCTGTCTCCGCTGCTCACTGACTTCTTGGAAGGCGTGTCATCTGTGCTGTCAGTCGCTCCTGCAGATGTGTTTGTTTTCAATGTGCAGCCGGATGCCGAAGCAGAGCGAGTGTTGAATGTCAGCTTTTCAGCAGCGTTGCCAGGAGGACAGTTCTTTCCTTCAGATGCACTGGAGGAGCAGCTCTACCTCAACAGACCAAGACTGAATATGCTCACTCAGATGCAGGTAACTGACACAATTTACAGTACACATGCACTTTATAAACGTACACATAAACACACAGAATTACTATTGTGCTCTTGTATTTGGTTGGGTTTACGCTGACTCTGTAACATTATAACCCAATTGGGTTATAATTTACAATCGGGTTATTATAACAAAATAACCCAAACCATAACCACCGTAACCACACACAGAGATATACACACTGTAAGGCTTTCTGGTAAGTAAGAATAAAATACGACAAGGTGTGCTGTTATAGATGTCGGGGTGGTCTGATGATTATTTATAAATAACACTATAGTTTTATTCCTCTTATACCACAGTAATGTGCCAATGATTACAATTTTATAGTTATTAAAGAGAGAGCCATCACTCTTTTTAACCATTTCATTTAACCATTGTATTAGAGCTGGCACTCTAATACAAAGCTACATAAGCTGCTATTATAGAAAATTAATCAGCATTTTCTGACCAATCGGAATCAAGAATTCACCAGCACTGTGGTATAATAAAAATTAATTAGTACAATAATGCCTTGTGAGATTTATTGAAAGATTTCAAGCAGTTTAATGATGCACAGCTTCAGAGTCGGTAAGAAACTAGTGGAAAGGCAAAAACTGAGCAAAAAAGTGCTAATAATGAAGCTAACACCAATAACTTCATCTTGTAGATGCCCAGTCCCAGTATGAGCTAACCTAGCTAGCTAGCATATAAGCATTGTTAGATCATTTGGTTAGTGCAGCGGCACTTGTTAACTCAGCTCACCTTGTTAGCAATAATGCTTTTATTAACTTTGTTGTTAGAGTTAGCAAACCTATGCACTCTGAAATGCAGGTATACTTCCCTTAATGCTGCCTTTGCGTGCTATCGGAATTATCCTACTTCCCACTTCTTAAGTGGTAATTACGAGTATGTCATGTTCACATGCTTTGTCGTTGGAAAGAACATGAATCAAGGATGACGGCAGGTTCATTCATACATATTTCTTTTTTTGTTTACTTTTATTTTGACACCATAACACATATTACTCAGTTAGCTAGCTGACAATAATGGAAATTTGGTCAAATACAAGCTATTTTCATGGTGTAAAAATGTACAACATGCATAGAATGGTTGCTGATATACATTAATGTTAAATCAAGAGAAAGAAACTTAGGACCAAATTGTACAACACCAAAAGGGATATTTTTATCTTACGTAAACACACACGCACACACTATCACTCTCCTAATTCCTGTGTTTCTATCTGCAGGTGCTGCCGTTTGATGATAACGTGTGTTTGCGTGAGCCGTGTCAGAACTACATGAAGTGCATCAGTGTCCTGCGCTTCAATAGCTCCGCCCCCTTTATCTCCTCGCCCTCCATGCTGTTCCGGCCCATCCACCCAATCGCAGGCCTGCGCTGCCGCTGTCCCCCCGGCTTCACGGGGGATTACTGTGAGATCGAGATTAATATGTGCTACTCAAATCCTTGCCTGAACGGAGGAGTGTGTGCACGCAGGGAGGGAGGATACACCTGCATCTGTAGAGAGAATTATACAGGTGAGTGTGTGTATGAGGATTTTCATAATTTGGGTTTGTGTGTAGGCTTTAGGGCAAGGCACAAGTTCATGCTCATTAGGTAGTGCAGTCAGAAGGAGTGTAGCAGTTCTAAATGAAGTGCAGTACAGCAGAGGCAGAGATACAGGATGAAGAGAGGGGATGATAATGAGGAAAGGAAGAAGCTTGAGGATACTTGAAGAGAAGAAGTAGTTGTCCATGGCAGCATCAGAACACAACCAGCATCTTTCTTGGAATGTGTTAATCCTGTATTTATTATTACAATATATTTATTATTACAGTGCTTCATAAAAATATTCAGATGGAATAAATAGCAACAGATAGTTCAGTAAACAACAAATTTGGCCAACTTTAGTTTATTTTTAAGAAGAGCACTGTTTATTTACCCGAAGGTGCTCAAAGCCCCACCTCTTCTCTTTTTTTAAAATTTTTTTTAGCTTCTACTTTTAAACTATTTAGTCTTTTCTGCACACAGGCTAGCTCTGATTGATTGCTGACTCCCAGGGAAGGAAAGACAGAGACTGTAGTGTCTCAATAGCATTCATTGTGCACTATAATTTTACATTGTACATTTTGTACCTCAGTATGTAGCGCTTGGTTTTGTACAGTAATAATACTTCAATTAACTAACCAAACTAACCAAAACTAACATTTTATGGTAGATGGAGATGACCAAATTACGTCACTGAACTGTGCCAGAACAGCCTCCACAGGAAAATCTCTCTCTCTCTCTCTCTCTCTCTCTCTCTCTCTCTCTCTGCCGCATGTTGCCTAATGATGACAGATTTATAATAATGAGTGCTAAGGATGTTATGAAGATATTAAATGGAATTGTAAGAATTCCTGAATAAATAAATGAATAAATAAATGCCAAAAAGATTTGAATATTGAATGGAAAATTGAAAGCCCAGCAGACTGATTTAAAAGTTAACAGTCTTTTTGGTCTGAGAGAGAAGCTGTGAGGCATGCTGTCTCACTTCTCTCTTCCAGGATTATGAGAAAAAACAATCTGGCAACTCTGGCCTCCACACTTTGTCTGAAAATCAGTTATATTTTGTAGATTAACCGTATTATTCACCAGCCATTCAACAATTATGCTATCTAAATTTATATTTTAATCTCAGGGACTGACATTAATCATTCCTGTGCCGTATGAAAGAAGACTCCAGATTAAATCTTTGCTAACTAAATATATGATAATTTCATGCACATTCTCCTCATTCAGACCAAGAATAGAAATTCCTCTAAAATACAAGTTCTACATTAAAGATAGGCATTTAGCTCTCAGAAATAACAATAACTTATACCACAGCACTGCTGAATTCTTCAGTCTGATTGGTCAGAAGGTGTTAAGTGTTGAGTAAGGTTTATTGTTTCAATAGTAATGACAAATTTACAGGTACTTTTATGGCAGACACTCCACATAATTCAAGGGGAAAAAGAGATGCTGCTGAGAGAATGACTGTTTATAGCTGTTATAACAGGAAAAATGATAACAGGAGCTAACATGTTTGTGGACGTTCCGCAACATTAAACATAGCTATAAATGGATAAAAAGTATGATTTGTCATTCTGTCATTGATAAAAATGTAATCATTGGCTAATTGCTGTGGTATAAGGGGATTAAAACACTCCAGGATATGGTAACAGTAACTCCACGCCAGGCCACATCATACCACCTTGATTATTTTCCTACAACAGCATACCCCCAAGTGTTTTATTCCTTACATCAGTCACACACAGGGAAATTCAGGACCTCACAAACTTTATATGCAAAACTCATGCAACCCCTTTAATAAAACCAGCATTATCAATCTAAGGCAAATGCAATATTAATGTGCATTCTGAAAGCATTGCAGCCTCACAGCTCCAGGGTTGGCTGATTATCTGTGTGGAGTTTCTGTGCATGTCTGTCTGCTTTTCCTCTGGGTTCTCTTGTTTCCTCTCACCTCCCAAAAACACACAGGTGGATTGGTTATACCCCTAGGTGTGAATGCGTGTGTGCATGGTGCCCTGTGATAGACTGGTGTCCCCACCTGGGGTGTATTCCCACCTCACCCTCAGTGTTCCTGGAATAGGTTCCAGGACAAAGTGGTTACTGAAGATGAATGAATTGATTTTGAAAAGCAGGTTATAGGCTAAACTATTGTTTAATATTTTTTTTTAAAAAAGCAACAATGCTGCACATTATTCCTAAAACCCATTGAGAAAAGCACTTATGAACACACAGTGTGAAAATATGAATGCCACGCCTTGAAAAACACCAAAGACAGGAAGTGGATAGAAATTGAGTAATGCACACAAAGAGGGAGGAGAGAGGACAAATTAATGGATAGGTAATAAAATAAAGAGGGTCAGGAAAGAGAGTGGCTTCTGTACGAGGAGCAGGGAATGAGAGGAAAGAGCAGAATTAGTGATGGGAAGAAGAAAAGTAGGAGAGACAGAGAGAAATGTGAAGAAGAAAAGTAATAAAGTAGAACAACAATGAAGAAGAGAAGCTGATAGTTGAGATGGAAATGATATGCAGAGGACAGGAGAAAGTGTAGGAGAGATGGCGGGTGCAGAGACAGAGACAAGGAAAGATCAGAGAGAGGGGGACAGAGAGGATGGAGTTAGAAGCAGATGGGGTTCCCCTGGGGGTCATACCATGTGTGAAAGAACGGGGGGGAGCTACTTTGCCCATCGGGTAAACGGGGGCTTTGATGAATTAAACATAATGTGAATAAAGGAGAGAGAATAAATAGCAAAACACACACACCACAGGGGACAAGCAGGGAGAGGAACAATGTGTACATGTAGGGAAAGAGTGATGTATCGGAAGGATGAGCAGAAAGAAAGACAGAGAGAGAGGAACCACAGAGAGGATGATGAGAGAGAATGAAATAAGTTTTAGAGCAGCGGTGGCCTGCATCACGTTTCTCTGAGAGTCAGTGGAGTTTAGTACTTGAGTGTATAGTGTATATTCTGTACAGACTGTATATTGAACTATTTGCCATAGTTTTATGTGAGATCTGTTAGAAAGAATTAAGACAAAAAATCCACTTACCCAAATGCACTTTTCTGAGGTATGACGGGCATCATGATATTTTTTAATAACATTATTTAAAAATGACAATTACAAACTCTGAAGCTGATTTGACTCAATTTTTTTTTATTAGTTTATTAATTTTATTATTTATTAGAATGATTAGAATGTATTTATTTTTCTCAGGTTTTTTTCAGTAATTTCTTTTTGTACCCATTAAATAGAAATATTTTCAAATTTCATTTTAAAATCTTTTTTTGTTTACATTCAGATTTTTAGCAAACGTATCATTATACATAACATGGATCAGAGAAATGTCTTCAAGTTTCGTGATTTTTTTTTTTTTGTCATATCGCCCAGCCCTACCTCAAATGTAGTTCAGTAGTTTTTACACCAAATTAGGCTAGTTTTGGAACAAGGAAAAAGGAAATCCGTAGCTGGTGAGTTTACTTGGGCTAGTTTAAAAATAACATGCTAAGCAAATAATCAGAATTTCTGCAAACATAGGCTATGACAAACAAAGGTAAAGTGTAAGTGCAGGCAGTGTGTCTGTGAGGTACAGAACAATTTCTGTTGTAAGACTGAGAGACGGACAATGACATTATGGAATGGCTGTACCAGATGATGATAAAACTTTATCTTGTCAATACTGCAAATCAGAAATGTATGTGCGCCCATGCAAAGTTGGACTGGAAATGTTGCTGAGACCTGAAAAGCTAAAAAAATTATAACTTGGGTTGTATCTTACACCTATGAGAGGTAACGTACATTCAGTGAGAGTTCAGAGCTGTGTCAAAAATATTTACTGAAATAATACATGAAATTGTGGTCAAACATTTTTTTGGTTTCATATATAGTGAACTACAGGGGGCTCTGTGGCTTAGTGGTTTAGCGCTGTTGCCTCACACCTCCGGGGTTGGGGGCTTGAATCCCACCTCCACCCTGTGTGCAGAGTTTGCATGTTCTCCCTGTGCTTCATGGGCTTCCTCCACGTACTCTGGTTTCCTCCCCCAGTCCAAAAACATGCACTGTAGACTGATTGGCATTTCCAAATGTGTGTGTGATTGTGCCCTGAGATGGGTTGGCACCCTGTCCCAGGTGTCCCCTGACTTGTGTCCCAAGTCCCCTGGGATAGACACCAAGCTCCCCACAACCCTGTGTAGAAAATGGATGGATGGATATGGTGAAATGTTTCCTGTCCTTGACATGTAGCCTATAAGAGCACTGTCTTTTTTGAACATGGACATCTTTATCGTTGTTGTTACTATGGTTACCATGCAAGAGATACAAGCGTTTTTTTTTTAGCTGCCTTATCAAAAACTGTGCAAAGAAGGATTTCTGAGCTTTCCACATAGAATATTCCTATGTGAAGCAGAAGGAAGTGGAGCATGACCACTTGCAGTGTCTAAAAGCCCTTAAAGCTGCAGACATGTGTTCTGGTACCTAAGCATCCATTTTCGTAGCCATTAGACACATGGATTTTTTTTGTGATTGCCAATACCATTGTCAATCAGCTTAGGCTTAGCCCCTTGTTGAAGGGGACAGACTTCTCTGTGGTATGATGACAGAGGCTCTGTGAGAAGCTATACTGAAAATTTGGGGGTGGGTCTTTGGCTGTACTTCTTTCAAGCACAGTGATGATTATGTCACCTATCATGTGACATGTGTATTTGAAACCACCCACCACTTTGAGCTCAACAACTTTTGTCTTCGTTTTTCCCCCCCTTTTCTTCTATCTTAAACAATCAAAAATATATATATGTACAGTAGCTTTAAATAAATCATATTTATACATTTAAGGTAAAAGTGGAACTATGTTATCATCATCACCTCCAGCTTTCCAATACAATTCTGTCTTCAAACGTACAGGAAAGGGATGATACAGATTTGCATTAAAAATCAACATGGCTGTTTACATAATGTTACATGTTCAGCTTTATGGTGAAGGTTTGCTCATATTTATAGATTAAAGTCACACTGTGTAATCAAATACATCAGGAAGTCTGCATCAGTGCTGAAGCAGTTATTGATTGAAAAGATTTTTGGTTGAAAAGACTAGTATTCATTACTTCTTAACAACATCTTGGTTGAGTGACCACATTTGACGTATGTAGAAAATTGTGGTCCATGATTTTTTTTGCCAAGCACAGCATACATTAAGAATAACCGTCCTTTCAACTTGTAAACGAGCATTTGCATGCGGTTGAGCTGAAGTAGTGCGTTTGTGCAAGTGCAGGTTGGTGTGTGTGTGTGTGTGTGTGTGTATGTGTGTGTGTGATGTGTGAACAGTCTGAATTGAAGGCCTTGCCCAAGATTCTAAAAATACTGCTTTTTACAGGATGGATTTTTGTGATGGATGGATTGTTATTTCCTTTAGAGGCACATACTGGAACAAAAGTGTAGTTACATATTCTGTGCATCTTTCCACATGCCTGCGTGTGTGTGTAAGTGCTTTGTGAATAGGGAGGTGTGTGTGTCTCTAAGTGCTTTATGCAGGGTAGCCGTCAGAGTGAAATGTTTTATCGTAATTGCTTTGTGTCGCCGTCAGTGAGGCTTCACGCTTGGTCTTTGTTTGTCTCTTTCTTTCTGTCCTCCTATCCTTGTCCCTCACTCTGCCTCAGCACCTTTTTTTTCTGGCAAGACTGTTACCTTAGGGGTATATATGCATTTCTCGGATTCTTTGCATTCATTTATGTGTTTTTACGCTTTGTCTGCTTGCCACACTACCTTGTAAGTAATGTTAGGCTTTTCTGCTGTTTGTACATCCATTTAAAATGATGTACTTATGAAGAGGGAGACGACTGGTTGCCTGAGAACTGCATAGTTTATAGTTTATAGTATATACTGTATAGAATAATTTTGCCAATGAATAGAGATATTGTGTCATTTGTGTTATTGCAGTTTAGATATTTATTGTTTAATGTGGTTTGTTCTATGTATCAGGACCGAATTCCTAAAACATGCAGCATTAAACTGATGTGGTGCATAAATTTGGTCCATTAATACATCATGATTAAATGAGTTAATAAGCACTTTAAGCAATGACGGCTCTAAGGACAGCTACAGTGTGAGCACAGATTTAGTTCTTCTTGCTGAAGCCGTGGAAAGTAAAGTCACTAAGCATCAACTCTAACACTACAGTGGAATGGAGTGACAGTCTTTGTTGGCCAAGAAAATGTAATTTTAAAAAAGCAAGAGAAGAATTGCTTTATAGAAGACAGAAGATAAGCTAATCTCAAAAGAAGAGTTTGTACTGTCATATGACGCCAACAGGTCTGTTAACTAAGATTTACCATACAAACAGCACCCATGTTTCGAACATGTTGTCGTGCAGAACTTTTGGGCATTTCTTTGAATCAAAATTTATTATGATATCAAAGTTGACTTTGTGAAAAGTGAGATTCTGAGACATCATTGGAAAAATGTATTCAATTATAATTGTCTTTCACCAAATTGCTCTGAATAGAAGGAATAGTATCGTTATCTAGTGTAAATATATTTCTAATTCAACACACATTAAAAATGAAATTAACTCATCTAAACATCACATTTTAGTGAGTATGAAAAAAACCAGTGTTTTTGCAGTAGTAGACTTACAGGCTAGAGTGGCAGGAAACAGTGAGTCAAATTCATACCTGTGCATGAATTTAAGGAAAAACCAGTGACTCTTTTATGCTGTGGCAGGCTTTTTTTTTTGCTGGCATGGCATGGGTTCTCTTCTTCCCTTAGAGCGAACCAGTACAAATCAATACAGCGTTCTTTTGATCACCTTTATTCTATGATGAAACATTTCTAATCTGATGTGAGTGATCTAGTCCTGGATGACTCTTCCCTCATCTGCAGTGCACGAGGGTCCACTGCATGGTTTTATGAGGATGAAAATGATGCAAATCATATGCTATGGCCTTCAGACTTAAGAGATCTCATTGGGAGATTTTAGAGTGATATTATGTTATGTGATGTTAGTTAGCTCTCTCCACCTCCATCATCAAAACATCAATAAAGGTGAATATCTTTTGGAAGAATGGTGTTCATCTCTCCAGTACAGTTCCAAAGATTTGTTAAATTTGTGCCAGGGCTTACTGAAGTTGTTCTGGTGGATCATTGTGGCCCAACACCTTGAGACACACTGCATGTTTTAGTGCATTTCCTGCTGATTTGTCTCCCAGCATGATTAGTAGCTGTTAAGTTGAATAAGCTGTAGTAGAGTGAGGCACATTGACTAGATCATGGCTGTATGATGGTACAGTGGGCTTGACTTTGGGCTTTGGTAGCTAGTGGATTGGATTATAGATGTAATGCTTTGCACACCAGGGCTGTTAGGAAACTGGAGCATGACCCATAGTGCCTGGTGTTTCATCCAGCTCTGCGTCATGTACAGCACTGCGAGCAAAAAACTAACACACACATTCACCAGACACCCCTGCTTCTGCTTCTGATTCCTGCCTGATTCTAATCTATGGCTGTACACCAGCTTTCAATTTGGGTAATTATTTTATTGGATTATTTTTGGGAGGTTCCAGTGGCCATGGTTTCCTGTAGCCATGCACACACCCACACACACATACACACAAACACACACACGTCGTTTTTTTCTACATTTATGAGTACCTTCCATTACTGTAGCTAATCAATACTTTGCCTACACCCAAACCTAACCCTAACCCTTTTCAAATTAAAGCTGAAAAATCATTGTGATTTTGTGTGGACCGGGTGATGCTGAGGATATCTGGTCCTCACAAAAGGCTAAATACACACACACACACACACACACACAGAGATCAGTAAATCCTCTTGCAGATGACAGGTTTATTCTTTTCTGTTTGTGCATTTCAGCATTTATTTGTATTTAGAACATTAAATCTGTTGCAGATTAAAAATCTGTTGTGTTTGAGTAGCTGAACTGACAATGAGTGATGGAAAGTGATGGAAAATGATTTATTCCTTTGTCCCCCATGGGTGTGTGGTTATTTGTGTGTGTGTTTCTAAAACATTGTGTATTTGCCGTGGGCTGAGTTTAAGTGGTGTTACCTTGTCTGTGTGTGGTAGGTGTTTGTCTTTGTTTTTCTGTCTGTGTCCTGAAGCTGTATGTGTGTGTGTGTGTGTGTGTTTTGTCTGCTTTTATGTATGTGTGTGTGTGTTATGCAGGACCACGGGACCAGTTGGCAGGAGGAGCACAGAGCCACAGGGAGGATTTTGTGTGTGTTGGGGATCAGTGTGAACGTGTAGGGGGAGGGGTTGAAGGTTGCAGCCCAGGATCACCATAGGGCATCAAAACCATTGTATGTGTGTGTGCGTGTGTGTGTGTGTGTGTGTCTGTGTCTCTGTGTCATTGTGTTTATGTGTCTTTGTACATGCATGTTATTTGGCTTACTTACAGTAGCTGCTTCCAGAGGTTTATTAACCACATGTTGTACCAGCGTAATGCCAACGCTCAGACAGCTTTTGGCACGAGATCATAACGCCTCCAGGAGCAAATCTGCATGTCTGCAAAAGCTAAATTCCCTTTTCCTACAAAAGCTAACCAAACAGAGGGAAAACCAGACTGCAGGCAAATCAACAGGCTGTAGGAAACACGGAACACGTGAAACACCTGACAAAGAAAAGTGGTGGAAAGACAAAGCGGTTACATAGATAAACACACAGATAGACAGACAGACTGACAGAGAGAGAGAGAGAGAGAGAAACAGACAGGCAGGCAGGCAGACAGACAGACAAACAGACAGGCAGGCAGGCAGGCAGAAAGACAGGCAGACAAAAAAGACAGGCAGTCAGAGAGGCATGCTGACAGACAGACAGACAGGCAGACAGGAAGGCAGACAGACAGACAGACAGACAGGCAGGCAGACAGACAGGCAGACAGACAGGAAGGCAGACAGACAGGCAGGCAGACAGACAGGCAGACAGGAAGGCAGACAAACATACATACAACACCTCCTGCAGTGTTTTATTCCTCTGAGATGATAATTGTATATAGACTAAAATACTATAAAATGCTAGGAGCATATATTGTAAAGAACGATGTAGGAATATTGTTGTAAATCAATAATGGGTTTTTGAGGATAGTGTGTGTGTGTGTGTGTGTGTGTGAGTCAATGGTGTATAGCGGGCGGTCCTTACACAAAGGCCGGGTCATGCTTATTTTCCTTACTCCTACAAGCTCAGAAACACCACTTTTGTGTGTATGTGTGTTAATGTAGTTGGTTAATGGTGTCTTCTCCTCGCAGGGGAACGTTGTGAATTTGACCGGCGCACAGGCCGTTGTGTAGCGGGTGTGTGTCGGAATGGCGGGACGTGCCATGAGCTTTCAGGCGGAGGTTTTCGCTGCGAGTGTCCAGCAGGCGGCTATGAGAAACCCTACTGCGCCATCAGTACTCGCTCCTTCCCTCCCAAATCCTTCATCATGTTCAGTGGACTGCGACAGAGGTTCCACCTGTCCATCTCCCTCTCGTGAGTACAAACCCATATTCAGCAAATAAACACACACACACACACACAGACACATATGCATACCCATGCACGTTATAATAAGGTTTATAAATGAATGCTATTTTTTTTATCTGGGGTCCTAAAAATGAAAGAGAGAAATTTGGCAAAAAGACTGAGAGTGATAAAGAGAGATGAAGGCTGCCTTGTAGATAGAAATGAAGAGATGCAATACCTGCTAGGCTCTCTTTCCATCTCTCTTTTTTTATTTTTTCATCTTTTCCATTGCTTTCATCCAGTCTCTCACTATTTTCATCAATCCCACGGTGTTCATTTCTGTTCTTCTGTGAGTGCTTTAACCTATCTGTTCTCTGTGATTGGTCAGAATTTAGTTGCTACAGTAGCAGGGGCATATAACATATAACATATGTCTTTTAAATTCCCATGATATCTAAAGCATTGATATTTTATTTAGTAAAAGCCAACAATAGCAGGAAAAGAGCAGCACTCAATCTCCTCTCCCTAGGTAGCCTAGAACATTCTAGCTTTCCTATTTCTACTCCATATCATGCTTTTTCCTTCTCTATTAACTTTTCTTTCTGTATTACCCTCTGTGTCTTTCACACACATATGCACATACTCACACACACACACGCACACACACACACAAGTGCAAGTGGCTTTTTCATTCAATACACTCCCCTTTCCACGTTCCTCCAGAGGCATATCCACAATACCACATAATCAATTACTTCAACACACACATGCACACACACACACAGAGTCTGAGAATTTTCGTTGTAATCTGTGTGTTCATTATCTGTGTGTGTTTTCTTTACAGGTTTGCCACTCTTAAGAATAGCGGGCTGTTGTTTTATAACGGCCGCTTTAATGAAAAACATGACTTCCTGGCTCTAGAGATACTGGAGGGACAAGTGGTGCTGAAGTACTCCACAGGTGTGTGTTTGTGTGTGTGTGTGCACGCACGCAGCAGGGTTTGAAATTTAATTTTCCACTGGTCGGTATCTGCTAATTTAGCAGCAAACTTTCACTGGGTCACTGGTAAAGTGTTTGTGGTTCTCCTCTGTGAGTGATGAAAAATTTCTGTGGGTTCTCTGGTTTCCGCCCACCTCCCAAAAACATGCCAGAAGGTGGATTGGCTACTCTAAATTGCCCCAAGGTGTGAATGAGCCTGTGAATGTGTGTGTGCATGGGTCCCATCAAGGGTGTATTCCTGTCATACTCCCAGTGTTCCCAGGAAGAGGTGGAGGCTCTGAATCCACCCTGACCCTGTCCAGGATAAAGAAGAATTAAGAATTATTATTAACCTGACCTGCGTGTGATCTTTGGTTCAGGTGAATCGTCCACGCAGGTGAGCCCGTACCTGCCGGGAGGCGTGAGTGATGGGAACTGGCACACAGTCCATATCCACTACTATAACAAGGTCAGTGCATGTGTTTGTATAGAAGGGTGACACTCATATATCCAATATACTAATTTTTGCTTTAGTAAGTATAGACAGTATTTTTGTGTGTGTGTGTGTGTTACAGCCCAAGCGGAGTGTGAGCGGTGAGGTGCAGGGTCCTTCGGATGAGAAAGTGGCTGTGGTGAGTGTGGATGACTGTGACACCGCTATCTCACTGAGGTTCGGACTTCAGCTGGGAAACTACAGCTGTGCAGCCCAAGGCAAACAGAGCAGCAGTAAAAAGTGAGTACACACACACACACACACACACACACACACATTTTTCACTATTTTTGGACACTGTACATACAATAATTCATGCACAACACACACACACTTGCATATGTATAAACTAGCAACCTCACTGGTATTCTCTGCATGTGCAAACAACTTCTCCTCTCTCTGTCTGTTTCTCTGTCTGTCTCTCTCTCTTAGATCTTTGGACCTGACTGGACCGTTGTTTCTGGGTGGAGTCCCGAATGTTCCGGATAATTTCCCTTTCGGAACAAGAGAATTTACTGGTTGTATGAAGGATCTTCACATTGACAACAGACCTGTGGACATGGCAGGATATGTTGCTAACAATGGCACTCTGCCAGGTGTGTGTGTGTTTGCATAGCTACCAATAGCACACATATCCATTTGGTCATCAGTGCTCTCCCTCGTGTACTTTACGATGATGCCATTTTGATGTCTGATCCTGATAGGCTGCAGTGCCAAGATGTCGTTCTGTAAGTCAAACCCGTGCCAGAATGGAGGCACGTGCAGAGTGAGCTGGGAGACTTTCTCCTGTGACTGCCCACTAGGGTTCGGAGGCAAAGACTGCAGCCATGGTAAGGTCATACACACACTTGATGTGTTTTTCTCCTATCAACCCTAAGAAAATGATAGCCTGAAAACATGTAATTTGTTTAATGATTTTAGTCCTGACCAGCTAGCCATCTCAAAGATTTTACAAGGAGATGTTTCCTGTAGTGTTGAAATGTTTTTTTTAGCTGTTGCTATACATATCAAGCCATCTTTGTGCATGTATCAAGAGAATATGTAAATCCTTCCAGCAATCACGTAATAATTTGAGCTCTAGAAGAGTTTCTCAAAAGATGTTTGCTATGAGATGTATCATTTCATCTTGTTACTGTCTTCACTACAATCCCATTAGAAGGAAACATTAACTCAATAAAAAAAAGGTTGTTTAAGCTGGCTTTAATAATAAAAGCTACAGTCGTTATACCATGCTATTATTATTTTATTTTATAGATATTCAATTATATTATTTAATAAATATATCCAATGATTCAACAATGTGGTTTGTAGAAGAAGAAACTCATCATCCAGTGTTAATTTATAAAGGCGCAGAGGCGAAAGCCTTATCAACATATTTATTTTGTAGAGTAACGTCACCCTATGAAAATAATACAGACTCATAAATCCCCTTTCTATCTATCTCACCTCTCTTTTGTGTTCTTTGACTGAACTTGTTTGACAATTCACATGAATTAAAATTCCTTCACTTTGTTAACTCATTACTCTTCAGTTTTGTTGGCATTGTGTGCATCTGGTATTAAATATTCACGAGATCTCTTGGCATTGTGCAGCATGGGGTGAGACATCGTGCCGTCTGTTACCAAACAAACACAGCGTGTTGAATGACAGAGACAATTATCCAGTTCAGATCACTGGCGATAAAAGATGAAACCTGATAGCTCTGATTTAAAATGACCATGTAAGAGCTCTGGTGACTGATCATACAACCCCGCCTCCTCCTCAGTGATGCCCCACCCCCACCGTTTCCTTGGTAGCAGTGCGCTGTTGTGGGATCTGAAGAATGATGTCACCATCAGCACACCGTGGTACATGGGACTGGCGTTCCGCACGCGAGCCAGAGAGGGGATACTGCTGCAGGCGCAGGCTGAACAGTACACACACTTAATCTTTCAGGTTACTCACTCTGTCTCTCACACCTACACACATCCAGCAACACACACAGAACTATGTTCACTGCTAATCTTTTGCTTCTCCATGCCATCCTGTCTGATTTGATAGCCACAGAGCTGTAAAATGAATTTTAAAATGTCTGACCTTAGTCTGTTAATCTGGCAATATAAACAATATCTATGGAAATAGACACACAAATCCCTTTCAAATGCTTTCAGATTCTCCTGATGGCAGGTAAATAAAAGTGTAAATAAGAAATGGAGTAAATGTCACAGGAACTAAAATCACCCTTTTGTTACATACTTATAAACATCTGTCATTTTTAAAACCTTTATTTCACCTTGTTACTCTAAAAAAAAAAAGACCTGAATCTAATCTGTGTGATGTTTTTCATAATCTGTGTGATTTTTTTCATATTTACTATTATTATCATACATTAGAAAGAATTCAAATAGATCATTTTGACTTCATTGTAGCTCAGCAGTTTATCATATTTCATATAATCATGATTAAAATGTTTGGTTTTTTATTTAATTAAACATAATTGCAATATTATTGAGCTCACAAAAAATGGCATATTCATTCATTCATTCATTCATTCAGTAACCAATCCTGAGAACAAATTTATTTATTTATTTATTTACTTACTTACTTACTTATTCATTTATCAGTGTTTGTTTCTTTGTAAGTTTTTTTTTTTATATTTAGCAAATATAAAAATGACCACTCAATTTTTATAGTAATCATTATAATAAAATGTAATTAAAATATTTATACCTTTATATTTATAATGTATAATGTGAAAGAAAATACTAGAAGGCATACTATACCTTTATTAATAGAGTTAATTATTAATAAATCTATTTTGAGTGCAAATTAACTGAATAATTGTCAAATACTTGTTATATATTGTGCAAACTAATCTACTAATATTAATTTAGACATTATCATCAGACAGTATCATACAGGTAAACGCTGCACTGCAAAAAAATGACAGCAAGTGAAAATATCTTGAATTTAGTAAAATATATCTAGTATTTCCTATTATAACATTAGAAAAAACATATTACAGGATTATTGAACATATTTCTAGACATTTTACTAATTTCAAGATAGAAATAATTTGTTCTATTGGCAGATAATTTAGCTTATTTTAAGCATTTTTTTTCTAGAAAGAAGCAAAATTATCTGCCAATAGAATAAGAAAATTTAAAGTGAAATGAGTAAAAATGTCTAGAAACAGGTTTAATATTCTTATATTTGGTTTATTGTAGTCTTATAATAAGAAATACTACATAAATTTGACCAGGTTTACTTACTAAAATGTATTTCTTTTTGCAGCATAGAGATAACACTCCTAACCATAGACTGGCAGAAGAAGCTTTCTTTAAAGCACACTTATCCTGTTTGCGCTGCACATTTTGAACATTTCTCCTCTCTGATTTCACCGCTGTCCCTCCCCGCTGTGTGTTATTCATTGATGTGATCTATTGATCCATTGATCTTCAGAGTGGCGTGTTGTGCTGAATATTGTGCTGTTTGTAATCCGTAGCTCACAGAGGGTCAGCTGGTGTTCTCGGTGACCAGGGGGTCGGCTCAGCCCGTGCGCTTGCGGCTTGACCAGGTGCAGGTGTGTGACGGCCGCTGGCATGACGTGCAGCTGGAGCTTCGAGACATCCGCAGTGGACGAGAGACACGCTATGTGGCTACTGTCAGACTGGACTTTGGACTGTATCCGGTACACAGACGTTCAGTAGCTTCAAGTGTTCTGAGGAAGTGTGTGTTTGGTAATTGGTGTGTGAGAGTTGATTAAATTGGGAGAAAATGGCATAAAAGTCTCTTTTAAATAAATTATGGAAAAAATTGTAAAAATGTTTTTGGTTTCCAGGTACCTAATGCAAGCAAACCACCATTTTACTATTTCCTGTCACTGATTTTGCAAGTCATGCCTTATTAGATTTAAAAAGATAATGGACTCCATTAAGCTTAAAAGGCACTCTTTCTTTTCCTCTTCCTACTTCTTTGTACTCTGTCTCTGTCTCTGTATCTCTCGCTCTCTCTCTCTTGCAGGAGACTGTAATAGTTGGCAGTGAGATTCATGGGCTGAAGGTGAAGCACCTGCATGTTGGTGGAGTTTTAGGATCGGGAGAGGTGAAGAGTGGGATACGTGGCTGTATACAGGTCCGCCATGATGGCATCCACGCTTGTTTTCCTGTCTCTAAGGACACATCCTGTCTCGTTTATCTCACAACAACTAACTTGTAGCAATCATAATTTCCTTCTGTCATTTGAAACATTCATTACTGGATAATCTTACACACCCAAAGTTGATTTCTGTACTTAGTCTGAAGTGGAGAGAGCATTCCATTAGCATTTACTTTTGAATTTATTAATTAATTCCAAGGTAATGGTTCCCATAATGCAAGTTAGAAACACTCATTCAACATCCATCTCAGGTTACATGTACTTGTTTATCATCAGTCATTTGGGGTATAGTTGTGTTTTTTCACCTTTTTATTGGTTTTGCTATGAAACAAAGTAACACAGAACACTTTCTCTTACTCATAGGAGATAAAAACAATTGTCAGTTAGGTAATATAAATGATCCAGCAATGTTCTAGCATTAAAGTTATTGACTAATAAACCTAGGATTAACATTAGGGATATTTTTGAGATGCTTTTGTGTGGTATATATATATATATATATATATATATGAAGGGGAGCAAACTTGAAGAATAGTTTTTTGTCAGCAATAACACCTAATAAAACTGGCTGGATTTGTGATATATAATGTGTGTGTGTGTGTGTTTTGTTTTGTGTCTTTGCAGGGTGTACGTTTAGGGGTACGTCCAGATTCCCCTGCTTTGCCCCGCCCCACCAGAGCTGTAAAAGTGGAGACTGGCTGTAGCATTGGCAACCCCTGCAGCACCTCCTCCTGCCCCGCCCACAGCCAGTGTTCTGATGAATGGGAACGCTATACCTGTATATGCGAGCCAGGTAACATGGAGTGTTTGTGTTTGAAATAGTGAAGGTATTTCCAATTGGTGTGACCCAGAAATACAGTTTAACCCAGTATATTATTTACACGAAAGCATAAGGAGATCTACTGAGCTGTTGTCACAGTCATGGAGGGGATTTTGCACATGCTGTGCAGACGGTCCCAATTATTAGCAGTGTATCAGCATGATGACTTCCTCAGGAGAAAATCTGTAGGTTTGGACGAGAGAAAGTGGAGATTTTTGGCTAAGTGTTGCATTCGTCTGTCTCCCTGCAGTGCAGTTTTTTGGTTTGGGGCTGGGTGAGCTGCCAGCCGGAGCTGATTTGCATAATTATTGCCCTTCAGTAGTGGGAGGTTGGATCGAGCCCTACCTTGAATGCACGTGTATTTGTTGATAACTGTGGAGCTGTGCAGTGGCTTTGTGGCTGCTGTTCTTTGTGCTGGTAGTTCACTGCTGAGGTTCTGTACACAGTGATACTGCTTCATGAAATGCCTTTACAAGATGACAAAACACCTCCAGAACTGCCTTTTTTAAACAGAGTGTGTGTTTATAGATTTACATGTGTAAAATATTGGGGCTTTGTTTACATGCAAACATTTCTATCAGTCCAAATGAATGAATTTGCTGGTTGCAGATTCTGAATAAACTGTTTCTATGTACCCTAAATTCAGCATTGAGTTAAAAATCTCTGCTTATATACAGATTACATGTCATTTACACCAAATGGCTATGCGTGTGATCAACAGGATTTTATCAACATCATCCTAACAACACCTTCTGATGAATCAGATTCAAGAATTAAACATTGCAGTGATATAAAAGTAGTTAGTTAGTTCAGCATTTTAGCTGAATTAATAACATTTTCCACTTACTGTAGTTAGTTACTGAATAATATGCTTTACGATGAATACCTGAATAATAATTTGGAACTGTCGTGAATTATTCTACTTTTACTAATTAGCTGTTTGTCTATCCCATTTTCAAAATTGATTTTAAATCTTCTTCTTCCTTTTCTCTTTCCATCATTTTTTTTTGCATTCATGATGCAAAAACATACAGGCAGAACATACACGGATATTCCAGTTGCAAAACTAATCAGATTGAAGGATTTACATTGCGATTATTCCTCCATTTAATGGATTAATACATTTCTAATGAATTCCTGTTCAAGCTAACGATGTGGATAATCCATATTGTTTGAATGAATAGAAATTTCATTATTCTGGTTTACTCGATTTTGATTGAGGGGTATATTTGTAGTTTATTTTTGAGCCGTCAATTAGATTACCGACAGATTATTAGGCTGCGTTTGAGCATGTGGAGAAAACACAGTGGAATGTAGATTCTTGTCCTGTTTAAACAGATGTGTTGAACTCCTAAAAGAGTGCAGGAAATTATAGTGCGCTGAGTCTCTGGTTTCAGAATGACGTGCAGTAGAGACCCTTACAGTTAAAACCAGGTTACAGTTCCAGCTCTAAAACATAATTGAGGCTTAATATCCTTCAGGAACCTTTCACAGTGTCAGACTGAACAACCTACCAGCTCTCTTTCTCATATTATAAGCGGTTGTAATTTAGAGATTACATTACAAGGCATATTAGTGGTCAATCTAATTATATAGGATTTCCCAGATTATTACATGAGCAAAGGGGAGTTGGTTTAAACAGGAAGTGATGAAAGTGGCTTTGCTGCCAGGAAGGTGTTCTAGCTTAAAATGGGCTGCTTGTACTACTACAATACACATAAAAGAGTGAGTTTCAACATCTTATGTGACTCCCTCAAGTAGTTTTTATTCTGTCTGTTCGAATAAAAAAAAATCCCCGTATCTGGGACTGTTAGAGAGGGAGTAGACAGAGAGAAAAAAGGAAGGTGTAAGTGCTTTGAGGCACATGAGGAGGATACGGAGATCCCAACAGCACTACACTGAGTCCTTTTTCATTCTGCAGCTCTAACACTCACACTAACACCTTGTTAGCTGAAGAAAAAGTATGTGCACACACACACACTCACACACCTACACTCACGCAACCACTTCATTACCTTAGTTATAAAGTTGCATCAGCAGTCTGAGTGTTATTAATAGTTCTCAGCTCTAAGAGGCATCAAGCTCTGAAATCAGTAACTCTAAATACTTCTGTCTCTTCTCACTACGACAGTAATGAATTTGTTGCATCTTCCCAAACACTGAAATGCGCATTCAAACACCCACAAAGCACACACTCCAAGAAGCACACACTCCAAGAAGCACACACTCCAAGAAGCACACACTCCAAGAAATAAAACCAAAAAACATCTGTGGTTATGTTAAAAAAAAAGTATGAATTCTATCTAAAATAAAAGTAATGTATTAATCTGTCACCTATTCAAATTATTATTATATATAGTTATGATTTATTTAGGTCACTATTTAAGAGTTTACTGAATGTTACACTGCCACAGACAATATGCGTTTGTATCGTATAAAGCACATAAGATGAAAATTTTAGGCAATATATCATAACTTTATTTCAGACTTTATTTATGCATTAATCTTTTTTTGTTGCTCGTATTTGGATTAATTGTATTGTATTAATTTCTTAAACTTCACAAGATCAACATGAAAATCTGTCACACCACAATTAGCCTGAGTCCCAAATATCTTCTTATGCACTATGTATGCTCACTACGTAGGGTATAAAATAATTACATTGTAGACCCCACTCAGTCCACTAAATGCCCCACAGACCATTTAATATTTGGACTCATGGCTGTTAGAAGTTAACATTCTACATGTAATAGTTTTTTTTTTTTTACTTAATTAGGAGATTTTACATTTCATTTTTATTCAAACACATTTCAAACATTATGTGGCAAAATCCGATATCAAACATTCTAATGTGGATTGCCTTCAAATACACCAGTGTTTCTCCTGTCAATATATTAGGGGGGCCTCTAATGCCATTTTTCATAGTGAGTGTATTTACAGGCTAGAAACATAAATTTCAGGGTGCCATATTGTGAGGAATACTACTCCTTACTTGAGCCAGTAGAAAATTTGACTTAACTTCAGGGTCAGAATCATGTGTAACTGAGATGTGCTGCTGTTTTCCTGTAAACTCCGCCCCACTCATTCCACTCTCACACAAGTGAAGTGAAGTGAAGTGAAGTGTGGCCAAGTATGGTGACCCATACTCAGAATTTGTGCTTTGCATTTAACCCATCCAAGTGCACACACACAGTAGTGAACACACACACACACACCGTGAACACACACCCGGAGCAGT
>CM075010.1:7232725-7302383 GCA_037576675.1 Pangasius sanitwongsei | reverse complement strand
GTCTCACCTCAGTCGTGGTATTGAGGGTGGAAGAGAGCGCTGGTCATTCACTCCCCCCACCTACAATCCCTGCCAGATCTGAGACTCGAACCCACGACCTTCGGGTTCACCTTGGGGTTACAAGTCCGACATTAGGCCACGACTGCCCCAAGTGCCTGTGAAGCACATAAGTCCTTAGTTACAGCTGAGCTCTGATTACCAATGTGCACAATTTCATGTTAAGTGTTAACTCTGTGCTAAGTGTTAACTCCTTACTATGCACATGTAACTCAACTGTAAATATGGCTTTTTATTATTACACTGCACTATTGTGTCTATGGCGACAGTGCAGTGTGTTCTGGTCTGATTACATACTCAGTGTGAGAAAGCACAGCAGGCAAGCAAGTCTTTTTTTTTCATCTCAGTGTGTCAGTGTGACGAAGGAGTCAGAGTCAGTTGCTCTGGTTCCTCTGGAGGGAGAAAATCTCTCGGCTCTGCATCTGGTTTGAATGGGAGGGAGGGAGGGGGGGAAGGAGGAGGAGGGGAAGAGAGGAAGATCAAACAGACAGAGCAGTACTGGTTGATTAGAGACGAGTGGTTCATTGTGTTGGACCTTTAGAGAGAATGTCTTTCTTTCAATAGGATTATAGTGTGACTGTGAAGTCAAGGTTAGGGTCGTGTTTTGTGTAAAAGTCTAAGCGCTCCTGCATTCTCACGTTCTGTTCTCTCTCTCTCTCTCTCTCTCTCTCTCTCTCTCTCTCTGTGTGTGTCTCTCTGTCTCTCATGGATGTGTCCTGTTTCTGTCACTTTTATTTGCTTCTCTGTGTGCCCCATATAGTGAATGTAGGCTATCTTGTCTTTCTCCAAACCTTAATTAAAACTTCTTATTTTATGTAATGCAAGCACCTCATGCTTCCAAGGTCTTCGGCATTAATTAATAATGTTCTTGATTTTCTATGGATCTTTTCAGCAAATTTTTTGATAAGCTAATCTAATAAAACGGTCTCCATCACTACTATCAGTTGGCCTGGAAGCCCTTTTAGAGATAGCAGGTGGTCCTAGGCTATGAAATAAATGAGACTGAATAATTATTAGGTTATTATGGCTGATGATAAATGGACATGAGAATCTCCCTGAAATACCTGAAATATTTATTAGCTTATAATGGTTAGCTGTGAAGTGAGATTCTTGTCCAATTTTGCCCAAATGACATTAAGGCCCTGGCTTACTCAGAAGATTTTTAGAATTTGTGTGTGCATTTGGATAGATTGCATGTTCAGTTTGCTTCTTTTTGATAGCTGTGATGAGCTCAGATCTCAAAGAGAAGACTAAATGTGAAACCAAAGGTTGCTACACATACCATATGCACAATTATTCAGTCAAGTGTTACACAGATTAAAGGCAGTGAGATCTATCGGCATAATATGATATGAATGTAAAAGAGTGTGCATGTGAGTGTGCGTTCGCTAAGGTTTATGTAATGAGCAGTTTTCAGGACCTAAGTTTAAACTTGGTTGGCATTAAAGGTGTTTAATGTCAGTGAATCTGATATATATGATATTTATGTTGGTGTTCTCAAGTTTACACATTTTTACATTTGTCAAAATTGAATGAAAGAAGCTGCAGATGCTACTTATCAGAATCAAAAAACCTTATGTAACCAAAAATCAAAACCTTATGAAGTTCTCTTTGATCTGCACTCAGCCTCAAAGCAATGTGGCATAACTGTGACATCCATCACTCGGTTTGAGCTTCCCGTATGTTTTTTTTTTTTTTTTTTTTTAGCTACAATTGTATATAATAATCTGTTTTTAATCCAACCCAAGTAATACATCAAGCAGGACCCTTCCCTTATATAGCCACCTAAATAGTACATTAATCTTTAAAATTTTATCCAATTTTATCCAATCGTATGATGTGGGGAATCCAATTATTATTCGGTTAAATAGAGTAACAGAGTTGAATAGAGTCGAGTAAGTTCGTTACATGTTTTGAAAGGAAGGATTAGATGGGGTGGGGTGGGCATCCAACTAATATTTCGAAGCAGAATGATGAGGGAAACAAAAGCTTCATCTCAACTTCTGGTTGTGTGTTCAATACATTTGGAGAAGAACCTATAAGATGTAAGATAGAATAAGATAGATAGATGGATGCATGGATGAATGGATGGATGGACTTTATTGGGGAGGTTTGGGATAAAATACAAGGGAGATGCTGTTATAGGAAAATAATCAATGGTGGGTTGATATGATACATTACCACCACAAAATGAATCATTTCCAATAATATTTCAATACCAGCACATACTGAATTGTTTAATTTCTCTTATACCAAAACAATTAGCCATCTAATACAAATTTGTATTAATTAAAGAACAAAACATCATTTTTTATGTTTTATCAGTTTATAGTTATGTGGAACATACAAAAGTTGGTTCCTGTAATCACTTATGTTATAGCTACTATAAAGAGCCATTCCCTCATCAGTCTCACTTTTTACTCTCTTAAATAAGACGTTAATAAGACAGAAATGGTACCAATTACCAAGAAAATTACCAAGAAACTGCAAAGTGCAAATCTCTCTGTCCTGAAAACTTTTTCATTTCCTTCTCAAAAAAGTTATAGCTTTGTTCTGAATGTAACAAAGCTCTGACATTCCTTTCATAAATGTAAACTAAATCTCGCCACAGAAAACTTGATCATATCAACAATTATACACATTTAATAATCCATTTATGTGGCGCGTCTGCCATGCAAGACCCTGTGTGAGTTGTTAGTATAGAAATAAAATGTATTAGAATGGGTGAGTTAATATAAACCTCTGATCTGCCTTGCAGCTGGGACTACTGTCAGAGCTGCTGTTACAGAAAATTAATCAACACCTTCAGACCTATCAGAATCAATCATTCAATAGTGCTGTGGTGTAATTATTATTATTGCACTAAGTATCATTTTATTCAATAAAAGAATTCTTGTAGATGGATTGTGAAACATCTTCACTGAAGAAGAAAATTGTTCTTGGTATAGAGCAAAAACATTTAGCTACAGGCTCCAGGCTGTATGTAAAGAATTGTTCTTTTTTAATTCTATTATAATTTAACAGCAAGATCAGCTTGGCTAGCAGATGCTCACATTTATGATCAGACCAACCCAGGAAAAGTGTGTGTGTGTGTGTGTGTGTGTGTGCAGGGTTTGATGATAAGCAGAAGGTGAAGTTTGTGTGTGTGTGTTTGTGTGTGCAGGTTTTTATGGTAAGAGCTGTACAGATGCATGTCGATTGAACCCATGTGAGAACGAGGCTCAGTGCCACAGGAAGCCGAGCTCCTCCCATGGCTACGTGTGTGACTGTGGAGACAACCACTATGGCCAGTACTGCCAACACAGGTACAGTCACACACATCATACACACACATCACACACATACGTTTTAGGATTATAGCAGTTCTATAGAATTAGATCAAGGCTTATGTTGAGGAGATTTGCTACTAGAGAAGGGGTGTGGTCAGTGCTTTTAATGGTTTAGTGCTGTGATGTGTGTGTGTGTTTCATTGACATTTGTGGGCTTTGAGAGGATAACAGGAGACTTGTGTTTGCCACCAGATAGTGAGTCTGGTGGCCTTATTCTGCCTCATGTTCATCCATCCTCAACCAAAACACATACACACACACACACACACACACTCTCTCTCAAAAAGTTAAATTGGTTTTTGTTATCATGCATTTGCTTGCTTGTCCATGTTTCCATGACTGACTGTGTGTATCACTGGGTGCAGCTATTAAACTGTCTTGGTGTGCAAGTCCATATGTTTGTGTGTGTGTGTGTGTGTGTTGCAGGAGTGAGCAACAGTGCCCCCGTGGTTGGTGGGGAAATCCTACATGTGGACCATGTCACTGTGATGTCAGCAAAGGCTTCGATCCAGACTGCAACAAGACCACCGGCCAGTGCCTCTGCAAGGTGCCAGGCCACACACACACACACACACACACACTCTCTCTCTCTCTCTCTCTCTCTATCTATCTCTCTTTGCCCAGAGACTTAAAAATATATTTTTAAAAAGCGTCTATAGCGGGTTTAACAAAAATTAACATTGAATTATGTCAGGTTTTGTTGTGCAGTCTTTTTATTCATATCTTATACATTCTAGTTATGAAAAATAAGAAAAAAAGGAAAATATTAACTCCAGTTTGAAATTTCTTCCCAATTAACCAGTTGTGTGGCAGCAATGCAATATGTAAAATCATGCAGATACAGGTTAGGTAGAACGGTGTGAAAAGCAAAAAGTTCTGTGGGGGGAAATGGTTGGTGAGAGAGAGCAGAACAGAATGATTAGACTGGATCAAGCTGACAGGAAGGCTACTGTAACTCAAATAATGACTCTTTACAACCATGGTGAGCAGAAAAGCATCTCAGAATTCACAACACTTTGAACCTTGAGATGAATGGACTAAAACAGCAGGAAACCATACTGAGCAAGAATTCATCTGAGGCTACGGTGGGCACAGGCTCATTGTAACCGGACAGTTTAAGATCACGTGACATTTTTCCATTATTTAACTGTAACCCTTGACCTGTATCTGCATTTTATATGTTTGCTCTGCAACATCTGGTTGGCTAATTGGATAGTTCATTGTACTGTATTTTCAGAGGGAATTTCCCAACATGTACAGGCATACAGCACACATGGCTTTGGTATCAGTTTCAGCTCAGTATGTAATCTCATGATCCAGCTGTGTCTGACCATACAGTCACATAGAAAACAAAGAGTTAAATACAAATGTACACACGTGCACACACAAATAGCCCTCTAAGTTATTAATCTCTCATTATAACCCAACCTCTAATCCCAGTGTTTGATCCTAATCAGTACATTCATGATTACCATTCTAATTCATTATCATAAAGACATGAGGGTGTTGTTCTACGAGAATTTTAGACGGCTTTGACATATAAAAAGCTCCTGGAGATTATTCAGCACAAGATTAGGCTTTGAAAGAGCTATCTCTCTCTTCACACGCATGCACACACACAGAGCCCTTGATCTCTTATCTCTAATCTGACCCCCTGCGATGCTGCCTGATGTCTGACCTTTTGAAATCTCTCTGTTCTTTTGGCAAAATCTGTCTTCTTTTTCCTCTGAAACCCATTGTCTGCTCACGGCCATCTGAAAATCAGATTTGTGGTAACATTTTACTTGTGTATTCATTTGCAACGCTAAAATATTAATATACATTGTGAAACTGTACCAATTCCAGCATTTCACGTTTATTATTATATATGTAATGATACAGGAACACTTCACATCACACACACATGCGTTAGTTAACATGGACACACCAGGAAATTCAGCATGAATAAACCATGAGTAATCAGTAACAGACCGTAACAGTAACAGTGATGGGACTGCAGCGGAGACACAACCAGAACACAGGCAGGCATGAAAGCAGTGCTTTTGACATACATGTGTATAAATTTATTTAATTCTGTGTGTTTTCTGTGTCTATGCCGGGGATACATCTGGATTAAGGGATTGTGTAATGATCAGAAAATGATTCAAAAACTATATGTGCTCTATCTTTGCAAAAGTGATTTAGTAGTTTTATAGTGCATATACATAAATACATAAAGGTAGTAAAAATTCCAGCTTGGTACACAGGGTTTCCAGAAAAACAGGATGTTTTGCACAAAAATCCTACAAAATTACAAAGAATAACATTCATTTTTATTAGGTACATATTCTAGCATAATCTTATTTTATTTCTAACATGTCCCTAGAGATTATGGAGAATATGTCTAATATTTTCCATCATAATGTTGTAATTGTCTGGTGTGCTTGTAGCAGCAACCTGCCAACTCTCCTCATCTTCTTACTGACCTAATCAGTGTCACTCGAGTCTGTTCTGGCAAGCACCTTACCACTATAGTGTGTGAGCGTGTGTGATAGTAGGTGTTGGAGTCAAATAGACACACACTATCCCACACACACAGAGTAATTGGTTGCATCGTTAGCCTGTAAGGCATATGGTAATTGGTTCACATGCGTGAAGCCTTAATTAAGAGAGATTAGTTGCGCTGTAAGTAATGTTAGAGACTTTAGTCAGCAATACTGAAGCAGACGATGCTAGGCTTATTCATTTATAATTGAGTTATGGTTATTGTATTCATACTCTTGCTCAGTATAAGTTAGTGTTGCTATTAATTTTTATTTAAAAAATCATTTTAGCTAGTAGAAATGTAAAAAAAAAAAAAAGCCTAGCATTTCTAGAAATGTTAGTTTCTTAAATCTGATCTGGTAGTGCCTATTCAGTGAGGCATGAGGTCCATTTCCAGAAGCTTCAAAAAATGGCTAAAGACTCACCTCTTCTGTGAACACTTAACTAACCCCTAACTAACAAAAAAAAAAAAAAAAAAAGTCTGAACTTATACTGGCTCTTACACTTCGCTCCTCTAGCACTCAATTAAAAAGTACTTGTCTACTTTTCTGCTGGATATATCACTTTGCTTGTATTTCCTCATTTGTAAGTCACTTTGGATAAAAGTGTCTGCTAAATGAATAAATGTATGTATAAATGTTCTCTACAGCCATGGTTCTCAAAGTCCGGGGTCCATGATGCATAAATACAGGGTCCATGATTTGCTAATTTTGTTACAGTGGTGGAAACCACTACCAGCATTATTAAAGTTCTTGTGCCTATAAATAATGCTGACTGGAAACCAATGACAATTTAAATGAAAATGGGTTCAATGAGTGGAACATTCAGAAATTAAAAAACAAAATAATATAACAGTAACATTTCCAATAAATAGGCAAATATTACTGTACATTGTATATTACAGTACACTGGGCCATGATTAGTTAATTAAAAGGTAATGGGTCCATGAGTGTAAGAAATTTGAGAACCCATGATCTACAGCCATCGCAGAATTGTTTCATTTATGAAGTTCATTTTATAAGGTTTCCTGAGTTACGTGCCGTTCAAAAATCACACTTCTGTCTATGTCACATGACAGATTTGTTTGTCTACTCACTGTACTCAACTCAGATGAGTGAACAGACTGGAGAACTGAGCCAATTCAGAAAGAATTTTATTGGCCAAGAAAGATTTAACTTGGAAGAAATTGAATAGAATTTGAGTTGCTCCCTTAACACAAGTTAAAATAAACAAGCAGTAAATTAAACAAGTACAGGATCTGATGTAACGATAGGTACAGAAATATGAACACTGTTTCATACCTTTTATTGCCCAAGAATTCTCCATAATATCTGGGCAAAGTTCATTTTTCAGCAATTCTCCAAATACTTTCCCAGCCATTTACACTCACATCTCAGCTCATTTCTCTTATTTTAGTTTTGACAGTCAAAACCAATAAAATTGCTAGCAGTTGATCTTGTGGTTTCATGATATTAATTAAGGAAATGGAATATTTCTTACTCAAGTTAAGGACAGAAATAGGCAGCAAAATGCTGATTTAGAAGAAAGTGTCTGCTCACACTTGAATATTTTGATCCTCTTCCAGCCATATTTCATCGCTCAAGCAAGTCAGTTAATGAATATAAATGCCCACCTGAGGAGGGAGTCTGATTCATGAATATTAATTACTAGTGGGTGGCCCCAAGGCTCTGAAAATGAGTTATTATAGTTAATTAAGTATGATACAAGTTAATATGTAAGGAATAAAATACTTGGTTGTATGTATGTGGTTATAGGAAAGTAATCAACAATGAGGTGGTGCAAATACATTTCAGATAAATGTTAAATAAATATCTCCTCACAGAAAACTTTACCATTTCAATGATTATACACTTTCTTAATTAAAGAGTAATCTGTGTTTTATTAGACTTTGTGTTATGTGGATTGTCCACTACACAGGTTCGTGTGAATGAGCTGTTAATATAGAAATGATAATTTATTAGAACGAGTATGTTAATACCTAAATAAACTTGTGATTTGCCTCACAGCTGGAGCTAGTGCCACTGTTATAGAAAACTAATCACCCTGCTCTGTCTTTCTGTTTTATCTGTTTGTGTATGTGTGCATACTCATGGTTGCATGTTGTGTTTTGTCTTGCTAACATGCATATGTGTGTTTTGCATATGTATATTTATTCATTAATGCGCTTTTTCTGTCTTGGATGTCCGTGGACGTGTCCATTCCTGCTCATGCATGTGTACGTCTGTGTTGTGTGGCCGTATATGTGTCAGGAGTTCCATTATCGAAGGCGGAGCAGTGACCTATGCCTGCCATGTGACTGCTACCCAGTGGGCTCCTTCACACGGTCATGTGACCCAGAGAGCGGCCAGTGCCAGTGTAGGCCGGGCGTGATTGGTCGACAGTGCAACATGTGTGACAACCCTTTCGCTGAGGTCACACAGACTGGCTGCGAAGGTGGGACAGAGTCACTCACACACACACACACACACACACACACACACACTTAATTTAGCTTCCTTTGGGTGATCCATCCATTCATTCATCCCTGCAATAAAAAGCACCAGTGTTAAATTACTTCAGAATAATAATAAAATAAATCTATATGTATGTTACGAAAGTTAATTTAACACTTATGATGTTGTGTCTGCATCTCCATCCATGCAGACATTCATTCATTTTCTGATATATTATCTATTTCTTCTTTCCTCTCTGGATTAATAATTTATTTGTGTGATTTTCTCCCATTTAAAACATCATTCTGTGGAATACATTTGTGTGTTATTTTCCTATCATGTAACAGAACATAGGACACTATTTTCATGATCACAATAAAAGCACAAAAAAATCAGGCACAAGTTAAACGTGTTGGTGCATATTGGTGTAGCAGAAAATAGGTCACCTGAGAAAGAGCAGCGGAATAGGAAAAAGGGGTTAGGATAAAAATGAATACATTATCATGTATATAAGCTGTGTTATGGTAAGGTCCAGTTAAATCAGATCCTCTTATTTTCTTCAAAAATATTTTTTTATATTATGACATTTACAGGGTTTTCTCTAGGTTTTCAGAGGGCTTAGGTGCTGTCTGTGTTCCGGGGGTGGTGGTGGTTGTCAAAATATGCTACAACTTATTTTACAAAAATGAAATGTGCAAAATTTTTAGGCAGGCGAGACAGCTCGTACACCATGACTGTCTAGATGAGGACTTGCATCACTGTCTGCGACTGGTTCTCACACTACACTGCAGGAACAGGGGGGAAAACTATTCCTGTCAGAGACAGTCGTGGGGAATGCACATAATCCGCAAGTGAAGAAGCTACCTAAAGCTGTGTTCACACATAACGTCTTTTTTGGAAGCAGTCAGCACCTGTTTTACATAATAATCCTATGGAGTAGACTGTGTTTTCAAGAACGCCCTGAGCTTCATTTGGTACACTCTCAACGGCGTTTTTTTTTTTTTTTTTTAAATATGAAAAAACACTTTGACCAGCTGTTTTTATCAGAAAATTACATTATGTGTGAACACAGCCTAACTTTGTTTAGCTAAAAAGCCACGTTAGATATTAATATTAGTTCAGTCAAGGTATCTTTATGTAATGTCAACTAGCTCACTTTCTTTAATAATAATAATAATAATAATAATAAGTATTATTATTATTATTATTATTATTATATGTTATCATTGAAAGAAATCAGCCAGTTGCATCTAGTCAGTAGTTTTGCTCTTGCATCTGTTCTAAGACTGGCTCCTGAGTCGATAATGTACGTGAGATTTCTTACCATGAAAACAGCAACTTGGCCAGAACAAGTAAAAACCCAACCAAATCAGCAACACACCAGCATTATACCACTAAATTTTACTTTGTGTCTTCTTGTCTGCAGGGTCAATTTCCCACCTTTACTTACCTGCATTACTCACATATCATACCAAAAAATGTTTTAAAAAACTATTTATCCCTCTGCACTCTACAGTGATCTATGATGGCTGTCCAAAGATCATCACCATGGGCATCTGGTGGCCCAGGACCAAGTTCAACATGCCAGCTGTGGTGCCCTGTCCGAAAGGATCAGTAGGTGAGCATTTGTGCTCGTGTTTCTGTGCTGCCTGGTTTAAACAAATTCTCTTTAAAGCACAGAACGTGTAGGTGTGTGATGTTATGACATAATGTTATTAGTTGGTTACAATAATTATTGTGTGTGTTTGTGTTGTAGGAGCTGCTATTCGTCACTGTGATGTAGACCGAGGCTGGCTGGAGCCTGATCTCTATAACTGCACTTCTCCTGCTTTTGTTGAGCTCAACACAGCGGTAGGAGAGCAACGCACGCACACACACACACACACACACACACACACACACATGCCTTTTTGGACACACCCATTTCCTGCAAGTCTTCTAATACAGACTGTGTGTGTGTGTCTGTGTGTGTGAGCAGCTGGAGGCCGTTGAAAGGAATGAGACGGTACTGAACACCATCACTGAAAAGAAGCTGGCCCATCAGCTGCGTGACGTCACTGAGGCAACAACCCATCTCTATGGCAACGACCTCCAGATTGCCGAGCGACTGTTGTCCCGCCTCCTGACTTTTGAGAACCTCCAAACAGGTTTCGGATTGACAGCCACGCAGGACGCTCACTTCACCGAGGTGAGAATAAACACTGCACACACACACACACTCCAGTTCTCTCTTTATATTTCTGTCTCTCTCGCTGTCTCATTGTCTCTGGTTCATATTGTCTCATTGTTTATCATCTCTCTGTGTCCCTCTCTGCTTCTCTGTCTCTTACTCTTCTTTTTCTATCCCTTTCTCTCTGTATTTCTGCTTCTGTTCTCTTTGCTCCTTTCCACTTCTTTTTCTCTCATTCTCTATTTGCCTTTTTCTCTTTCTCCATCCTTCCTTTTCTCTCTCATTCTGCTCTACTTTTCTTTGTCTCTGTCTCTTTCCCCGTTTTGTCATTCTTCTCTCCTCCTCCCTCTGTTCTTCTTTCTCTACTCATTTCTTTTATCCTGTCTTAATTTCTCAATTTCACTTCTTTTCCTTTCTTACACTCTTTGTCTCTCTGTCTCTGTCTCCTCCATCTGCCCCTCTGTCTTTCTCACTTTCCTTCTCCTTCTGCTTTTATCTCTTTGTTCTCCTCCTGCTCTCTATCCCTTTACTTAATTCTCTTTCTTCACTTATTTCCTTTCTCTGTCTTTCTTTTTCCTTCTCCTCAAATGCAACAACTTTATTTCTCTTGATCTTTTGATCTCACCTTATCTCTAACTCCCAACTCTTTTTCTCTTTCTCTTTCTATCTTTTTTCTATATCTACCCCCTACCCTGCTTCCCTCGCTCGTCCCTCTCCTCTCTCTGGGCAGAACGTGTTGCGAGCATCCAGTGTGTTACTGAGTCCGGGCACAGCAGGGTTGTGGAGGTCTCAGAGTTCATCTCAGAGTGGAGCAGCAGGCCTGGCTGATCTGTTAGAGCAATACTCACGCACCCTCGCCCAGAACACCAAACACACCTACCTCAATCCTGTAGCCTTGGTGGCACCCAATATAGGTCAGTCTCAAGCACACACACTCTATACACTCTCTCCAGACAGCTCACATTAATCCCAGTTATATGTCATGCATCTCAACGTGTGTCCAGATACTGACACTAGCTGTGTTTTGTGTTAATTGCAGTAATGACCGTGGACCGTCTGGAGAACCACACACACGTGCGGAAACGCTTTCCTCGCTATCACAGCACAATGTTTCGCGGGCAGTCCCTCTGGGATGCACACACACATGTAGTGCTGCCACCGAGCGCCCTGGTGCCACAGCGCAACTACTGTGAGTACACACAGAAAAACTGACACTTTTACACTTTTATACCTTCTCACTGCATATTGCTGTTGGTTTTATGCTTTAAATATTGTTTGCTTTATTTTCAGCCCCATCGAGTCTACAGGCCAATCAGACGCCAGAGGTGCCAGCAGCACGACGATCTGGTTGGCCGAATAATTCACCCTTCACCATCGTCATTGTTCTGATATACCGCAGCCTAGGAGGTGCCCTTCCTCCCAAATACCATACAGACCGTCGTGGAGTCAGGTGTGTGTGTGTGTGTGTGTCTGTGTGCGCGTCTGGCTTAAATTTTATTTTAGCTTAAATAACACACCAACTGGGTACCAGGGAGACAAAGCGAATGTCCATGGGAGCATATTCCAGCTCTATGTCAGTGTAGGCACAAGTATAACACCAGCATATTGCTGATTTTGGGAATAATTTTTCTTTTTATTTTGTGGTCAAAAATACACGGAGCCACTGAGCTAAACATGGAGATGACTACATTTCACTTCAGTCTTGGACTGAAGCGTAAAGACACACTATGACTAAGACTCACTGTGGTTGCAACATGGATATATCATAAGCCTTACGTGAATTCTCAAAGTAAATAAACTTTTTTGCCCATTCCTGCCAAACAGTTATCTGAAGGCCACATATTAAGTGTGATGCTTATTAATTTGTGAGCTCAAGTTACACAATTCATGGCCATGACTTTATCTCTTGGCCACAACATAATCATATGTTTGTGGCCTTGAAATATTAAATCGCATACTCTCTCTCCCCAGTCAATCAGAGCAACACTAGCCAATCATGGGCATCTATGAGCTCATGAATGTGTAAGAGGGTGGATAGTGCTTTCCTACAAATGTGTTACTCCTCCCTGTGAAGCAGCAGGAGCAGAAGGTTGAAAAGATGCAAAAGATGAAAAGAGTGGCTGGTGTTACGTGTCCTGGAGAAAGCATGTGATGGCCTTCACCCTCCCCAGTTGGTAGCTGTCGTATGATAGGGGGAATGTGTGAGTGGGAATTGACCAAGACCAAATTAGGGAGAAAATGGGGAAAAAACAATGCCCTAAGTGTGGCTATCTTCACCTGCAGGTTGCCACGTCACCCGGTACTGAACTCGCCTGTAGTGAGTGTATCTGTGTATAATAACCATTCATTTGTGGAGGGTTTCCTGGAGTCGCCTGTCATGCTGGAGTTCCGTCTCCTCGAAACGAGCAACCGCAGCAAGCCTCTGTGTGTGCAGTGGAACCACACCAGCCCGTGAGTTTCACAAAAGATCTTTGTGTTGTATAGGAAGCCGTGGACTCCTGGTGCCATTTAAAATGACATTCTTCCTATATGCTCACATTATTTCCTGTACCTGTGTGTAGAGTGTCAGCAGGAGGTTGTTGGACAGTGAGGGACTGCAGTGTTGTCTATAGAAACATGTCACATGTGCGTTGCCAGTGCCATAGGCTGGGCACCTTTGGAGTGTTAATGGACAGCTCACAAAGAGAGGTAACACACACATACACAGCTCACACAACAAAAAGAAATTAACCCATAAAATAAATTATGTAAATGTGTATGATTGCTGATGTGTACGATTGCTGATCAAGGGGTCTGTGATAAAGCGCAAAGAAAGCTTAATTCATTTAATCATTAAGCATATCATCATTTTCTCTCTCTCTCTCTCGCTCTCTCTCTCCTTTTCTCTCTCTGTCGGTGAACAGCAATTAGAGGGTGACCTGGAGACTCTCGCCATAGTAACATACACATCTCTATCCGTTTCCATGGTGGCACTGTTGCTAACGGTTACGGTGCTTTCCTGTCTGAGAGAACTGAAGTCGAACACACGCAGCATACACTCCAATATGGCTGCTGCTACATTCCTCTCTCAGCTCACCTACCTGCTGGGCATCAACCAAACCGAACAACAGGTGAGTGAGTGAGAGAGAGAGAGGGAGAGAGAAAGGGATTGAATGAGTGAGTAATGGGCAGTGTAAGTGAGACAAGAAGTGTGTGAGTGAAGGTTTGATCGAGTGAGAGGGTAAGTGTGCTGAAGTGTCTGATGGACTGGACAAGTTAAGGATTAATGGACCAAGAGAATGAATAAGAGACTGAGGGAGTGAGGATAAGTTAGTTAGTGAGTAAATGAGTGGAGTAGTGAAAACATGTAAAGGAGACCTGAAAGAGAGAAGGAATGAAGGAATATGGGACCAGTGAAAAAGTGACAATGTGAGTGTGTTAGAGAGTGAGGGATATTTTGATTAAGTGAATGAGGGAGAGAGAAAGTGGAGAAATGAAGAGTGATGGAATGTGACTGAGTGAGGAACCAAGTGACAGAGTGACTGAGTGAGGAACTGAAGAAGTAAGAGATTGAGTGACTGACTGAATGATGAAGTAACTGAATGACTGAGCAAATGAGTGGCAGAGTGAGTGATGGGGTGACTGAAAGAATGAGTGATTAGGGGAGTGAGTTAGTAGATGATAGAGTGAGTAACTGATTAACTGAATGGTGGAGCGACTGAATGACTGCCTGAGGTAGTGACAGATATACTGATTGACCATGTCAGGGAGTGACTGAATGAATGACTGAGTTTCTGAATGAGTGAGTGACTTACTGAGTGAGTAATTACTGAGTGAGTGACTGGTTACCTGACAGTGACTGAGTGAATGACTGGCTGAATGACTGAATGAGTGACTAGGTAACAGACTACCTGATTGAGTGACTGAGCGAATGAATAGCTGAGTGAATGACTGAGTGAGTGACTGAATGAGTGACTGAGTGGGGGCTAAGTGACTGAGGGACTGACTACCTGATGAGTGATGAGTGAGTGACTGATTGACCGGGTGAGTGAGTGAATGTGTGAGGCTGTTATGGACGTATAAATCGTTAAGAGTCTGTTTAATGTTATAGACATATACCTTCTACCCAGCTCAGTATAAAAATGTATGTATTAGCAGTTGGTTGTAAATGTTACAGACAGCACTATGCAGCATGATTTTGATATTCATCTAAACGCTACTATCACTGCCATCGGCACAGAGAGCACCATCAATCACACTGAATATTACGCTGTGACTCAGACTTGAGTAAAATGCTTTTGTCTGAAGTACACACAACAATGCAGCCACACACACATACACACACACACACTTTTCCCTCGAGTGCAGCCCACTCACAATAAACACTTGCAATTGACGAGTTAATAAATTCAGTGCACGTGTGTGTTTGTGTGTGTGTGTGTGTGTGTGTGTGCGTGTGTGTGTGTGGATGTGCAAGCATGATATCATTGTCTGTCCTTTCATTCATGATTAATAGTTTTTCAGAGCTTGAATTGCAGTTTTAGTGACATTTCAGCTTCAATAAAAGAATGAACTAGTTTTTTGCACAGCTTGAAGGTCTCAAATCGAGTACAAATACCATGGCAGCATAGTAAAAATAATTCAGACACGGTGTGTAGTGTCAGACAGACTCAGTGGTCTTGCTGTCAGTTTGATGGATGACGGGCTTGCACAGTTCTGCACTCTCCACCCACTTGGGTTATAATTAAGTGTGCCTCCATTATTGTAGTGTATTATTCAATAGCCACATTTGGTTGTCCTTGGCTTAGAGTTGTACATTAATTAACTAATATGAAGACAAAAGTGAAATCACAGGGCTAAATCAATGCATCTGATACTTGCAGGGATGCTGAAATGTAACCATAACAACCACTATAAATACCAGTTTAAGCAAGGCCTATGCCTATGATATCACACTGCTAAGAGAGCATGAATTTTAACATTAGTTTTGCTAGAGAATCCCTGACAGGCACTTCATCTTTCAGGACTTTCAGGTCATCGATATGAAATGACTGAGTTTCATTAAATTTGTGCAAAGCCTATCAGTAGAGGTTCACATTAGTGAGTTCTTATACATAAATTTACGCAAACTCAAGAGCTCTCATGGGATAAGAATGTTTTTTTTTTTTCTGAACGATCTAGATTTTCAAGAATGCAGCATTTCTTGTGTGAATGTTACCTGTGAAAGATTTACAAATAAATCGGTTTACATCCAGTTCATAAATGAGGCCTAGTATCTCTTACTAAATGAATTTCCAGTAATCCCACTGGCTATTTATTTGGAAAACTCATTTTTATTGGCTTGTTTATTCTCACATCATCCTTGGCATAATGGTAGATCATTATTTTCCACTTTATCACTCCAGTTGGTTTATTGTCTGCACAGATTCTGTTGCCGTGTCATCCTGCTTTTCTTTTACATTATTCAGTCACGCTCCTGCATTCTGACTGACATCCTTTTTTCTCCACACTTGTGTTTTCTTTCTCAGTTTTTGTGCACGGTGGTAGCGATCCTGCTGCATTATTTCTTCATGTCAGCGTTTGCCTGGATGTTTGTGGAGGCTCTGCACATTTACCGCATGCAGACTGAAGCCCGAAACATCAACTATGGAGCCATGAGGTTTTACTACGCCATTGGCTGGGGAGTGCCTGCTATCATTACTGGTAGATACACATATACATGAAAAAAAGAGCAATTATAGGACTTTCTGTTTAAATCAAATATAATTAATATAGTAGTTGATTTGAAATGGCTTGATGATTTAAGCAGTTAACCACTTATTATGAGAGTAAAATACTGCCTAATACTGCCTAGGGATTAAGGTTCCATTAGCATTTGTCAAAGGTGCGTTGTCTCTCCAATAAAACTGTATGACATTAGCCTTTTTAAGTTTATATTCGTGGGAGATAGTCAGCAGCCAGGGGGTTACTGAGGTCAAATCACTACTGGTGTGCCCTTGAGCAAGAGCCTCAACCCTCATAATCTCTGCGGACACTGCACAATGACTTTCTGACCCCAGCCTCTCAGCACGAAGCCACCAATCCTGAATTAGCATTTTCCCAAAGTCTTTCTGCAGTAGTTAAAGTGACACTGACCGTTTTACACTGTGGGTTTACATGTCCAGACCAAAGCTTACTTTGCCTGTTATATGATAGTGTCTTGTACTGACATGTTCACATTTACTCAGAAGACTCATGTATATAAGGCTTTACTCACTTTATATCCAGTATTATAATATTTTATAATTTTGTACTGAATATGTTCATGTTTATTTTTATTATTCTGAATACACACTACTACTTTTTGGTCTATCTATCTAGCTATCTGGCTATCTAGCTATTATAATTAGACATGTAATAAACATAGCATTATTATATTTATATATATTATATATATCACAGTGCCGCTGTACTCTTAAATCTGATTGGTCAGAAGATGTTAATTTAATTTTTCTCTGGCAGTAGCGCTGACTGTAAATAAAATCGCAGGTTCATTTTAATGTGCTTGTCCTAATATGTTAACATTTCCATAATAGCAGCTCATTTACAGAGACTTTTAGGGCAGATACTCCACAAAATCTAAGACTAATAATAAACTAATTAAAAAAGTACTGTTATTTAACAAATAAAAAGATTAGCGTTCTGTAAGATGTCAGCGGTTTTGGAATATTTTGATGTTACATAAATTCTACAAGTTCGTCTGCCACATTTTTTTTTCTCAACTTGTCATCAGTCATCACTGGCCATTTTACATGACAAGACTTGCGCATGTTTTAACAAGAATAAAAACCACTGACTCATTTAGCCTCCAGATCATCTGTGCATCGGTTATGTTCCCATATTGACAATTCATCTCTTGATTCAGAAAATTTGTTAAAAGTGGCGAAAATCAGGCTAAAGTCTTGTAGTGTGTGCCTAGTTTAAAAACATATTTTATCCAAAAATAAAATTTACACAATTTCCTAAATGTAGTTGTTGACCCAAGACATTCGGTTTTGGACTCCATTAGTTTTGCATGTAGCTACTAACCTAATGTTTCAAATAAGTAGAAATAAGTAAAAAGTAAAAAAAAAAAACCTATTTATTTATTTATCTATCGAGCATATGGTATGTCTTGACATTTATGTGTCTCTGTTCTAGGACTGGCTGTGGGTCTGGACCCAGAAGGTTATGGGAACCCTGATTTCTGCTGGATCTCCCTTTATGATAAACTTATCTGGAGTTTTGCTGGACCCATCGTCATCGTTATATTGGTATATATATAACAATATTGCATTTTATTCAGAGCTAGCTCAGGGCTACATCAGGGTCATCAAGATCATCCATGTGGCCTTGATTAAACCCTTAGAGTTATTTCTGTAGTGTATATGTGTATAGACGTTTTAGCATGTGACTTACTTTAATTTTCCGCCGCTCTTGATATCAGCTAGATGAATAGTTTTACTGAAATGGATTGGGAAGCATATTTCAAGCACCCATTTTTATTTATTAAATCAAGTAATCACGGAGAAGTGATGAGGCAAGATTTACTTCCAGTGAACATTTTTTCTTGTCTCCATTGCCTTTGTCTTGCTCATTAGCAGTGTTGACCCAGATTTCTGTAAAGCTGTTTAGTGACTGTGTGACTGCTGAAAGCGCTATACAAATAAATTTAAATTGAATTGAATTAAAGTGAGTTAAATTCAAGCATGGAGCCAAATCCAGGCATTGTAGTGGAAATAATGATGCTTGACTTTACTGTAATTGGCCTGTGGGCATATGTACACCGCACGCTGCCAGTCTAGGGCAGTCTAATATGAAGGAGAAATTTCTGCCCTTGTACTATAAATCATGTCAATGTCATATATAAGACATATCCAACCATCCATCCACCCATCCAATCATATATCCATCTATCCCTCTAACCATCCTTCCAACCATCCATCCAGCCATGCTTCCATTCTTCCATTCAACCATCCATCCATCTATGCATCCATCTATCCATTCATCAATCCATCCATCCTTTCTTCCATCCATCCATGCATATGTACAAACAAGTGTGTGTGTGTGTGTTGGCATTATTAGTGTCGCAGTAAACTGACCTCTATGATACAACATACAACTGTTATTGACAGTTATTCTGTCCTAATAAATAAATCAATAAATCACTGATATATTTCTTTCTTTCATAGATGAATGCAGGGATGTTTATGATGGTTCTACGTATGACGTGCAATCCGTCTCAAAAGGAGACAAAGAAGCTGCCCGTAATGTGAGTTTTATAATACACACACACAGAGAGAGAGAGAGAGAGAGAGAGAGAGAGAGAGAGAGAGAGAGAAAGAGAGAGAGAGAAAGAGAGAGAATCAGGAGAAGTTTTATTCTGCATGACTGGATGTCTTGTTTTTGCCCCAGTTTTCAGGTTACATAAGGGTCAGAGCTAACATTATTCAGTCAGACAGATAGTCCCCTTTAGCTAACCTTCTCCTATGCTGCCAAATGAGCTCCATCAGAAACTTTAGTGATGAATTAATGTGGATAATTTCCATTTTTCTTCACGCCTCAGTGCCACTATCCGCAGTGCCTTTCTCCTGCTGCTCTTGAGTGCATGTGTTTGGTTCTTTGGGCTAATGGCAGTCAATAACAGCATCCTGGCCTTCCACTACCTCTTCATCATCCTCTGCTGTATACAGGTGTGTGTGTGTGTGGTTTATATGAATGTTTAATGGAGGGTTTGTGCTATAGTTGCATGGTAAGTATTAATCTTTTATTTTTGGGGTTTGTGATCAGGTGAGCGAACCTGTGTATTGAATAGTGTGTGAAATATGTGAGTATGTGTGTGAGTATTGACCAGGTTGTGGTGTTGTGGGTTAGGGTTTGGCAGTGCTGCTGGTCTTCACTCTGCTGAACTCAGAAGTGCAGGAAGCCTGGAAAGCGGCCTGCTCTGGCAAGAAGAGTCCCAGTGAAGAGCCTCCCAGACCTCCTCAGATTACTGTAAGCACACACACACACACACACACACGTTGGGGTTTGAATCATTGGTGGCCCGTTGATTCTCAGAAATCGTATTATAATCACATCACATACACCTAAAAATATCAGGTATTATGTATGTATTTATTTGTATATGTAAAGAATGTATATGCACTATCAGTCAAAAGCTTTTGAGCAGCTGGTATGCTGTTATAGGAAAATAATCAACAACAGTGTAGTGTAATGCCAATACCACACCAACGTTAATTATTTTCTTATAAAATCATGTCTCAAAGTGTTTCATTCCCAATGATACAATAGCAATTTACCAACAATTTTTATTCATTAAAGAAGACATTTATAGCAGCGATAAACAGTTGCTTCCTCACCAGCCTTTCTTTTGTTTCTCTCTCTTGAAGTTAATAAAACAAAAAAAAAAATGCAACTTATGTTGCCAATAATCCAGAAAGTACAAAGCCCTGTCCTGAAGACTCTCCTGTTGCAGAAAACTTACTGACAGTTACAAAGCACTAACACTGGAGACTCTTTTGATAAATGTTAAATAAACGTCTCCTTACGGAAAACCTCAACATATCAATAAGTATCATTTTGTTTCTTAAATAACAACACGTTTTAATCTGTTTATTATTAGATTATGTTATGTGTTAAGGCTATAAATAATAGTATCAACTGTTAGGCAAACATAGGTGTTGTGTGCTTCATGTGCCTAATTATAGAGAATAAGACCTAGACCTTATCCAATTAGATCCTGATGGTTTCCAATAAAATAAAAAGTCACATAACGAAAGTGCATTGCTTGAAGTTCAAGCAAAAATGCAACATATCCTGGTATTCAAAACCTTTTGACCAACAGAGTATGTATTAATAAAGTGTCTGTGCGTGTAGGGCCAGAACCCATACAACAGTGCCTCCCTGCTGGAACAGAGTGGATTGCATCGCATCACACTGGGAACCTCCACCATATCATCAGTCAGCAGTGCTCGGTAAAAATACAAACTAACATAACAACATCAGTGTATCACAGAAAATATGGACAGAGACAGCATGGTCAAAAAGAGACAGCTTTTTAAACAGTTTATTTTTAGTGACTGATGAAACCATTTTGTTAATATATTTCATGCCAAGTTGCATTAATGTGAAATAATAAATATGACCATGGAACCCCAAACCAAAAGAAGTTGAGGAATCTTGCTATAATGTTACTCAACCGTCTCTGCTGTGTCATCTATAGTTCTGAATACACTTCTGAGATGAGTTCCATATAACACACAAAGTTCCCAAACAACCAGGATGTGCTTAGGGAGTGAAACCGCACAACAGGGGTGGACGAATCAGTAGCCCGTGTGCCTAGGATAAGCAGATTTTGTGTTCATAGTTGCCCATTAGAAAGTTTTCATTTGGTATTTGTGTTAAAACTTAATGCACTTCACCTTGGTGTGACGTACATAACTACAGTCATTCCTAATCCCAGTGTCTACTGCACTACACACACGTGCCATCTGGCTCACTGCAGAATGATTTTTACTAAGCGGATTAATTAGCATGCAGTTGAATCACGAAAATGTGGGTATGTGAAATTGTGATGAAACCAAGAAAAATAAAGTGCAGGGCAAAGCTGTCATATAACTCTCCTGCTAGTACAATATGCTAGTTCATTTGTGCAGCACATCATATTTCAAAGCCAGAAAGTTCACCAACAACTTTATGGTGGCTTTATGTCAAGGTCACAATGTGCTACATTAAAAACTTTATCAGGAGATGATAAAAACTACGGCTATACAGTTGTCCCTTCCACAGGAATTCAGATACTTGTTTGTTTCTCATAGTCTGTATTAATGCTCGCTGTATGTTATTACATTATTAGCTACCACTTTTTAGTCTAGTCTCAGTGAAGTATATGGGCAAGCAAAACATGGACACTAGGCAGCACCCTGGAGCTTTTACTTGCCTGGTGGACTAACTTATAAATTTATAAATTTGTCCACCCCTGCTACTTAAAGTCACAACTCATTTATTATCTCAGTTATGAACATGAAAGCACAGGATTTCTGAGATCATGAGATTCATGAAAATCCTGATTCAGATTTAATGAAATCCAGCACATTTACAAACAATTATTATGCTCATTATTATGCTCTGAAACTAACCAAACCTTCACCTTCATTATTTAAGAAGTTCAGAATCTAATAATATGATTACACAAGTGCCATGGTTAGGCTGAAATCGGCACAGAGCTACATTACCCATCAGCCCCAGCATGTCACATGATCATGTCACATGTCCCACTGATCACCCACACCTGTTTTGTGTTAACCATAATAAGCACCCCTACTTAAGTTCTGGTTTCTGGGAGTTTCTAGGCCAAGTTTTTGTTGTTGTTCTCTGTATGTGATGGTGTGTGTTCCACAGCCTTGGTCATAGCCTGCCTGTTTTTGCCTTGTAGCCATTCCTTATAGTTTATAGTTCTTGTTTTCACTGGTTTGTTGTTTATGTTCCACCTTCTGCAATAAAATCTGCACTTGCATCTGCTGCCTCTACAAAATCCGTGACAATAATATAATAAAAAAGACACATTTTCAGTACTGATTATACTATCACATTATATTATATGTTTTTTTGATAAGGAGGCTCAACTCATTTGTCATGCTATAAAAGAATTATTAGCTAAGTAGGTTTAAGAATAAATCTAATAACAAATCTTTTCTTAAGCAGACTCCAGACAAATTGCCCATCACTGCCATTCTTTAAGTAATTAATGCTTCATTTTATAATTCTACCCCTTAGTTCCTAAATTAAAACAGCTAAGATACATCATTATTTTCTAAAGATAAGCCCTTTTAGGCTTGGTTTACTAACTTTCTGTTTTTTTTTTCTTTGTGTTGTTTTGTTCGTTTGTTGTTTAATTATTGAGTAGGGAAAATCTTCTAGCACGGCAGACTGCTGAGCACATGCTGGGTCACAAGGGAGCCACTGACCTTGATGTGGCCATGTTCCACCGCGACGGAGGTAAACTCACATACTCACATCACAACCTCCATGCCACTCATACCTACTTCAACTGTCACATTTTAGTTTTTGTTGTATGGTCTTTCTTTCAGATTTTACTCACACATTTGTCTTTTTGTGAATTCTCGCTCTGTCTTTTATCTTTTACTCTCTCTGCTCGTCTCACTCTGTCTTCTTTGCATCAGGTGAGGACTCAGACTCAGACTCTGATCTCTCTCTGGAGGAGGAGAGGAGTTTGTCCATTCCATCTTCTGAGAGTGAGGATAACGTGCGTCTACGTGGACGGATCCAGCGGCGTTTTAAACGCACCAATCACAGTGAGAGATTGCTCACAGATCCCACCCACAATGGCACCAAAGGTACTATTAGTATGTCTTCTGGTAGGTGCTGTTTGCATACACACCACCAAAAGTTCTATAAAATTCAATATAAGTAAAGTACACTGTCTCTGCTAAATCAGGCAGAACATTCGGGCCTTTGAAGAGCATCTTGTTCTATCATTTTGCTTTGACACTGATGAAAACAGGAGAAGTTAAAGATCTTGTGTTGCCCTTGAGTTAACATTAGCCTGTTTTAAAACCAATAAGGAAGTACTACAGCGAATAGAGTAGACCGTAGTGCAGCCCTAGAAACATCAATTTCATACTAAGCATTGTTTGCCGGCCAATAGCATGGTGTGTTGTTTCCGTGTCAGATCTGGATGGAAATGACCTGCTCTCCTATTGGCCTGCGTTGGAGGGCTGTGAGGTTCACTCCCTGCAAAAATGGGGTTCGGAGCGCCGTCTCGGGGCGGATTACAGCAAAGATGCAGCCAATAACAATCAGGCAGACGCTGCACTCACCAGCGGGGACGAGAACGGACCAACACACATGCACAGACACCGCAAAGGTGAAACACACATGCACAACTACAAACAGGGTGCCAAGAGCCAGGGGGGCAGCTCCTAAAGTCAGGAATCTGACTCACAAACCGAGATACGCATCCAGCCAGAGCCAGCACCATAACCAAGTAGACACATGATGTTTAGACACCTTTGAGCAGATAGACGTGACTTTGGTTATGTCTCTGTTTTTAGCTGATACTGAGGTCTAAATTTGAACACACATACAAATCCAAAGTTGACACCAGGGTTGAACATCCTTTAATCTTAAGCTTTAAATTCAAACTCTTCCAGGCAAAATGCTCTTCATAATTGCTAGCAACAGTGGCTAAGCAGTGATTAGGTGACCAGCACAAGGTGGGTCAATTTACATTTTCAATAACGTAACATGTAACTTGTTCATTTGTTAATGTACTATTTTGGAAGATGCACCACTATGCAATTTTTGGCTCGCTGTTAATACGTTTTAGAAAAGTTAGACAAAAAGAGACTCTGCTGATTAAGCATGGGAGCTTAATCATGAATGAAACCAGAGATCTGATTATCATAAAGAGTGAGATTAGAAAAAGTTGCCCAAAGACTATCATGACAGGGTTGGGAGGTCGGGATAGAGGAGATAGAGAAAAAGTCCAGGTTTTGGCTAGAAGGCTGGCGTGGAGCACCTATGTACCTACACTATATGGCTAAAAGTTTTTGGCCACCTGACCATCCGGTGGGGGACAACAGGACTCCTTATTAATACCCATGGTTTTGGAATGGGATGTTCGGCAAGTACCTATGGGTGTGTTGGTCATTCATCATATAGTATACATTAGTGCAAGGTTTGCTGGAGGGAGCAGATGATGTTGACGTCTTCCCAACGTTGTTCCCCTTTGTGCAACCTCAGAATCATTTTGTTTGAGCTGTGCTGTGATGTGAATTTTTTTTTCCATTTAGACCCTTCTACGTAGGTAACATACAAATGCGTAATCAAATGAATAATAAAATACAGCTCACTGACATTCTTTATCTGTCTCCCCTTTCTCCAGGTATCTTAAAGAACCGTCTTGGTTGTCCTCCAGCACTGCAGGGTTTGTCTTCAGTGGGTCGTGTGCCCAGCGAGCTCTCGTGGTATCGCACGTCCACGCTGGGCCACCGGGGTGTTCCAGCCGCCTCTTACGGCCGCATGTGCTCGGGCACAGGCTCTCTGTCCCAGCCAGCCTCACGCTACTCCTCCCGCGAGCACTTGGACTCGCTCGCACGGCGTCAGCGGTCTCGTGACAACCTTGACCTCCTGCCGCGTCGCCGTGAGCTCGGTTCCAGAGAACATCTAGGCCCCGTCCACAGCATCCATGCCTCAAGAGAGGATCTTGGGGCAGGAATAGTTGGTGTAGGGGGCCTAACAGGAATGGAAGGAGGTTCTTTAGGAGGTATGAGAGTGCCGTTGAGCACACTAATGAGGCAGCAGGCATCCAGAGAGCACCTCAGCTGTTCCCGGGAGCAGCTGGAGTCGAATGGGGGTGTAGGAGCGGTGCCACAACCATGCCGCGAGTGGCTCCGAACTCTGCCCCCACGTCAGATCTCACACCCAGAGTCTCACTCTACATCCTCTCCCCCTCCACCAATCACAGAGGAACCTCAAGAAGCCCTGCACTCACGGCATGGCAGATTAGACTCCGCCCCTCTATGTAGGTACCCCGCACCTGCAACAGCCCCCGGAGCTCCGCCCAGTCGCCAACCTTCTAGCGAGCACCTGGACATTCTTTCCTCTATCCTAGCCTCGTTCAATTCCACAGTACTGACTCCACCTCCTAACCCCACCTCTGCAGCTGCTGGTCCTTCCCCATCCCCACCGCCTCACTCTGCAACCTCACAAAGCATCTCTGAAGTGTCCCCAGACTCAGAGTAAGTCCCCTTTCTTCTTTTTGTTGTGTTTCACTAGTTTCATATGTCCACTGGTATTATTTTGTCCTTTGTCCTTATCTTTTTTGTTTAACGCTGTACTCCTTTCTACATTTTGTCTCCCTCATTTAGAGCCCACAGAAGTGATGGACAGTCCTGATGACATCTCATCAGTCCCATGATGCATGTCTGCTCATGGGCACAGAAGGACAGCAGAAGGAAAAGTTTAGAAAGAAAGTTTAGGTGCATTCTGGGATACTGGAGGACCTGAGAACGTGACTGATTAAGAGACAGTGGGGTCGAATCTTCAATCTGATGGTTTACAGTCATATTTTATAACAGCCTCCCAAGGCCAAGGGGAGTTACAGGGTGAGCAGGAAGAAGAAAATGAGGTGATTCCCACCATCAGTGAGGGACAAATACTGAGAGGGCCGGTTAGAGAAGGAAAAAAATATGTATATAACCTTTTTATACAGTTTTGTATTTTTTTTTTCATTCAAGATGAAAGATCTGTTGTTTTTACAGATTGTGTCCGGCATATGGGGTCACTGAGTGAGTGAATATGAGGTTTCAATGAAGAGGAATCTTAAACCATTCCCACACCCATCATGAACCATTCCCAATTTTTTTTTTCAGAACAGTTCTCGTGTATGTGTCTTTGTTACCTAAATATATTGGGATCAGAGGCTTGGATTGGTTCACTGAGGGAGTCAACATTCCTGATGTGTGATTTAGTGCGAAATGCCAGCAGTAGCGATTGTAAAAGTATTTTAAACCAAGAGATGTGATTTGACCAATATGATTGTGAATTAAGGAGATGTTTTGATAGGAACATGAACTACAAGCTGAAAAACATGAAAAACAAGTTGTAAAACTATGCCTGTCCTTTTGGGCATCCTGTATGCCTGCTTGAATTTCAATTCAGAACAGTAATGCTAAATAAATTTCAGTACTTCAATTCAGACCAAACAAGTATTATTTAGAATCTGTTCAAAGCTTTTACTTCATCCGTAAATTTTGCTGATAATTTCAAGCAGGCATACAGCATTGTACTCAGCACGCCATGTTGCATTTGTCCAATTTGGTTGCTTTCTGGAAGTATAAGAACTTATTACTAACAGTTTACTAACTAAATCAGAGTTACTGATATTCATATGTGCTTGTACAGATGCTGTTAGAATGTGTACCTTTCAGTTTTCTTGAAACTGGTGAATCAAGTCTAAATCAGCTGTAGCTGCCTCCACTAAATGCACCATAAGGAGTCCTTAAACAGGCATTTGTCAACGTCATTCAAGCAGTAAAGAGTCCAAGGGCCTCACTGGACACAACAAAACAGAACTAAATACGCTCTTTGGCGAGAGAGCAGTGAGTCTTAGTAAAGCTGCAGTATACGTCGCTAAAAAGAAAAAATGCATCAGTGTCCTCTCCTGAGTTATCCTATAGTATATTGTCAAATAGTTCTGCCAAATAAGAGAACCAAGATCATTCCTTTTATACCTCATACCTATCAAAAAGTGCTCCAATCAATTTTTTTTACTTATGCCATTTTTATATTTTATTTATTATAATGTGTCTTTTTATCTTGTACAGACGTGTTTATTTATTGTTAATATTTATTTATTAAGGTTATTTTAACGGTCATATCATTACTCCCAGATTGTTTTTATGATTGTGTGTGTGTGTGTGAGAGAGAGAGAGAGAGATTTTATTTTTTTTTTTTTGGAAAGCTGATCAAGCGAGAGCGGAATTTACTTGTTAAAATGTACAACGTGTGACATTTTGGTACATAGTATTGTTTGATATGAGCCCCTACCAGTGCATCATTGCATTCTGGGTAAGAAGAAAGTAAAAAAAAACAAAAAAAAAAACAAAAAAAAAAAACAAGAGCGAATTGGAGGGGTTGTATCACCTGATAATGTGTTTATTATGGGATGTCTGTTATCCCGTTTACATGGTGGAGGGTTCCAGTGGGGAAAACAGCTGCCGAGGCTTGTTGGTTACCACAGAAACCGTACAAGAGATATGTTGGACATTAAAAAAATTATTGCTAGCAGTGTTTGAGTCTTGTATTTTTTTCTTTACCTGAAAGTATTTCAAAATGGTATTGGTTGATGAAGTTTGTTGACAACTTCCTGTTGCCAGGAGTCCACTGTCCAGACAAACAGACCCTGAGAATGAATAATTATACTGATTTACACCCAGAATTACGACATTAAAACACTAAAACACATTCCTCTTCTTGCCTTCTCAATGAACACTGTAAAAGCAAAATTGTCACTGTTACATCTAACAGTTCGCAGTTTGTGCAACATCATTTTTTTTTTAAAGATAATACCACTATACATAATCGAACACAATTTCAGCCTATCATCAGTCATCAGCCCTTAAAGGTCTCACATCAACTAACCACAACATCGTAAAACACAGAAATAAAAAAAACCTGAGAAATCTCATATCCTTTGAGTTCCACCATATTTTGTTACACCCAGAGCTACTTTAAATGGAAGATCTACTGACAGAAATGAGGAGGTTTTAGAGTTGAAACAGGTCGAGTAGCACTGATTCACACAACTGACACGGGTACTGACACAAAAGACATAATCTGACACATACTGGACCTATAATACATGATTACTAAAAATAAAATCTGTTTTTTTGTATCAAAAACTCAATATATCAATAAAAAGAACACAAATACACATAAACGACTCTACAAAAGACACTTTTGTAGAAAATCAGTGCTCATGTTTGGGGGTGCTCTCCACCCTCATCGCTGTCGCTGCTGGAAAGCTGAACCTCAACCCCCAGTTTGTGCAGTTTGGCCTGGTAGTAGTGCTTCTTGGCCCGCGCTGCCTTCTCCTTCTGCCGGGCAGCTCTCCTCTTCTCCTCCCACACACACTGCTGCAGCAGAAGCAGGCTCATGGTCTGCTGGTGCTCGAGCTCAAGTGCCTCCTGTCTGCGAGCCTCCCACCCAGAGTCCAGCCCCTGAGAGTCCCGAAACAAAAACGAGTTCTCCACTGGTGCCAAGGGGGCGACCTGAGGTACTGCTGATACTCTGCGTGGGGGGTCAGTGCTCGCAGCTCTCGACCCTGAACCTGAGCCAGCTCTGGATTGGCTGGGGTATAAGACAGAAGAGCGTTGCTGGGTGCCCCTCGAAGTGCTGGAATGTGAGAAGAAGATATGGGAGGGGGGAGAGGATGCAGAGCCAGGAGGCGTTCCAGAGTTCTGAGGGGGTTCAGCAGGCGAGACTAAGCCGAGGTCAATGGCTACAAGCTCTTTACTGTCAACTTCCTGTAAATAACAAAGAGAAAGGAAACCTCTGAGCAAATTAAAGAATTAAACAAGTAACATAACTGTAACATTTACTAACTCCCCAATTACTGCCTTTAGTCTTACACTATAAGTGATTTTTCAGTAAACAGGTTTTTCCCCCCTCTGTACAGGGAAGCATCAAAATTCTTGTCTGTGGTAATCACATAAGATACAGGCTAGATGCAATATGCAGAGATTCGTTTTAAGAAACACTCTTAAAAATCTCTTTGGCAGATCATTAGCTCAGATTTTTTACAACACTAGAGAATGTTTCATATAATGTTTTCATATTAATAAGGCAAGTTTACAACACATTACATTGTTTTGGTCAGGATCCTCCTGCTCATTCCCATTGGAACCCCCAGTCACTGAGAGGCGAGGAGAGAGCAAGAGAACACACAAAATAAATTTACATTCCCTTGCTTCAACATCAAGACTATACTGCAGGAAAGACAGTATGTGCTGTTTATAGCAGTAAGGTGACGTGTGTGTGTGAGTGTGTGTGTGTGTGTGCTTACCTGCTCCAGGTGAGCTGTTTGTGACCAAGGCACAGCTGCCATCTCCATCCATGTCCTCGATGTTGGAGATCAGGTTTGGCACCAGAGCCATCACCTCTCGCTGCACCTGCAGGGACAAAGGGAACATCACTGCTAACTACAGCTCCCAGGATTCCACACTAACTACTCAGAACACAGGTTTAATTTACGCAGCTTTCGTACGTGCGAGTCCCAAAAGATTTTGGTATAGAGTTTCCAACTTACTACTTAACTTTTCATCACGGCGAAGAAAAGGTCATTTTCAGTCATTAATGATATTTATTTTAACAGAAGTATACTTTGTTCCATTATAAAAAACACTGTTCTGAAAACGGTGTGCGTTGTTTTTAAATTGGCTGTGCCATTAATAAATCTCAGGGTTAGGGAGGGGGCTGAGTGACAGCAACATAAACTACAGAGAGAAAAAAACTGGAGAGGATTAAAAAAAAAGGTCTTTTCCAATTAATACTGAACTGTAATTATCCTGTGAGTTTGATTGCTAGCTAGCAACTCCCAGTTTTAAACTGTACTGTGGTAGTAAACATGTGCAAGTTCACAATAATAGTTCTGCTGGGGGAGGTAATAATATTACAGATACTACATAATACTAGTAGTCTATAATACAGTATGATACTAGCTGTCATTTGTTTGGGAACATTGTGCAGTATTGGCTCACTAACCTGAGTGAGGGCAGTGAGAGGCATGCCGGCTGCCTGCTGTTCCTGACGTCTCTGCAACGCCACGCGACACTCCACCTTCAGCCGTTTCCACAGGGTTTTGAGAGAGCCAACGCTGCTGGGCGGTCGGTTTGGGAAGGCCTCGTTAAAGGCCTGAGCCAGCTCGGCCCACACAGCATTGCGGTACACAGTGGTGTTGGTGTCCTTGCGGAAGTCCTGCACAGCATCCACCACGCTGTGGATCTTCCGGAGCAGGTAGAGCTTCTGCTCCAGGGTGAAGTTGGGCATTCGGTATGTCATGGTGGTGAGCATCTTCATTTGTGTACGTGTGGGTGGGTGTGTGCAGAGAAAGGTGTTGTTAAAATGCGGACAAGTAAGGCTGTTGGTCAGTCACCTCATTCATAGAGTGTAAAAAGAACAGAGTGTGCTTGACCTGCTTTAGAGTCCCAGTGTGTTATTTATTGTCTAGGTATAACAGTGTTTCTGCCATGCTGTTACATAATGTCACAGTTTTTACAGTATTCATTACAGCATTGTGGTCAGTCGTGAAATATTTGTTTGAGGCTTTTTTGATCTGCAAAAACCCAGTGATGAACTTGCAGTAGGTGCAGGCATCTGTGAAAGGAAAGATTAAGAAATATTGCTCAGCACATGCTTTGTATGGTGCTTTTTCACAAATATAGACAGTTTCCCTTTTCTTCATGGCTAAACGGCATTAACATGTTCTCAGAAGAGCACAAGGTGTACTAGAAAAAAACAATAACAAAAACTAATTCCATGCATCTATATTAAATAGAACTTCAACACAATACGACATTATTTAGTATGGTAGTATACGGTTTTGTAGAGCAAAATGTAACCTGCACGACACATTGTCCTTTAATCAGTCGTGTCCTGTTTTAACACATAAGACGCTCATCAATCAACAATACTTTAAATCAACACCTGTTTAGGCACTTAAATTTAGTATAACATTATTTTATTACATTAGTACATTGTTGCATGTTTGCTCAACCAGGGACACCGTGGGACATCAACAGCACATTCTATAAACATTGTGCTTTTGACTTGCTCTTTACATAAAAATAACTTAATGTTTGTTCATGTTAAAATGGAGCTTTTGTATTAAATATTAATAGTGTAATGTTTTTAGACCTGAAAAAATATTATATGAATTAAACATAAATTAATTATACATATTTAGAAACACTTTACAATTATTTTGAATCAGTAATGCTTTTTACTGTTTTACTTCTTTAATCCATTTGTACTCTTTGTATTAAATATTGTGTGATATTTTAAGCCTGCATATTAATGAATAAGCAAACAAATAAATAAACAAATAAATATATTTTTTACTCCATTTTATTTCTTTGGTCTCTCTGTACAAAACATTGTGTAATATTTAAAAACCTGCATATACGTATGTACATACAGTATGTATGTGAGTGAGTAAGTAAGTAAATAAAATTAGTGAATAATGCTTTTTTTTTTTTTAACCCTGTTTACTTCTTTGATCTGACTGCATTCTTTGGATTAAATATTACATAAGATTTTAAGTCTCAGTGTTTGCAAGCAAGCAAGCAAACAAACACATAGGAAGTATTTTCATTAGTAATGCCTTTTACCCTGTTTTGTATCTTCATATTCTTTGCCTTGTGTAACAATAATAATATTTTAGATTGAATGTTGTTGAATAAATGAATGAATACATAAATAAACAACCAATTGTATCCTGTTTACTGCCTTGATTTCTTTGTATTAAATATTCTGTAATATTTAAAACCTTAATGTTAATTAAGAAACAAACAATCAAACAAATAAATGGGTGTTTTCATGAACAATTCTTTTTACCCTGTTTTATTACTTAGATGCGTTATACCTGGAGTCCAGATACACCGATATTTCTGTAACCTTACTTTAATATAAATGATATTACGGTAAAAAAAAAAAAAAAAAAAAAAATCCTCTTTGCATGCAATCAAAACACTGAAATCCCCTGAATGTGTTTTAATAATTTATGGAAGGAATTAATCCTTTAGGCCCGCGGGGTTTAGTTACAACACAATACACACGTTGTATTTTTATTATAATGCATTTATAAACATATTGCACATGAGTCAGTTATAATAAAAGCACCATGTTATGAGCCGTGCAGTAATTTCGGGGTGATTTTTATTCGGGTTAATTGTGTAAAAATCCCTGAGGCTGGGACTAGACTTAATCCTTCTCTGTGTCCAGAGCAGCAGCTCGTTTTTTAGTATCGGTCCAATATTTATTTGAACATAAATACAGATTATTATACATTTTTCTTTTAGTTCTTTAGGTTTTATCCTTCGCACCTTCTTTCTCGTTTGCTCGGACAGCTAGCGCGTTAGCCTCTTAGCCATTAGCCACCTAGCTAAACCTTTGCAGCGTATTAAATCAGCGGGGGAAGCGGTTCGAGACTAGGATTAAGGCTAACTACATTTTTTTAACGCATACAGGTAAACCTGCATGTCTCTTCGGTGTAGTGTGTCCTCCATTAGCCAATACTATAAACTCACCTGTACAGCTGGATTATTTTATTTCCATAACAAATAAATACTTTGTCCGCCGCCCTTTATGTTTGAGCAGTCCGTATGAAAATTAAACAACACAGCGTCACACTTTACGCTCCTTACGTAAACAACCAGCGGAAGATGCGCACGCGGTCGCGTCAATCCTCCGATCTACAAACCATGAGCGGCACGAATTTCCCGGAAGTAAATATTTGAGGATCGCATATCCTACGCGGCGCTGTTATTCAGACACAGACGCACGAAACAGATAAAAGTGTTTCCACATGATAATTTATACCTGCATTATTTACGCAAAGTACGTAACGTTTGCGTATATGCGCATTCTGTAGGTGTGGAACGCTGCTGTTGTTTATTTAAGGGCTTAGTGAACATTCATGTGATTTTTTGTGAATTTCAGAGGCGGGTTAGAGGCAGTGTAGTAATCTAGGCTGGGGTTGGTTAGTGCTGAAATTGCCAAAGCGGAAGGAAACAGGACTCATGCGTGCAGCAAACAAGCTGGAGATCATCGGCTTTAACTGTGTTGTTATGAGCCTTCATTTTATTTATTACCAAAGCTTATGAGCATCGAAGTCTCTGAAGAAAAAAGTGTCATGTAAGCACATTTCCGTAAACTTTCTGTAAGTAAATCAGGTGTGCTGTTTGTGTTCATACTACTTTCAGATGTAGACAGTGTTCCTTCCACAACCTGCTGAACAAAAACATGAATGTTTACACAGCCCAGAAGAGCAGTGAACTCTGGTTTTATACCGCTGTGCTGTTGAATCCTCTAATCTGATTGGTCAGAAGTTTTGATTATTATCCTGTAACAACAGCTTTGAGAATAGTACCGGCTGCGAGTCAAATCACGTGTTTATGTTGATGTAATGCGCTCTATCTAATGAGTTATCGTTTCCATAGTAACAACTCACATTCACAAGGACTTGTATAATAGATGCTCAACATAAACTGAGCCTAACAATAAACAGATTTAAAAGTGTTTTTACTCAACAAAGAAGATAATGTATGGAGACATCTGTTTAACATTTATGGAAGGAGTCTCCAGTATCAGCGCTTTGTAACAGGTTTTTCTGTAGGTTTTCTGCCACTGGACACAGCCATCAGGACACAGGACTTTGACATGTTACATTGTCTGATTAACTTCAAGGACTGTTTATAGCTGCTATAATGTAAATGATAGCAGAACTACCGTGTTTCACAGACGTTCCACATCATAAAATGTAACTACAAACGGTTAAAATGCACTACGTGTCATTCATTCATATATTAAAAATTGTATTCCTATATCAGCATGCCCTGTCATGTTTTATTCCTTATGTATCTTTTTATTGGTTACAATAGACGAGATGGCAGCATCAGACAGTTTGACTGTCCTACAGAGCTCTGCGCTTGTGGCCCCTGTCACTGCTCTGGAGTTTCTTGGAGATGACTGCTTGTTGGCAGGTGAGTTACATGCTGGGGCAGACTGGGTGTGAAACATACATACAGTGGCTATTATACAACACAGTTATGTCAGCATTACAATATGGGACATTAGTATTAAGTATTGAAAAGCATCTACAGAACAAATTATCCATAAATACCAACATACAATACAGCACTCCTTGGAACACTTCTTCCTGTTTTCCTTAATACAGTATATCTTGTTGCCAGGTGAGGGCCCCATTCTCTCCATCTTCTGTCTCCAAGCTTCACCTACACAATGTGCTTCACTTAGTGTTCTGCGTAACTATCGTATCCATGGAATACGGCCCAAGCTGCAAAATAACAATGGTCACGTCACTGTTCCTGAATTGGTGGAACTAGTCATTTTTGGCGGGAAAGCAGTGCGTCTTATTAACATCAGGCCTTGTGGCCTTAGTTTGGAGGTGGCTGGCCCTCTGTTGGAGCTCCAGGACTGGGTGCTGGATATTTCTTGGCTAAGAGGAGAGACTGGATCATTACTAGGCATATGTCTGGCTCACAACTCTGTGTTGCTTTTAAAGCCACAGTCTGGAAACATCGTATCCCTCTGCTCCTGTGTAGAGGTGTGCCTTCTCTACTCTGCACTTCTGATTGGTCCAAGCTGGGAAACATCAGTGCTGGTGGGGGGGACCGTCTTCAACCAGCTGGTCCTGTGGAGACCTGGAAGGACCAAAGCAGACAGCCAGTCCCAAGTAGAGAGACGCCTGCTGGGGCACAGTGGTGTGATTTTCAGCCTGTGCTATCTCCAGAGCTCCAGATGGTTGGCTTCTGCCTCAGACGATCGTAGCGTTCGTGTGTGGAACGTTGGTGTACTGGGCGCAGATGGAGGGTGTGGAGTAGAATCACCCACATGCCTGCGAGTTCTCTATGGGCACCAGGCTCGTGTATTCTGTGTCAGACTCTTACCTGGCTGTGTGTTCAGTGCTGGGGAGGATAGTACCTGCCTACTGTGGGATTGGGAAGGGAATGGTAGAGTTGGTCAAACTTTAAAAAGTCATAGATCTGGTGGCATCAGAGCACTAGCTGTGAGTAAAGGGGGTGGATGGGTGGCTACAGGAGGGGCTGATGGGGGAATACGGGCATGGAGAGTTGTGGAGGGAACCAGACAGGTAAAGCAAAGCAACGAGGGTGATAGGCAGATAGATTTGGGCTTCAGTGGGCGAGGTTGTCCTAAGGTTGTGCGTTCAGTAGGAAGCCATGATGCTGTACTTGTTTGCACTGATCAAGGAGAATTGTTTTTGCATCAGGATAAATCATGGCAGACAGTTTGGAATAGTGGTCCAGATTTTCAGCCCTACTGTGTGATGGAAGTAATACATGTCCAATATCAGAGTGCCTCTTTGTGCTTGTGCGCATTAGGTAATCTTAATGGAGGGGTTCAGGTGTTTGCCCTTCACCATCCGAATTCCGGCATATTACTGCAAGCAGGCCAGGGGAAGGTTCACGCTTTGCAATGGGTGGAAGGGGATCATTTGTGTCTATTGGCTTCTGGTGCTGAAGGACTGGTATATAGATGGACAATAGAGGTGGAGGAGGATGAAACAGGCCTAGGTTTAAGATCGGAGGATCTAAAGTCTTTCCTGTTGCCACCCTGCGCGAAAAGATGGCTCACTGCGGCAGTCAGGCTGCCACAAGGAAAGGGATCATTGTGGGTGTGTGGAGACCGCCGTGGTTCACTGGTGCTCTACAGAGAGAGGGAATTAAGTGGAGAGAGTGAAGTGGCTAGACAGAATAGAGAAGGAGGGAGTGAGGAAGAGCAAGGAGTTTGGAGGGATGAGAACAGATGGCCTGAGAGTGCTGCAAATGACATTGCTACTCCCATTTCCCCTGTCAACACTCTGTTTGGTGTCCATGGAAAGCAAGGTGTGACAAGTGTATGTGAGCATCAGGGTTTGCTTTATAGCACCGGTCGGGACGGGTGTGTGCGGGTTCTGACAGTATACAGCAACACACTAAAGGTGCAACGTGTTCATCGTGCCAGCAAAGGAATGGAGTGGCTAGAAAAGATCCTCTTCCTGGGTTCTGATATATCTGACATGTATGAAGTCAACGAGAGAAGCAAACAGGAAGACAGTGAGGAGGAAGAGAGGAGTATAACAGAAAGAGTGCTAGAGAATGGAGGGGTTGGCAGAAAAGAGAGAGATGGATTGAAGGAAGAGCCAGAATTGATGAAATCCATGGGAAACAAAATGGACGATGGTGGGAGTGAAAGTGTTGCCGAGGCCCGTTTTGTAATGGTTGGCTTCCACTCTATCCAGTTTGTTTTGTGGGATCCTTTGAGACGAGAGAAACTTTTCTCAGCGGCATGTGGAGGAGGACACAGGTCCTGGGCTTACATTTCTCCTTCTCAGACTCAAACGCTCCCATCCTCACACAGTCTCGGACAAGGTACACTGATCTTCATCAAGCAAGGAGCTGTCATGGCTTCTTGTTCATTGACTTCTAAAGCAACCCATGTGAGAGGACACACCCTGAAGGAAGGACTTCATGGCCGAGGCCTGAGCTGCATTTGCCACCTTGGTAGTGTATCCAGAGGCAGAGCATCATCTGAGGAGTGGGAGGTGCTAGTTACAGGTGGGGAGGACACCACAGTGACCGTGCTTGCGGTTGAACCTGGGCATGGCATGGTGAAAGTGCTCACTGTTTTAGCTGACCACATCTCAAACGTTCGGACACTGACTGCGGTCCGAACAGAACCGAGACGAGAAGGAAATGGTGACATGAGGACAAATACATCATCTTCGTTCTCAACACTGCTCTTTTCTGCTGGTGGGCGGGCTCAGCTACAGTGTTACCGGCTCCTGATTGGATGGAATGAGCAGGTGAACTGGCCTGTCTGTCAGGTGACTCAGGTTGCTGGTCAAAGATTGGATGAGCAATGGGAGAGAAGACGGAATCGCCACAAGACTGTAAAAATGGACCCTGAGACAAGGTGCGTATGCGCTTGTCATAGATATACATTGGGACTTAATTAGAACAGTATATAACGGATGTAACGAATATATTATTTGTGACTTTGTCTGTAGCATAGAATGCCCTGATGTCTGTCTCTGAGGTGCTTACCTTTTTATTTCTGGTTAAAATCAGAGATCTGATTTTAAGTACACCTAGTCATCAAAGTAAAACAAACCATTTTATTATAATGTAAAGAAAAATGATAAATGAAAACATGTTTCTGTTATAACAGCAGTGCTTTACTTTCAGACAAGAAAAATTGAATGCAGAAAGTGTTATTAAAATGGCTACAGACTTTTGTTTCACGTCTACCTACAGGAGCTCCCAGAAACCAATCTTAACCTCACAGACCACCAGTTGTGTATTAGTAATGGTTGATCAAGGCAATAAACATGCATTAAGCTATATTGTACCATAATGGACAACTTTGGTGCCTGGTGATTTTTTTGGTGGGGTGGGGGGGTGGGGGGGGTGGGGGTTGTCTCAGGCTACCAAAGTACGAATAGTAAAACAAGGGTAAGCTTGTATTTTTAATATGTTTTGGATATTAATATACACAAAATGTAACATAAAAAACAAAGGATGTTAGCCAGTAAGATGTTTTTCATTGCTAATAAAAAGAGATTATTTTCTGACTTTTGACTTTTAGGAATTCTACAGTTGATTTGCACGTTGAAATGAACATATTGGTTTGTTGTATTGTCTGAAAGTAACCATTAGGGGGCATGTTAGCATCACCACAAGGTAACAGGGCTCACACACTCCCTTTGGCTCATTATTCAAGGTGTTTACTTGCAGTGATTCGGTTAACAGCACTATTGTATTGATTTTCAGGTACATGTCAATGGCTGTGGTGCATGAAAGCATAGAGGAGATTCTCCTGACACTTGCCTGCAGCGATGGAGCAGTAAGGTGTGTGTGTGTGTGTGTGTGTGTAAAATGAATAAAATGGAGAGATAATAGTGGCAATGTATCACAAGGCACTGCCAGATTTCATTGTTGCAGTTGAGAGTGTCACTAAAAATAACAGACATTATCATTCTCTGTCTGTCTCTGTCAGGCTTTTCACTGTGAGAGAGGACAGCAGGAAGGTTGAGCTGCTCTGGGAGAATTTTTACCACCAGCGATGTGTGCTCAGTGTTGCCTCTTATAGCCTTGAAGACCCACAGGGCAAGCAGTGAGTAAACACCAAAGAATTAACATTACTAGTGTTCTTTTTTTCTTTCTTTATGACTTTCTCTTTTCTTTCTCACTCCCACCCATCCCAGGCATGTGTTGTTGTTTAGCGGGGCTACAGATGGTGCTATAGCTCTGTGGGATCTGACTACAGTGTTGGACAGTAAATCCAAGGACAGCTGTCACGGTGAGTCAGCAGGCTGTGAGAACTGGATCCTCATGTATAAGCTACATGCAGTAGGACAGCTGGTCCAGGGTCAGATATTTACACACTTACTTGCATAAATTTACATTTACATGAAAGTCAAAAACTGACCTTAGATCATCAACACATATGAAGTTTTATGCACACAGACCCAGGGAAGTGGGATTGCTGGGGTGAAGGTTAGCTAAATACAGTATAGTACTGTGCAAAAGTCTTTTTTTTTTTAGTACATTTTTATTTTATGACTTCTATATTATTGATTCAGTACAAAAACATTTTAACTGTGGCTGGTTCTCAGTAAAACGTACCAGCTAATTTCCTTATAAAACTGCACTAATTGTACATCAGGCTACTATTTTTTTTTTTTTTTTCAAAGCAAAGGGTCCAAATATTGACTTTCATTTATTACTGTTTACTGCTCTTTATAGTTTATATTTAATGTAGAAACATTTAATTTCATTATTTTTGAAGGCATCTTTGCTCTATAGCATTTCTTTGCATGTGCCTAAGACTTTTGCACAGTAGTGTATATATTAAAGGTGTGTGTGTGTGTTGTGTGACAGCATGGCATAAGCAGCTTACATGAGCATGGGTATCTTGACATACTAAACTAGCACTTGTTGTTAAAGTAGAGATGAAGAAAATTTGGCGTGGCTGTCAAGATTTTTACTAGTGGTAATGTGACTTGTTGGCTTTTAAAGCCGTCCTTAATGCAGGAAGAATATATAAACAAGTTTCATGGCAGTACACCCAACTGGCAACATACCTGTGCTGTTATTTATATTTATAAAATATAATCGTTGATATGGTGAAGTTTGTGCAAGCATGTGTAAGTAACATTTATGTAACATGTAAGTATTTAACATTTATGATAAGAATCTGCACTGGCAGAAAAATTTACAGTCTGCAAATTTTCTGCCATCGGAGAGTCTTCAAGGCAGAGGACTTTGCACTTTTTTTTTTTTTTTTTTTGCAATTTCATTTTTGGTTTTATTGACAGGTTTTATTGATTTTGGTTTTACTGATTTTCCTAAGCCAGTACTCTGAGTCATTTCTACTGACCATGGGACTTATGTTTTTCAGCCGGTAATTTGTCAGTGAACATGAATGGTTAATTTGCTTCTTGACGTTTTTATGATGTTGCATGTTCATGTGTATACATGTTTTGTATGTGTCTTTAGGTCCATCTGCTCCTTGCTTCTCTCTCCCTGTTCATCAAAGTGGAGTAAACACCCTTGTTATATCTAAAGAAGTGGAACAAATGGACAAAGACATTATCACTGTGGCTAGTGGTGGAGATGACGGACAGCTGTCAGTAATGAAGGTTCGAGTGCAACCCCATCAAAAGGTCGTGTTTCCAGAGCTGCTCGCTCACTGGACGGTAGCATTAGCACACTCTGCCCCACTTACAGCCCTGAGTGCTCTTAATCGTGCAACATTGGTGTCCGCATCTCCAGACCAGCGCGTGTGTGTGTGGCGCGTGTGTTGTGACGGCCTTCGGCACCAAGCGACAGTGTTCTCACACACTGCAGATGCTGCGGGACTGTGGGCGTGGCACAAGAAAGGGTCAGACTTACAGAGTGGAGACTATGTGGTGGTTTGTGGGCAGGGCTTTCAACTCTTGAAGTTAACGGAGGGAAAAGAGCCAGAGAGAACAAGAAAAGAAGAGGAACGACAGAAAGTGATATTTGCAAACCATTTTGTCAGAGTATAAGCTGTTACAATATTAATTACTTGATTCAGAGGACTGACCTAAGCAAGTGCAAGCAGAATTTTACTGTACCTTTTTAACATTCAAAATAAAAGACATTTGTATATGATATTTGGCCTGGGGTTTCAGTTGCTTTTTTGTTTTTGTTTGTTTTTTTGTATCAGGATGCTTTAGAGAGGCCTGTACAGTAGGTCAGTCAGTGAATGTGCATACAGGCACACAGAAAAATAATCAATGACAGGGTCAAATGATGCAGCCCAAAGTGAAGAAGAGTTACTGTAACCTGAAGACTTTCTCGTGTCGGAAAATTTCTGACTGCTACTAAACATTGACACTGGATACTCTGTCCAGCAATGCTAAATAAATGTCTCTTTGTGAGTTGTTGGTAGAGAAACAATAACTTATGAGAATTAGTGCATTAATAGAAACCTTGTAATTGGAACTACTGTCAGAGCTGATGTTATAGAAAATTAATCAACATCTTTTGAGAACTCAGAGCTGAGCATTCAGCAGTGCTGTGGTGTAAAACAGTTTAACTCATTACTAGTGCCTGATGTAAAAAAAAAAAAAAAATTATGATTTTACCTATTGCTATAAATGTAGTTAAATGAATAGCTTCACTACTTGTATCAGATTACAGGCATATGCAGACTCAGTTATCCCATTATTGAATTAATATGATTGAATCATATTCACAATTTAATCATGTTGATTAAATTATTGCCATAATCTTTCTTTTTTCCCCCCCCTTTTTTTCAGGTATGACATTACTTTGCACACGTAAATGCACTCTGTGATTGCATACAGGCCTATGGGGCAGTTGACTGTGTGTATGTGCATGTGTGTGAGTCAGTGAAACAGGGGTCAGTATCAGGGGGCTTGGTTGCAATGGTGAGCATAAATATTTTACTCTCTTCTCAGATTTCTCTTTGTTCATGAAGTTACCAGCTGCCATGCACTCTAACGAACATGTGAAATAAAATAGGAGGACAATGAATTCAGCACTTTAGAGGAGTCAGGTACATAGACACTGCTAGTTTACCACATTAACAAGCATGCACAGAGAGAAAGTGTGCCCTGCTGCATTTTAAGTAGAAGTGGACGACTACCAAAAACTCATTTATGGCAAAAGGATGAGCATGGGAAAGCATAAAGACAGCTGAGATGAAATTATCAACCATCTGAAACTACAGAGTGAAGAAAAGCTGACAAAAGGTATTAGAAAATCTATTTTTGAGGTTGTGTTTTAAATATGCACTTTAGCCCAACTGTACAATTTTCTTTTTACTACGGTTTTACTTTTTCTTGTATACTCACTAATTATAGTCTATAATTAATTCACAGTCTTCCTAATAGTCTTATAGTCAGTATTGTGTGAGTGTGAGCTCATTATGGAAGGAAGGATGTCACATTTCAACAGAGCCTCAAGAGACAAATGTGATGGAAAAGAAAGAAATGAAAGAATAGCACAGAGACAAAAGAGAAAAGGAGCTAAAAATATCGGTACTGCCAGATCTTCAAGCGAGGTATTAATTCATACTCGAGCATGGAGCCACACATTTATTCACACATTTACATTTCTGTACAAAAAAGACTCACTTTTGTAATATATACTGTATTTACACACATATGCAGTATATTTTTAGCTCTTACCCACATGTACTGTATGCTGTATTAACTTACAGTATACAGTAGATCCACACTTAAAGCCATGCACACACACACATGCACACACTTATTCATGCATACACATTAACAGCTGTAAGAACAGTGTGATCTCACCCCACAGGCTGGTGAGAGGCTTCCTCTTATTGGCTCTGTAGAGATCAGGGCAACAGGTATGCTTCATTTTTAATCATTTGACATAATTTCTGAAAGGTATTCTTCTCATTAGATGAGTTGTATGATATTACTAATAATAAGTTGAATAGGTATATTTACCTCAAAGCCACATGTGAACAGTTGCATACTGTACACGTGATGGCTTTTAAAGTAACAGCCTATGAGCAGCTTGTCAGCATAATGGGCTGATTCCTTTAATAGTCCATTTGATAGCCTGTTATCAGGCTTCTCAAGGGGGATGTAGTTCACTTTCATCTTTGTCCAAACTTTTAGCACACAAAGACTCAAGCTCAGCAATTGATAAGACAGGCAAAAGCACGTGCTCAAGGCGATTTATATTACTGCACACATGCATGGAAGATAAGAATCCAGATTTAACATAGTCTGGCAAAAAGGCACACTGAAATATAGAGCAGTTTAATGACTGCTAAATGATGTGCACTGATAAGCATTTATATGACTGTTCTTGAAAGCATTATATAAGATATAATGTTACATAAGGAATAAAACATGACAGTACATGCTGTTATAGGAAAATATTATAGCAGTTGAATTCCTGAAGGTGTTGAATAATTTTCTATAACAGCAGCTCTGACAGTAGTTCCAGCTCAAGGGAGATGACAGACCTTATATTATTGTGTTTGTTTATTGTTTCTATAGCAATAGCTCAGGAAATTGTATGGCGAACACTTTCTTTATCATTGCCTGAATAAGTCTCCAGTGTCAGCGCTTTATAACAGCCAGAGGCAAAGTGTTCAGTGTTCCCTGTTTTGCAGACTATGGCATGTTTGTCTGAGTGTGTACTTCATCCATTCTAATATAGCATTATACTATTTTAATCTGTGCTTCAGAGAAATCAGCCATCACCACTCTGGCTGGGAAAAGAAAGCGTGCTCAGCCTCCCATCTCTACTGCCCTCCAGAACAGCTTCATGGCACCCTGGGAAGGTTCCTCCAACTCCGAGTCTTCTTTTACCAGCTTTCCCCCTCCTCCTCCTCCTCCTCCTCCTCCTCTCCCTTCTCCTCCTTCTCCTCGACCTCCTCCACCACTCACATCATCTGAGATTTTTCCTAATCCACCACAGGCAATCAGAGACACTAACCCCAGTAGTCAACAAAGTTTTCATGTGAAGCGACGACTCCTCCATTTGAGAGGACCCCCCAGACCCCAGCGCTTACCTCCACTACGCCAAGTTACCAATCTCAGTTTTTCACGAAGTTTCACGTTCTCGTTTTTCGAGCTGCCATGGCATCAGTCAGTGCAAAATCGAGCAGATCGACTCAAAGAGCTTGTTGTGCTGCTGAGGAAAATACAGTACTGACTGAACTGCATCTCTTTATCCCTTCATTATTACTACTATAAAACTGGTCCTAGTTGGTACAGTTATTATCATTATTATTTGTAATTAGTCTAGCTGACCAGTCACTTTAGTTGAAAGTGTTTAATTGAATGAGTTTTTAAGCTCAGTAATTTAAGAACAAGTGTCAAATTGAATCTAACAGCAATTTTAATAGGACTAGAAACAGTCCTGTTAAATACATCATGTTTCAATTTGTAATGCAGCGTAGCTTGTTTGGATTTTATGGATTGAAAGTTCAGGAATAAAAAGCCTTCAATAAATAAAATGATGGTGCATGTTTGGTTATGTGAATAGTTTAGATTGTGCTCATAAAATATATCTGTGATGTTCATTAGGGGTTCTGTAGCTGTAAATCTGAGAACCCATGCTTGATGAGCTAGTAAACTATTGACGTGTCTTGGTAGACCACTCCAAAATCACAAAGGTCAACCTGCTATCAATATTACCTGGATGACTAGGATATTTTTCTTATATTGCCTTCAGTAATGAGAATCGCTGTGTGTAATAATTAACCCTTGTGTTGTGTTTAGGTCAGGCTTCCATCTTTGGTGTTCTTGGTCAAAATTGACCAGGCCCCTTGAAACGGTTTATAAAGCATTTTTTAAAATATTCATTATCACCTATTGTTGCATTACACCTTTTAAATAACCCCATTTCTGGTCATTATCACAAGATTTACATTCCTTTGTGGAATTTATGGTGAACAAACCTAACTTAGATTTTATTATACTACTCATTTATGAGCAAAACCAGCACATTTTCAGTTTTATTTGGGATACTGTAGACCAGAAATGAGAGAAAAACCTTGCTGAGTGATTATCAAAGACTGGTTGGCTAGACGGCTTTGTCAAAGATTAGACAAGATACTTGCTTTTTAAGCATTACAAATTTAATCAGGCTAAAGGGTAATGAATAGTACCAAACGGTGGCACTAAGAACAAAACTTTTTTGAAAATTGCATGGATTCAACAACATTGGATGCAAAATGAACAGTGCCGCAGAGTAAAAAAATAAAATCTGAACAACCTTAAAGAAGACCTACAAATAATAATTAGTCCCATTAATGACTTAAATACACTTGTACATCTTTACAATATACGGTATACAGTTGTTTACTTACATACACTTATACATCTTTACAATATAACTTACAACAGAAATTTAATGATGCACACAGACAGTGTACATCATAGATACACTGTCTGAACTTACACATACCCTTTTACCATAGTCCATGTTTGCGGAAATTGATTAGATTTAATTCCGATTACTTTCTTTAAAACAAGATCTAGGTGACCGTGGACTAGTTTCAGTCAACCTGCTTGTACAGATCTGTGTTCCTCAGAAGGAGGGGCGTCTTTTCACTAAAGAAAATCTAGAGACATCGACAATAGCTCCTTAAAGAGAGGAATAATCACACAGAATGAACTTATAGTGAAAGAGAAAAAGGAACTGGCACTCTTAATTAATTAATGTCTAATACATCTGTGCTCTCATAGCAGCCGACATTCTCAATGATCAGTAATAAACTTTAGCAGATGGATCATTTACAGCTGTGAAATGTTTATCAGTAAAGTGGAAGGGCAGCTACCTTTTGGAAGTAGTTCAAAAACAGGGCCTCAGTAGGGAATATAAATATGGATAATATCATCCAGAATATTTTCATATTTTCCAAAACATGTTCTCTCTATGTCCCAGAGTTATGTTTACCAACTTTAATAACACTTTCCCCAAATAAGTTTCATCCAATTGATAATTATAATAATTATTTATAATTATTTATAATTATAATTCTGTAATTACGTGCCAGATAATTACATATATTTAAAGTTTGTCTTAAGATAGGTAATTATGAAGCTTGGAAGCTGACAAAAGTATTTGAATTAAAAAAAAAAAATCAGAACCCTGAATACAAACCTCAAATATTAACATGTGAAAGTACGGATTTAATGTAAATTAGATCAAAGGTGAAGCACCCAGGATTTCCAGGAAAAGTAGAATGGTCAAACAAATAAAAAAGTTTTTATATTCTACTAAAATAACTAGTTTTATACAGTTATGTTAAACATTCAATGCCCTGTGTAACTATTTAAGTAATGTCTAGCTAGATAAGATATGCTAACATTAGCTTGCTGACAAGGTTAGCAGTTTAACAGAAATTTAGCCATTTCAGCAGAACATAAAAAATTCATGTGAACCTCATTATGGTTCATATCTTCCCTGATCATGGACATGAGCATGGCAGATGACTGTGATTGTGCTGTTATTGTTGTGAAGTGCTGAGTTTGACTACTCTCAAAGCATTTACAGAGAATTCTAGATGCTTCACCATTGGCTTAATTTACATAATTAAATTTTTTTTTTTTTTTTGGTGATTTGAATTTTTGATTTGTATTTAGAGTTCTGATTTTTTTTTTTTTTTTTTAACTCAAGACCATAACCTAGTGAGCCAATAAAACAGAAATAATTTGGCAGGCTACAGTTATCATCGAGTGATCTAGGGAGAAAAAAAAATTAATTTCAGTGAAGTTTCAAGTGCTTGTGTCCAAAATAAATGGCATAAATTGCATAAAAAGGTATACACAAAACTAAAATGAGAAATTAATTAAAATCAACTGTTAACAGTTGCAATGGGTAAATGTTTGTCTTTGCAGCCTTTTGTTTTTATTGAAATTACTGGCATTCTGTAGGTGTATGTAACCAGACAGTTATGGAAATGTGCTCTGTTTTATTTCATTCTATGTTCAATATGCTAGAAAATAAATTAAATTTGACCCGTACATTGGAACATGCACAGATAACTTGCATTCAAAGATGTTTAATTTCTCTTGGGTTATACTGTAGCTCTTATATTGTCTGCTTTGTTGAAGTTTGTATTGCTTCCTGAGCTGCTTCCAAACTGGAACTTGATATGCAGAGATTAAATGAGCTATTAAATGAGTGTGCCAGTGTGCATGCAATCCAGGCTTTAATTGTGCTTGTTCAGCTCAGGAATATGTCAAATTATAGACTACAAACCAGAGAAGGTTATTAGTAAATAAAGGAAATTTATCCATACATCCATCCATCTTTCCATCCATTCATCCATCCACCTTTATGCCTATTTAAAGTAAATAATATCTAAAGTCACCTTTTTATTATGTAAATACAGTAAATAACCTCATGTCAGAAATCCACCACTACATACTCATGTAGTGCTCAGAGTTTCATGCACTGCACTGTGATTTCTGCTTTACCTCTCAAAAATGAAAACACACATAAACACTTGCACACACCCTGGCAAATGTCCAAAACATTTAGTCTTGTTTCACTTGTCTTTGCATGCATGTGTAAAGGACATAAATGCCGCAACTAAGCAGAGAGTTGCTGTCTCAGCACTGTGTTACTGCAGAAAATGGCATGGAGTCATCTTTATAGATTTGGCTTTAATTAAAATAAAAAAATTTAATTACCACACACACACACACCCACGCATGCATGTACATGCAACATTTATATTTAGGTGATTTATAACACGTTCTTAACCATGTATGTGCAGCATTGTGCTTTTTTATTTTCATGAGAATTTATTGGTATAGAATATATGTGGAAGAACTCAAGTGGCCTGCACAGAGCCCTGACATCAACCCCACTGAACACCTTTAGGATGAAATTGAATGCTAACTGCTTACCAGGCCTCTTTTTCAGACATCAGTGCCTGACATCACTAATAACTAATTGGGGCTGAATGGGCAAATCTCCATAGCCACACTCCAAAATCTAGTGGAAAGCCTTCCCAGAAAGCAAAGGGGGACTAAATATGGAATAGGATGTTCAAAAGGCACATATAAGTGTGATGGTCAGGTGTCCACAAACTTTTGCCCATATAGTGTATATGGGATTTGTGTGCTTGTGTAAATAGACTCTTCTCCAAGCTCATGGTTTAGTCCCAGAATGTTTGACAAATTCCTGCTTTGTCTATTTAACATTTACATCAGCATGAAAAGAAAACAATCCAGAACACATGTTGTTACTATGCAGGAACTTAGCAAGATCAGATGAGTAGTTCTTCATTAGCACTTATCTTACTTCTATTAACTATTAAAAACTAGTTATGTAATTAGTATGTTAGTAGGAGTTCATTATTACTTAAGCCGTAATTACTAAATATTACATTTTTCCTGAAGAACTACTAGTTAACTATGGTTCTTTTATAATAACTACTGATTAATTACTGATCACATTGACATTAATTCCCAGTAGCTAAGCCTTACCTTCCCCCTGGAGATCTACTCCCTAATATACCTTAACCTACTCCAATACCTCAGTATCTAAAATGTAAATGTCAATATGAGTTATTATAGGTCTCCTCAGGGGAACGCTGTTGTTTTATTTGGCCAGCCAAGGTCTAAAGAACAAAATAGTCAGCAACTACAAAAGTACAAATTAGTAATGCAGCAATAACTAGCATTACGCTGTAGGTGTTGTAAATAATTTACTTTGTGTTTTTAAGTTACAAAACACTAGTCTAATTAGTAATGAATTACCATGGGTAATACTGTTCCAGATCATCATTAACTACTGAAGGACACCACAGAAAAACTAGTTATGTAATTAGTATGTTAGTAGGAGTTCATTATTACTTAAGCCGTAATTACTAAATATTACATGTTTTCCTGAAGAACTACTAGTTAACTATGGTTCTTTTATAATAACTACTGATTAATTACTGATCACATTGACATTAATTCCCAGTAGCTAAGCCTTACCTTCCCCCTGGAGATCTACTCCCTAATATACCTTAACCTACTCCAATACCTCAGTATCTAAAATGTAAATGTCAATATGAGTTATTATAGGTCTCCTCAGGGGAACGCTGTTGTTTTATTTGGCCAGCCAAGGTCTAAAGAACAAAATAGTCAGCAACTACAAAAGTACAAATTAGTAATGCAGCAATAACTAGCATTACGCTGTAGGTGTTGTAAATAATTTACTTTGTGTTTTTAAGTTACAAAACACTAGTCTAATTAGTAATGAATTACCATGGGTAATACTGTTCCAGATCATCATTAACTACTGAAGGACACCACAGAAAAATTCCAGTCATTAGTAATGAGTTTCACTTTATTGTTTAAACTCATATCCATATAGTTCAAATACATGCAAAAAAGGATTCTTAAGTGATTCATACAACCTGGAGCTGTTATAGTGGTAGAAAGCAGGGCTGTCAAATTAACAAAAACTTACATTCAATTTACTTAAAACAATAAAATAAAATACTACTAATAATAAGCTAAACAAGTATTAACAATGGCAGACTTTTTCATCGTATTACATAAGACATGAAGAGTGAAAAAAGTCACCTTTTTTAAACAAAGAAAATCATGAGAAAGCAACATCATAATGTTATCTTTTGTGTTTTACATTCATTTCTCTTGATGTTTGGTTTTCTCATGTTTCTCATTTCTTAGCCTACTCAAATCTGTGTAAAACCCCACAATCTTTAATATGGTTTTTTTTTTTTTTTTTACACAGAGTCTATTTTACTCTTCAGTAGCCCTTCTTGCTACTACCTCCATAGTGCACTATTTGGCCACTATAATGTTATTTGAGCTTCAACTACAGAAAAAGAGCGTCTATAATAAGTGCCTGATCAAAATTCTTAACGATGTTAAGAACACTGGCGTCCAAAAGTCTGAAACAGCCAGTGTGGGTGCAGGTTTTCATTCCAATCAAGCAGGAGCCACACCTGATTCCACCTTTTTAATCAGTTGACCTTGGCTTTCAATAGACTCAGGTGTGGCTTCTGCTTGGCTGGATTGAAAACCTGCACTCACACCGGCCCTTTCCGGATAAGACTGGACACCCCTGAAACCACTACTGAAAATTCTTCTAGATTGCATTCTTTTCTAATTTAATACACCAATTTTCATTACAAATTATATTATTCACAACAACTTGAGAAATAGTAGAATCTTTGAAATATTTTCATGAATTTCAGAGTTTCTTAGTATTTGGTACGTCCCCTTTTTGCTTTAGCGACAGTGTGCTCTCGAGCTGGCATGAACTCTACAAGTTTGTACAAAACCTTATGATCCATTTTAGATCAAATCCATCGGAGTGTCATCTGAACACATGCTTCAATAGAAGAGATTAGGCATGAGGAAAATCTGCCCTTTTGTACAAAGCAGTTAACATGGTCAATATCATAAATTTGCTTACATTTAAATAGGGACCTAGAAATATTGAAAGATTAGATCTTCCAGAGACATTGGAATGAATACTTTTAGTTATATGCACATACATATTTATATACATACAGGGTGTCCCAAAATTCTCTATACACAGGAGACTGTGTATGCCAGCACCATGTCGGTTGTGCCTTCGTCAGTGGCTGTTTGTGGACGTCCACTTCTCAGTTAGTCTGCAAAACACTTCCAGTGTTCTTTTTGAATTTGTTAATAAGTTTGGCAACAGTGTCGTGTGTGACGTGCTTGCCGTGTTTCCTGTTAAAGTCCATCTCAACCTTGTTGTTCCCGATCCAGTCATGAGGATGGTTTCAAAATGTCCTTCTTTTGTCAGATATATGTATATGTATATATGTGTGTGTATATATATATGTGTGTATATATATATATATATATATATATATATATATAGTATTACTGTATATATACTGTGTGTGTGTGTATATATATATATATATATATATATATATATATATATATTTTTTTTTTTTTTTTCAGATAGCCTTTAAGAATGCCTCTGACAAAAGAAGGACATACTGAAATAATTCTCATAGATAAACCAAGTATGAAAAATTTTGGAAGACATTTTGCAAAGTGTTAATTTCCCCTATGTATGCAGACTTTTGGAACACCCTGTTGAATGAATACTTGTGATTAATTATTAATGGGGTGTGATTAAGGATTATTCCTCATATCTGCCTGATTAGAAAAGCAAACACTGACTGATTAGCAGGTGAACACCCCTACTTCTGAGTAAATAAATATGTCTTATTCATAGAAAAAAGACAATAATTAGCCTTCTTCTACTCCTCCAGTTTACTTCACTTCAATCCATTTGAATTTTATTCAGACTGCAGTGGTTAGATTGTAAAGGTTAATTTTATAAGACACTGATTACATTATATGCACTTTTTTGTTATTCGAAAAATGAAGTGAAGGAGAGTGCTATTTTTTTTTTACAAGATAATAATTGAGCAAAATATAATTTATGTTGCAATGTTTATAGCTGGGGAGGAGGAAATCTATAGATTTAAAAGAGGAAGCAAAGGTCAAAGTGCATTTAGGATCATTAATTCGGGCACTTAAAGAGTTAAATTTTCTGTTAGCATGATATTTATTTAAGTCTTTATTTACAGTGACTCAACAGGAAGAATCATTCACCATATCTCCAATTTCCAACAACTTAATTACTATGTCATCACAGTATGAAAATTTATAGCAGCCTGGAAAAAAAAAAACTGTTGGATATTTCTGTGGCTGAGCCAAAAATGACAAAAAATGGGTTTGAATGGGTTTTTCCGCCTATTACACGTTTAGAAAACATAAATATGTATGACCAAAAGATTACAGAATATTCAGGTATACTGGAACATCAAGTATACTGGGACAGTTTAACTTAGCAGCATTCGCAATATAGTCAAAAATATCTAAATATGAACATGTTCAGTTTTTTTTTTTTGTTTTTTTTTTTTTTTACATTTTTTTTAAAATCAGGTCACTGTTTTAAATGTCCAAAATCCAGTGTCTTTCTGTTTGTGTCACTCTCTCTTTTTAAAGCTCTCCTTCTCTTAGACGGCAGACTTTGCTCTTTAGCAAAAAAAAAAACTCTGGGTTGTGCGTGTGTGTGTGTGTGTATGTGAGAGAGAGAGAGAGAGAGAGAGACAGAGAGAGAGACAGAGAGAGAGACAGACAGAGAGAGTAAGTGGGGGCCCTTTTAATACCAGATAGGACAAGATACACATTAACGAGGAGATGAAGAAAGACATGAGGAAGACCATGGCTGTTCTGTACTACAGGTACTCACACTGTACACGCATATTCAGTGCACGCTAGTTAGCAAACTCAAATCTTGAATCACAGCTCTTTAATTTTTTTTTTTTTTTTTTAAGATTTCTGAGTTTATAGTAGTGATCTGTAGGACATGTCTTAATGATATACAGCCACTGTTGAGGATAATTTTCTTTCTGGACTTTACATTTTCAGTAAAGGATTGAGGATGTTATGTCTGAAGTGAAGTGATTGAGGTAAAGTAAAGAAAATATTTTTATCTGTTTTAGAAACAGACACTGCAGTATTGGTAACGGATAACAGTCAGGAGGAAATTTCTAACAGAAGGAAAGCATGGAAGCAGAAATGGATCAGACTGTAAAACAGAGGGTGGGATACCACATCCAGCGGGAAGTTATGGATGAATTCAAAGTTGATGAACTTGCAGAAAAATCGGATGTCCACACATCGCTGTTGGACAAAATTAAGGAGTCTATGAGGTAAGAAATGATTGTCATTAGGAGTGGTGAATTCAGGAGAAAAAAGATTTTTTTTATTCTAAATGCTAACGGTGGTATCAGTAGCATGTGACAGAGAATTTCAACGCCTTTCCCCTATACTGAGAAAAACTTGTTAGTTGAAAATGACTTAAAATGGAGACCAAAGAATAATTGTTGAACTTCATCAGTTTATAATGTGTGACTGTGTGTATAATACTACAAATATTACACTGTGACAGTAAAGGTCTTCAGATGAGAAAGGTATGAAAGAACAGTGTATCCAAATTTCCAAGAACTCCTCACAAATAGCTCTTCCAGTGGTCAGTAGAAGATTGATGCAGTACACCAAATTTCAGCTCAATTTGACTTTTGGTTCCTGAGAAACAGCTATTTGAACTTAACTTCAACCCCATGAGCATTAATAGTGCTCCCAGTGGCCACTGTGAGTGAGATTTGCACCCCAGGCTGTGCAGATGACCTCAGAAAATTTTCCTGTATATATATCTTTCAAATTTTGTCTGAAACCATGCAAGAACTCATGAGTTAGAGCTTGATTGATGTATGGTGGCCAAACTGTTTAGAAATGTCTACAAGTTTTTTGTTAATTATTGAGTTTCACACTTTCCTGAGTATTTTTGAAATCAAGATGATTATGTACTTGGATTCATAATAATAATAATAATAATAATAATAATAATAATAATAATAATAATAATAATTGATATAGTGGTCACTTGATTCACATTTCCTCCACAATGGCTTGTTTCATAATGTTGTTTTGCAATAAGAATTACTGATACACTGAAAAAAGTGAGGCATTGGATTGGCTTTATTCAAATGTGTACAAAAGTTCTACATGAATATAACATGGATGAAACAAAACACTTCAGGACATGCTGTTTTAAGAATATAATCAACAGTGGTATGTTGTGATGTGATTTATTCCCCTTATATGATAGCAATTTTGCAATAATTACAATGTTTTTAATTTATTGATTAAAGAATAGCATGTCATTCATTTTATTGTTGCTTAATGTTATGGAACATCCATAAAACAATTTAGTTTAGTTGTAAACAGTTGTTCCCTCACCAGCTTCAATTTTTTTTCCTCTCTCATGTATGAACTAAGACATAAAATGGAGCTAGTCATGTTACTAAGAATCATTAATACTTCTGTCCTGAAGACTTTCCCATGGCGCCGAACTTATAACTTTAGCTCTGACTCTTAAAAAGTGATGACACTGGAGGTTCCTTTGAAAATCAAGAATTTCACATTTATATCCATTTATGTGGACTGTCCTCCGTACAAGCCCATTTGAATTAGCTGATAGTATAGAAATGATAACATATTAGAACAATCACTTTAATGTAAACCTGTGATTTAAATTACAGGTGTAACTACTGTCAGAGCTGCTGTATTAATTGTAACCTTCTAACCAATTTGATTTCAGAATTTAATAGTGCTGTGCTATAAATAACTAACAAAATTTTGTCTTTTATTCTATTTAAACTTCGGCAATAAATGTGTTAATAAATGCACTATACTTTATTAGTTTAGTGTGCATATTTGAATTTAGTCTGCATTAAAATCATTGCAACGTTAGATTATACAGTGTCCTCATTGACATAATGAATGTCTGAAAGACTGTCACTCTGAATCCCACCTGTCTGTGAGGCTAAATGTGTCTGGGAATGAAAATCATTCCACTTGAGTCTCACCTCAGTCCCTGTGCCAGGTGTTCTGGTCCTCGAGTGAAGAGCTGCTTTCTGTCGTGTATTCCCCTGCTGTCATGGCTGCCACGTTACCCATTCAGAGAAAATGCCTTCGGAGACCTTGTCTCAGGAATCAGTGTGGGCATCATGCACCTGCCGCAAGGTAACATACACACACGCATGCATTTCTTTCTAGTATAATTCATTATCACACATTGTGTAATGACATTGTTCCGCTTCCAGAAGTGTTACAATTTTGTTCAAAGCAAGTATGTAAAGATTTTTTTATATCATATAGGTGAGAAAGGTGTGTTAGCTATAGCTACATAGCCTCATAGCTCCAGTCTAAAATTAAAGAAGAAAACACTGAATAGCAAACATGTTTTTGTTGCGCAACTACATTTAGGGAAAACTATTCTATTAAGACTGATTAGAAAACACACAGGGACACATCTAAACACATCCAGAGAACATGTGTGTCTGTGTGTGAAAAGGTATGGCGTATGCACTGCTAGCTGCTGTCCCACCTGTGTTTGGCCTCTACTCATCTTTCTACCCCATCCTTCTGTACTTCATCTTTGGAACTTCTAAGCATATCTCAGTGGGTAAGCATACACACACACACGCACACACACACACACACACAGACCCCAGCAGAGGAAGACTGGTATAAATTACACACTCTCTGTTGTAGGTACGTACGCAGTGATGAGTGTGATGATCGGTGGTGTGACAGAACGCATGGCTCCAGATTCAGATTTTATGTTCTTTAACAACGTCTCCAACGTTAGTATCATAGACACTGTGGCCCGTGACAACGAGAGGGTCAAGATTGCTGCAGCTGTCACCTTTCTATCTGGCATCTTTCAGGTCAGTTCTATTTGTGTGTGTGTACGATAGCCTGGAGTATTGCGCTATGCTGTAGGCTGTGTTGGTTTTTTTCTATCTCACTAATGTTAGAGAATGTTGATTCTCAATTTAGCTAACATTTCACGTTGGAAGCACAACATTTAGGCTGAAACAAGCTATAATTATTATGTTCTCAAGATCTCTCTAAGGGTCCCACACCAATTATTCATTCAACAAGTATTTTGTCTGTTAACTGTGCGTTTGTGTGCATGTGTGTGTGTGTAGCTGCTCTTAGGCCTGGTGCAGTTTGGATTTGTGGTGACCTATCTTTCTGAGCCTTTGGTTAGAGGCTACACTACAGGAGCAGCCATTCATGTCATTGTGTCCCAGTTCAAATACACGTTTGGGATCAGCTTGAACCGCTACAGTGGACCTCTCTCTCTTATATATGTGCGTATCAACAAAACACATACACACACACACATGCAAATTTAGACATGCTCACCCAAATTATTAGCCTTTGCTGTGTTAAAGTAGCTTTGCTAGTTTTTCTTCTTAAAGGTGCAGTTTGTAATGTTTTTAGTCCTGTTATTATCATATAATTTAAAAGATACCTTAGAGCAGGGGTTCTCCGACTTTTTATAGCCAGGGTTGTCTTTAACCATAAAATAAATCTCATGAACTCCCCACATACAGATTCATTTTATGATCATAATATATTTCTTCTTAATAAAGAATATTATTTACAGGCCGATGTCAGGCAGTGGGGACGGTGACAGTTGCAGATTAATTCTCTTTATTAAACCAAAGGCAAACAAATCCAAAAAGTTAAGCAGAGTCAAGGTCATGTACAAACAACAATACTTGGGCAAGAGACATAGACATGAACCATAATCACTGTAGCATATAATAAATAGGCTTGGTATCAGCAGCTACAGGACACTGAGCATATACTTTGCAGTGAAAGGATGTTATGAGAGTCCTTTTGTACTGTAGCTTTGATTGGATTCGGGTGTGAGAGATTAGAATGACGGTGAGCTGTACGTGGTAGGGTCTGTGCATGTTGGATGTAGTAGTCCCCGGCGGCCATGTTTGTAGGCCGCTTCATGGTCTGGGAGTTGTAGTCAGTGACCATGTTTGTAGGCCGCTTCATGGTCTGGGAGTTATAGTTGTTGACCATGTTTGTAGGCCACCCTGAAGCCTGGGAGTTGTAGTTGTTGACCATGTTTATAGGCTGCCCAGAAGTCTGGGAGTTGTAGTTGTTGACCATGTTTGTAGGCCACCCTGAAGCCTGGGAGTTGTAGTTGTTGATCATGTTTATAGGCCGCCCCGAAGTCTGGGAGTTGTAGTTGTTGACCATGTTTGTAGGCTGCTCTATATTACCTGATGTGGAAAGCAATGCCGTTTCAGGCTTTGACTTGACAGCCAACAATTTTTTTTATTTGTTTATTAGGGTTTAGATTTAATTCAAGTGACCACCCAAACAAGTGAATAACTTATATTAAAAATAAATATAATAAGAGGCTGATTATGATGTGATGTCCACCACTGTAACATTTTTTTTTTACTGGCTATACTTCACAGAATCCACTGTGAGAACCACTGGCTTAGCGACACTGATTTGCAATATTGCCATTTAATGAATATGGCACATGACTTAATTTCATGTTTTGTATTACATTTTTCCAGCTTGGAACAGTACTGCTTAATTTTGTCCCTTTTTCTTAATCAGCAGTCACACTGGATAGAGCAGAGGTGGATTTTATTCCCATTGTGAATAAAAGGGGCTCAGTAAACTGCTAGCTAGCCAGCTAGCTAGTTTATTGTTTATGAGAGACAAGAGAATTTATATTGACTGGCAAAGAGAAAAAAAAACAGAAAAAGACATGATCCCAACACTAAGCTCTTGTTTTCTGTTTATTGTTGTTTATTGGCCCACACTTCCACAATTGGCAGATTTGCAGTGTTAATGTTCGTCTAGATAGAGAAGGTGTATGAAAAATGAAACACTACTGGAATCCCCTTTTCACACACTGTATCTTCTCCCATTCAAGTGTAATTGCTGCTTTAAATGTAAACATACGTATTCAGCTGGGTGCAGTGAGTGGCATCAGCTGAGATAGTAAAAATGACAAACTGATCCTTTAGCTTAAATAGCTCTGCCTAGCCCTTGCAGTAAGACACAAACATTAACCAATTTGAAATCAGATTTTTTTTATTCCTCCTTTTTCTCTCTCATGCTGTCTGTCTCTCCTCAGACGGTGTTGGATGCGTGTTCTTTGCTGGGTGAGACAAACATTGGGACACTGGTTGTGAGCATCGTAACCATTGTGGGCTTGATCATTGCTAAGGAAGTAAATACCTTTCTGGCACGCAAACTTCCTGTTCCTATTCCTGTTGAGCTTCTTACTGTGAGTGAATTCAAACATGTACATCCTCCACACACATACACTCACATACATGATGTTTGTATACATTTTACACAAATGAATACTAGCAGAATGGTGGTACAGCAGGTAGCCTCACAGCTCCAGGTTTGATCCTCTGCTTGGGTTACTGTTCTCCCCATGTAGGTTTCTGCCGGGTTTTCCGGTTTCTTCCCATCTCCAAAACATGCTTGTATATGGACAGGCTATGCTAAATCGCCCCTATGTGTGAATGTGTGTGTATGAATGGTGCTCTGCAATGGATTGTCCTCCCTATTTCCACCTCATGGCCAGTGGTCCACAGGCTCTGGATGCACCATGACCCCGATTAGGAAAAGGTGGTTACTGAAAATAAATAAATGAATCAATTAATTACTTAATGTAATTTACTTCTATATTACAATACCAATATCAGAGTTCTGAGCACTGGCCAGAACCCAATACTGAACTGATACTGATGTCCTCAGTTTTGGTAATATGTCATAGACAAGTTGTCCTGTGTTCATGTGCATGACTGTGTCACTGAACATCATGCACATAAAATATGTCAACAGATTGGATTGAAAAATATGTCAGATCTGCTCAGACACCAATTCAACATTTCAGTTAAATACTGACCATGATATCAATACTCAGTATCAGACTGATACACATCTAATTCTTAAAATCCAGCTATTTCAACACCAGATTTAACAGACTTAAAAAAAAAATAAAAACAAAAAAAAAAATCACATGTACATAATCACACACTCATGCATGCTATATCTGTTCATTTTAGTTATGCATTTAAATATGTTGCATGATGGCATATTTACTGTTATAATTTTATTTAAATATTTCCTTCAGATTTATAAATAATGTAGATTTATGTTTAATTTATGTTGAAAATATTTGTTTAAAATCAGTGAGATTCGAGTGTTTTAGAAATAAAATATGGAGATAAATGCATTTTTATTACATTTGAATCTTCTGTGTTTTGTGTGTGTGTGCGTGTGTGTAGATTATTATAGCTACTGTACTGTCATGGCAATTTGATTTCAAGACTGAGTACAATGTGGAAGTTGTAGGTTCAATACCATCAGGGTGAGTCTTTATTTTGATCTCGCTCACTGCATCGCATAAGTGTCCAAAAACACAGCAAGTGTATAGAAATTGTGGTGATAATGCTGATAGTGACATGAATAAATAACTGTAAAATAATTGGTTAAAAATATTCTGTGTTTAGTCTGCAGGCTCCAGTGTTGCCTGTGTTCTCTATGATGGGCTCGATGATCGGTGATGCATTTGCTCTGGCTGTTGTGGGTTACGGTATTGCCATCTCCCTTGGCCGAATCTTTGCTCTCAAATATGGCTACAAAGTCGACAGCAATCAGGCAAAAGAGACTCATAAATAAATTAACAGTATAAGTTCATTGACTTCTGTAACCTGCCATTAATGCCAGTAAAATCCCTATATTTAATTATTAATGGTTTCTCCCTGCTATAGGAACTGATAGCATTAGGACTGAGCAACTCAATCGGTGCCATGTTCCAGTGCTTTGCCATCAGCTGCTCCATGTCTCGCACTATGGTGCAAATTAGTACAGGTGGAAAGACTCAGGTCAGAATACTGCATAAAATCTTAAATAAAATAAATCAGTCAGAATTCAAATACCTTTTCCAGCAAAACCACTTTTATGATTTGGAGTTAGGATTTATAGTAAAAAAAAAAACAAGAAAAAATCAAGATTAGTTGAAAATTGAAAAAAGAAATTATTTTATCACACTATCCAATTATTCAATATGCTACACCACAGGTTCCTCCACCCTGGTACTGGAGTACCCCTTGTCCTGCATATTTTAGTGTTTTCTCTGCTCCCAACACAAAGTCGTTCTGAGTCCCCTAACTGAGTTGAAGTGGGTGAGTTAGAGCTGGGAAAACACTAAAATGTGCAGGACAGGGAACTCTCCAGGAACAGGGTTGGGATCCTGTGTGCTACACAGACTAATTTTTAAGTAAAAATGTCATATCATACATGTGGTTGAGAATAAGAGTCACTCATGCCTGATAACTCACTGCTTAAACCAAAAACCTATATTTTTTATTCATATTATTAACAAATGCACAAGATAATTTGTTTCAGATTCCTTTGAAGGTCACATTGTGTTTGAGCAAGAAAACTGCTGCAATGATTCTTCAATCTCTCTGCCTTCATTTAGGTTGCAGGTGCTCTCTCAGCTTTAGTGATGCTTGTGATCTTGCTAAAGATTGGAGAACTCTTTGAAGAGCTGCCAAAGGTATCCAGAATGCCGGCGAGTAAAAGGATGAAGTGTGTGTGTGTGTGTGTGTGTATGTGTGTTTGTAAACTGTCAGAAACAAAATGCCAAAATAGTTATATGCATACAATATACTGTATATGCATGCAGTATGGATAATCATATGTCCTGAAATGTCACATATACAAACATTGGCCTAGGTGATTGTTCTGTTTCAGGAAGCATGATAAAGGGGTATATATATATATGTGTGTGTGTGTGTGTGTGTGTGTGTGTGTCTAGGCGGTATTGGCTGCTATTATCTATGTGAACCTGCATGGCATGATGAAGCAGTTTGCAGACATTCGAACACTCTGGAGGAGCAACAGAGTGGATATGGTGAGAAAGAGTACGAGAGAGAGAGAATTGTGTGTGTTGTTATTATTTCATTTCAATTTGTTTCTTTTAATAATAAACATCATCAAAAAGCAGCTTTACAGAAATCTAGATCTAAGAAAGAAAGCTTGAGAGAAACCAAACTCTAAAGGGAGCCCATCCTCTTCTTAATTACAGTATACAAGTGTACAGAGTAATGGCAAACAGTACTAAGTGTGTTGAAATGATGTTCAGTATGAACAGAGTGTGAATAAGAACTGAAAGAATGCTTGTTATCCAGATGAGATTCACCACAAGCAGCTGGAGATGAGTAATCTGTACAGAGTTCTATTACTACAGTGGGATGTTTGATGTTTATTTTATTCATTATAAATGGAGAGCTTTGTGTTTTCAGTCTGTTGAGAGAAGCTGTACTATTACCAGTTTGTTTACTGTACTGTCCACCTGCAGCTGGTCTGGGTGGTGACATTTATTCTGACTGTGCTGTTAAATCCTGATCTGGGTTTGGCTGCGTCCATTGCCTTCTCCATGCTCACCGTCATATTCAGGACACAACTGTGAGTGTGAATGTTGAACATAATCTACATGTTAGTTACACCTTAAACCAAACCTTAACATTAACATCCTTCATTCTCTCTGTTTCAGACCAAGGTATTCTGTTCTTGGTCAGATTCCTGGCACTGACATCTACAAACCCATAGAGGACTATAAACAGGTACAGAAAAGTCAGCATTTAGCATACACTTCCAGGAGGGGAAATTATTCTTGGCACTCACAGTCTGTTGTTTCAGCACTACTCAACAGCCTTAGTGAAGTTCATGGACCAGGGTCTGGCCAAGGAACTCCAAATGAGGCTTCAACCACTTCAAAACCCATATCATGTGCAAGCTCTGCCTGGACAGCCAGTTGGAGGAATTGCCATCACTCAGTGAATCCTTTTCATGTAGATGGAGATGAGTACCTTTTACTCTGGGTTTACCCCCTGGATGCAAAGCCATGGAGGAATATATAACTGAAGACTTAAAACTGGGATTTATATGTCCACTTACCTCTGCTGTTTAACGGGGTTCTTCATTGTGCAAAAAAGGAGGAGGTCCCCATCCTTACATTGATTGATTGATTACATTGAACCAAGTGACGATCAAATATTTTTATCCATTACCACTGGTCCCAGCAATGCTAGAACAGCTATGAGAAGCCTGTATTTTCACCGTACCTGATCTCCATACCTGAAGTTTCCACGCTGCCAGAAAGTCTACTAAGGGAACCAGCCTCTCGAGACTGGCCTCTGGTGCAGCTAAAGGAGCCACTTCGGTGCCCTGAAGCGGATAACTGGCAGGGAACGACCAACCTGACTGCTCTAGCGCCCTCACTTGAGGGAACGAGCTTTCCCGTGTCATACCGTTGCCGGGCGGCAGTCGGGAATTCCGCTCGTTGGAGCCCACTGAGCCCTGAAGCACCGGGGGTGGCAGGGGTGTCAGCCGGCCTAAGGACGCCAGCCCCTCGGAACTGGTGTCTGCAAGAGATTTTAATTCAGTGACCTGAAATGGATGACTGGCAGGAAGCGACCTATTTATCCACTCGAGCACCCTCACTTGAGGGACGAGTTTTCTCATGCTGTACCATAGCCGGGCAGCTGTCGGGAATTCCGCTCGTTGGAGCCCACTAAGCCCTGAAGCACCGGGGGTGGCAGGGGTGTCAGCTGGCCTAAGGACGCCAGCCCCTCGAGACTGGCGTCTGCTAGAGATTTTAATTTGGTGTCCTGAAATGGATAACCGGCAGGAAGCGACCGACCTGACTGCTCTAGTGCCCTCACTTGAGGGAACGAGCTTTCCTGTGCCATACCGCCACCGGACGGCAGTCGGGAATTCCACTCATTTGAGCCCACTGAACCCTGAAGCACCGAGGGTGGCAGGGGTGTCAGCCAGCCTAGCGACCGATTTATCCACTGTAGCGCCCTCACTTGAGGGAACGTGCTTTCCCGTGCTGTACCGTTGCCAGGCAGCAGCTGGGAAATTAGCCTGTTGAAGCTCACTGAACCCTGAAGCACCGAGGATGGCAGGTGTGTCAGCCGGCCTAAGGACGCCAGCCCCTCGGGACTGGCGTCTGCTAGAGATTCTAATTCGGTGTCCTGAAACAGATGACCAGCAGGAAGCGACCGATTTATCCACTCTATCCACTCTTCCTCCCCTTCATCCAGGTCTTTTAGCAGGTTGTTCTGGTACGCCTGCAACAGCGCCATGGTGTGCAGACATGCACCGGCCTGACCTGCCGCCGTATAAGCTTTCCCAAACAGGCTGGATGTCAGTCTCACTGGCCTGGTGGGAAGCTTTGGGGCCTTCAGAGACGATGCTGAAGATGGGGAGAAATAGCTCGCATGCGTCTGCTCCACCGCCGGCACAGCCCCATATCTATTCTCATTCAGTAATTCGAAACAGTAGGGCTGAAGAGTCAGAAAGAATATGGTTTCTCCCACAATCTCGACACCTCGGCGTGGAGATCGGGGAAAAACGAAGGCCCTTTCGTGAAGGCTGCGATTTAGCTCCCAGGAAGCGCTCGTCCAGCTTGCTTTTGGGATGAACGTCCGCTTCTGATACACATGCACATACACAAATGCACTCGCTGAAGAGCAAAAAGCTAACGTGCATTTGCCGGATGCGCTTTATGCTTCCTGGTTGCTCACATCACCGCGGGGTCCCTCTTCTCCATTGGACTGATTTCACACGTGCTTCAGAACGTGGTCTCGCCAGGGGTGTTCCCAAAGCGTTTCAACGCAGCTCGAGTTCCTGAAGGGGAACTGTCCTTTTCCTCTCACATTGCTAATCTGACATGCTCATGCTGATTTCTCCTTTACAACATCAGAAGAATTTGTCCATTTCTATCCACACACGCCACTCAGGTGCTTGTTCAGTCCCTTGTCTTTTCAAGACTGGACTACTGCAACCCGCTCCTGGCAGGTCTGCCTCTGACCGTCAATAAACCTCTGCAACTGATCCAGAATGCAGCTGCATGACTTTTCAACCAAGGAAGGTTTTCAACCTTCCTATTTTTTCCTTCACAACCCCACTGCTCACTCCACTGGCTTCCTGTTGCTGCCCGCATCAGATTTAAAACAGTGATGCTTTCCTACAAAGCCAAAAACAGGCAGCATCCACTTACCTCAAAGCACTTATCACACCCTGCACTGCACCACGCTCCTTCAGGATGTATTTATTGTATTTATTTATTATTTATAGAGACTTCAAAGCACTTCAGTAAGTTGCTCTGGATAAGGGCATCTGCCTACTGCCATAAATGTAAATGTTTTGAAAAAGCATTTTAAGGGAGGTAGATGCATCCAAAGCAGGGGTGGGAGTGATCCTTTCACAGAGATGGAGGAAACATCCAAACTGGCCTTCACAGATTGAATGGCCTTCTTCTCCTGAAAACTGCCCCAAAAAGAATGTAACTATAATAATGGCAACAGGAAACTGTTGGCAGTGTAACTGGCTTCCGAGGAATGGCGTCATTGGCTGGAGGGAGCAGAACATCCCTTTGTAATTGACATGGATCATAAGAACCTGGAGTATCTCAAAACGGCCAATCATTTAACCAATCGAGAAGCTAGATGGACCTTATAGATAGATAGATAGATAGATAGATAGATAGATGCTTTGAACCAGAGATTTGAATACTGTTCAAAGGGAAAACAGACCTCTTTACCTTGTTAATTAATGCACCTGGTAAAAATTATTATTCTTCTCTAATGTGTGTGTGTGTTTGTGTGTTTTGCAGGTTACACAGATTCCAGGTCTTGTGATTTTCCGGTGCTCTGCTACGCTGTACTTTGCGAATGCGGAGATGTATACAGAACACCTCTATGAGAAGGTGATCTCACACACACACACACACACACACTTATTCACTCATAAACAGTCCAGATATGGAATATTAATACCTGTGTTGCCTCAATATCAAAATCCAAGACAATATCCAAAACTCAGAAAGGTGATAAAGACACAGAGAAATTCACAATAAGCCAAAGGGTAAATGGTCAAGAAAGAGTAGCAAGAAAAATATGGGAATATCAAACACAGATCAAAGGCTCAGAAATTAATATGGATACTGGCAAGACAGTTGCAATATAGTTGATGGCACAGAAAATGATAATGGAACAGGAATTAGGCAATCTCGCTCTCTCTATTTCGCTCTGTTTTTCTCTGTTTCTTTCTGTTTTCCATCGACTCTAAGCAGTCAGCAGGACAGAGTCCTGTAATATAAAAATTTGTATAATAAATAAAAAATAAGTATAAAAATAGTAAATAGTATAAAACTTTTTTTTTCCTAATTATCATTGCATAATCATAGATATTTTGCTATCACATATATTACAATAACAGGGTATTTTCAGTATAAAGTCTATATAAATTCAATTATAAGAGCACTTCTGTGTCTGTGTGTAGAGTGGGGTAGATGTGCCTAAACTCCTCTCACACAAGAAGAAGCTTGAGGCAAAGAGGCTCAAGAGAGAGAAGAAGGAGGCTAAACGAGCAAAAAAACAAGCAATGGTAAGACTATAAATCAGGGTCCCATGTGTTGAAGTTGCATGTGTATGTCTGTGAGTCTGAATTCTCTGCTCTGTCCAGGAGGAGGCTGCAGAAATGTCAGACAGGGAGATAAAACATGAGGTTGCAGTGGTTATGAGTCCAGAGCATTACCAGAGCCCTGACCCCAATACACCCAAGACCATCATCCTCGATCTGAGTCCAGTGAACTTCCTGGATACAGTGGGAGTGAAAACGTTACGCAATGTGAGAACCCTAATGTCAAAGATCCCAGCTATGTTAGTGTTTAAAAACAAATATGTGATATAAACAAATAATGGATATTATTTAAAGCACAATAACCTATCATCTCTCCTTTTCAGATCCATAAGGACTTTGGGGATGCTGGAATTAAAGTGCTCTTATCAGGCTGTCAACGTGAGTAATGAACACTAGCACTGTGTGTGTGTCTGTGTGTGAGATGCTGTACTCACTCAAGCAAGTGACATAGAGCGACAAGCAACATTTGAATTTTTATATTATGCAAATTTGTTATCATACTGTAATAAGACAAATCCAAACTCAGTACTTTGGTCCACTCTTATGGCAAATGTTGTCCAATGTCTTATTTTTCAAATAATAGTATGCTTCTTTCAAAAACATGAGGTAAAATTATATATGGTAAATTATTATCTCCAACTTTATTACAGGAATTTGATCATGCATGGACTTGCATGGGCACCAAATATGTACAAACTGTGAAATGGAGATAATTTTGTGCCCAGTGTTTTACAGAAAATTTTACACTTTCAATTTGTGGAAAAAAAAAAATGCAAACAATATGGCATACCCATATATTTATAATAGAATATCACACATTTTATGTTATCCATTTGGTATATTAATTTTTGCTTGTTTTTATAAAGGGTGCCAATAATTTTGGAGTTGACTGTAGATTTAGCAGACTTGTCTGTTTAAGCTGAAGTGTGTGAAAGCCCTGAGTGCTCTATACATGCTGATTGTGGGGAAACACTAATACCACATTACAGCCACCTCTCCATCTCTCTCTCTCCATGTCTCTCTCTCTCTCTCTTTCTCAGGATGTGTTATTGACAGTTTGGAGAAGGGGGATTTCTTCAATGACAAAGTCACTAAAGCGATTCTCTTTTCCACTGTCCATGATGCTGTTCTTTACTACCAAGGAGAAAACACACAAGAGGTCAGACTTCAACACATACTCTTCTTTAATAGAGCCATGGTAATGAGGAGATGCCACATTGTTACTGGTTTTGCATAGCAAAATACTTTTGAAGGCTATGCTTACAACATGCACACACACACACACACACACACTTGGATTGTACTTAATTAGAGGACTGGCTCAAATGTGGAAATGGTACATGACTGCTGTCTTTCCATGGTAGCACTTTAATAAGCCTTGTGATGACTACACACACCATTTGGACACACACACACACACACACGACACCATAAGTATGCACACATATGAGTAACATCTGTTATCTCCTCTTTTTCCACAGCCTAAGAAGGCGACACATTTCTGAACCTGAATCCATCTCATATACGGAGCATCCCAAATGTGGGAATTAGAAAAAGAAATACAAATAAAAGAAATATCTGATAAATCTAAAAACTAACACCACTCTGTTAAAACCACCCTGTTACAAACATTTTGCTCTTTTACTTGTACAAGTGTTTAAATCCAGCTTATTAATAAATGACAAAATGTCATAGCTGATAGCTGTAGCAATATATGTGATATGTGATATATAAACATCAGCATGTTATTATATGGAGACACAAGCTGCCATTGTTTAATGTAATTTATATAGCATGGGAGATTCAGTGTGACATCTTTCAGACATTCATTAAGTCAACGAGGACATGATATTAAATCCAACATTATGATTGATTTGATGCAATAAATGGACTTACAATTGTGTACATCATTTTCCTGTTAATCACATATAATGCATCAACACATTGCCCTAAAATAAAGATATTGCAATAATTTACCACAATATACTGTATACACAACATTAAATACTAGGAGCAATAAGTAAAATATTATAGGCACAGAGTTCCACTAGGGGGGGTTGCAGCACCCTTACCTGTTTCTGCAGCCCTGTGCTGTTTTCTTTATTTATAGTCAATGTCTAAGTCAAATTTGTTATCATTATACATATTGCATACAGGAAAAAGGAAGCAGCGAGTCCTTCAGTGCTATATTACACATTTAAAATAAAAAGACACGATAGTCTACTGAAATACTATTCTATAATTTAAAAAAAGAGAAAGAAGGTGGGTAAATTGAGGATAAAGCTGATCATTTATGGGATGTGGTTTTAACTCTTGACAGCCAGTAGTGTTTTATGAAATTCTGTGTTATGTGCATGTCCACTCTCATCTTAAAATGCAGTTTTTTTTTAGTCTTGACTCCCTTATAGGTGTTGTTGATATGGTGAACTTTTCTGTGAGGAGATATTTATTTAGCAGCTTTGGAAGGAGTCTCCATTGTCAGCATTTTGTAAAAGTCAGAGGTAAAGCTGTAGCTTTAAATTTTCCAACATGAGAAAGTCTTTAGGGTCAAGGGCTTTCTTGGTAACATGACAAACTGCATTTTTTTTTTTGTCTTATTGTCTTCAGGAGAGAGAAAACACTGGTGAGGGAAATATAGTGTAACTGGTCATAAGAACTGACTTTTCTCTTGGACGTTCCACAACATTAAATGTAACTATAAATTGATTTAAAAAAAAAAAAAGTATGATGTGTCCTTTAATTCATAAAAAATGTGTTCTTTAATTAATTTAAAAAAAATAGTAATTATTGCTGTTATTGAAAAAATATCAACTTTGGGGTGGCAGCGTAACTCTTTTCCTTGCTTATTTTCCTATAACAGTATGCTCTGTATTATTTTAAACCTTATTCAACATGAATGAAAAATACATTGTTTTTATACACTGATTTTCTTGTGACTGTAAACAACCCTTATTCATCTATTCACATTGAGCTTACTTTAGTTAATATTAAACCTACAACCTGTAATTTGAAAACAACACATTTAAAAATAGCATGAGTGAGAGCGAGAGGAGAGATAAAAACCTTAAAGACATATTATCACACTAAATAGCAATAACCACGACTGCGTAGGCTAGTCTTGTTGTAGGTTATAGCCTACTCAGGGACGGCTCTTATCAGCGGGCTAGCAGGGCTAAGCAGTGCCTCTGTCTTTCTAAGATTGAAAAAGTGGATTATTTTGTTTTGTTTTGTTTTTGTGAAACCAAGTGTGGTGTGAAGCGAGGCTGTGGGCTAATTGTAATGAGCCCAGCGCAGTTTCACACAGCCATTCAGTGATAGTCATGCTAGGTGATTACAAGAAGTGACACACCCACTAGGTCTGATGTGAAACTGGGTTATTATATTCTAGTCCATTCCAGTGACGTGTCCAGTATACGCCATCAGCAGTCATATTTTGGACACAGTCAGAGGTGTAATGAATTGACAGAAGTGGATTATTTACCATGAAGCCAGTGGAACATTACGGAATTGAAACACAATATGTGGCTCCCTATCTGCCTATAAGTGTGTGTGTGGGGGTGTGAGACGAATGATTACACACTTTGTACAGATGACAGCGGACAAAGTTTTAAAATGTTTAAATGAACCAATAAAATTGCATTAATAACAAGACGTTTGGACAACAGAACTGACTGAAAGAAGTCTTCATTTAACCAGGAAGCCTCTTGAAAGTAGCAATATCTCTTTTGCGAGAGAGCCAAAATGGCCTCACAATTACATACATCCCAATACACACACATAAAATATGCACTAAGATATACACATTAGTAAAATTCAGAATTAAAAAAGTAGGGTTTTAAATTCATGTGTTGAAACACTGAAAGTGACCCAAGGTATTAGTTACATTTTCAGTGATTCCGTTTTTAAAGTCATTAAGAGGAATGGAAGAATCTAGCTTCAGAACTTTCTGAAGATTGTTGTAGATGCAGGGCTTCTCCAAGCTTTCCTCCCAAATTCAGTGTGGGTTCTTGGTGCTGAGGCAGTTAAAAAATCTTTTTTCAAAGATTTTTTTAAAAATGTTTTTTAATATATATATGTTAAATTGTCAGTGAAGTTAAAAAACGTACATATATACATAGGCAGAATGCGAGTGATAGATTTATAGATAAAAATATACCAGTGGGTTATCTAATGTACGGTTAGAGATGTCCAGTTTACTTTAGTGTATAGTGTGTAGTGATGCGTTTCTGATCTGCAGTCTGTTATACTGTACATCATAATGCTCCATGGTACACAGTGTCTAAAATAGGTAGAGAGGAGGCGGTACTGTACAAACATTGCCATAATCTAAAAGGGGTAAAAAGGTTGCTTTGAACCTAAAACAGCATTTATTTTGGAAGTAAAATCCAGTCTTACCTTCAGACCTTTTTGTTAATATATAAATATGGCCATTAAAAGTTAAAGTACTATGAAGTAGAAATTAGGTACAATTTCAATATTAGTGAAGTGAAGTGACGTGTGGCCAAGTATGGTGACCCATACTCGGAATTTGTGCTCTGCATTTAACCCATCCAAGCGCGCACACACAGTAGTGAACACACACACACAAACCATGAACACCTTGGGAGATCTTAAAAGTGGGCAAATTGAGAGATGAATGTCATCTGGGGAGTCAAATGTTAAAGTACATTTAGGATCAGTAACCAGGGCACCTAAAAAGTGAAATTTCCTGTTAGCATGGTATCTACGTGTGATCTGTTAAAACTGGTATTAATTAGTCACTTAACAAGAAAAAATCATTCAGCATATTTTAAACAAGTGAATTATTATTTAATCATGTTATGAAAAATGGGTGATGTCCTGGAAAAAACGCTGTTGTTCGCTGCTGCAACTGAATTCTGGCAAACAGCCAAAAAAGACAAACAGTAGGATTTAACCAGCATTAGGTTTTCTGCCTACTTTGCAATGAATGAAGCTTGTCATGTATTTTCCTGTTTCTGTGACAAACTGAATCTCCCAGAATTCACCACGACATCACAGCACTTCCATTTCAATCTCCATTTCCCATCAGCTGCAAGGACTACAAACACCATCACATGACTCATTTCCACATTCAAGTTCACCAGACTTCTGATTAAGCACACCTGTTCTCAATCACGCACAAACATTCAGTCTTTGTGAAGTCTTGCTCCTAGAAGCCTTTGCATTCTTCTTTATGCTTACAGTTCAATTGTTACTTTGATTCCTGTTTTTGCCCTCTTAACCCATGCCTGTTTTGTGACCTTGTTGTTTGGATTACCCTCTGGATTTGCTTGCCTGCAAACCTGCAATTGTATCCAACCCAAACATCCTCTCTGACAGAAGACTTCACCAAACATAGATACACCGGGCTTGTCTGAATTCCAACATATGCTGGCATCTCAAAGGGAGACTTGTGGAAGAGCAACAGCAGCAGTTATTGAAGATTACAGAAGATTATAGAAGCATGCTGCCCAAATACAACAACTCCCTTATCATTTGCATCAGTCACCAATGCTTGTTGCCCTTCTTGAGAAATATGCCGGGAATCCAGCTAAGTGTAAAGGATTTCTACTTTCTATATATATATATATATATATATATATATATAAAAAAAAGTTTTTCATTGTTCACACACAAAGCTTTCACATGGGCTGAGGCCATTTAGTCCCAAGAAGGTGAGAGTATTCAGTCCTATGATCATTTAATTGACATGTTCTGTCATAAAGGGTGCACACAAAACAAAAAATAGAAATGAAATAAAATCAACTCTTAACAGTTTTAGTAGGTAAATATCAGTATGATGTACACTGCCCTCCAAAAGTTTGGAAACGCCTGAACAAAATAGGGTTTTTGGGCAATATCAGCATAAATCCTC